>OY743214.1:6374176-6974176 GCA_963555745.1 Cardamine flexuosa
GCTGGGCGGGGTTTCTGGCTTTTGGCGTCGTCTCCGAGCAGATCAAGACACGGATTGAGGTCTCTCAGGAAGTAGCTAACACCAGGTTTTAAAAATCTCACATACTCCTCCACGCTAGCTTAAATTTTGACAAGCGAATTCTCAGTTTTCACTATGAATTAGCGAACAAAAAAAAAATTTTGTTATCATTTAATTCTTTTGTTGGGTTTGCAGAGATGTTGAAGAAGAGAAAGAGATTGTCTTGCCCAATGGCATAAGGTACTATTTGCCATTAATTCATCTATGGATAAGATTCTTCTTCAACCTTTCTCTTATTTCCTTATGTACTAAAAATCAGACAGCTCTTGAATAGGTACTATGATCTACGGATTGGAGGAGGAGCAACACCAAGACCAGGGGATTTGGTAGTGATTGATCTAAAGGGGCAAGTGCAAGGAACAGGACAAGTTTTCGTGGACACATTTGGAAGCAAAGACAAGAAGAAGCCATTGGCTCTTGTATTAGGTTCAAAGCCATATACTAAAGGATTATGTCAAGGCATTGATTATGTTCTGAGGTCGATGAAGGCTGGAGGTAAACGCAGAGTGATTGTTCCTCCATCTTTAGGATTTGGAGAAAACGGTGTTGAACTGGAATCGGGTTTGCAGATTCCGACCAATGCTTCACTTGAGTATATAGTTGAGATTGATAGAGTCTCAATTGCACCTGCTTGAGTTTTGGCAGCCTTGGTTTCATTGTTCAACTGGTTGTACAAGAGAGATTACGAGGGGAAAATACTAATAGTGTGTAAAGTTCTTTAACTTTATTATAAAACTTTATTACAACACTGAAAGTTTTCTCCCTTGGCCAACAGTGTCGCCGTCTTTAACTATGACACAACCAACCGTAGGATTAGGACTTGTACACACAATTGCTCTCTTGGCTAGTTCCACACATTTCCTCATGTTAAACGCATCATCGACTTCAAAAACCTCCTTCTCCGCTTCTCATGGCAGCCAAAACTGGATTGCTTTGAGATTTATACGCTGAAGAAACCGTTTTGAAATGAAGTGAGGTTGAAACTGTAAAGCGGCGCGGGAAATAAACTGTAAAACTTTATTATAATTCTTTTGGGATCGATGGTTAAACCGAGCTAAACCGGATCAAAATTTGTTTCTCTGTGGTTTATATGTATTTTGATAAAGTCGATTACGAAAGAATACTTTTTTTCTTTTCAGAGAAAAACAGCAAAAGAATTAGGATCGCTTGTTCGAATTGTTAGATTGGTGGGAGAGAATGACAAAAGTAATCGATTCCCATTACCTAGCCATCACCGCTATTGTCACCGTAAGTCTTCTTATGGTGCATTCGTTTCTCGATAAATAATTTGCTGGGTGGTCTCTCCTAATTTAGCGTTTTTTTATTTAGGTGGCTTATCAATTCATATTCTTCGTAATCACAGCTCTTTTCAAATTCGATCAAGTTACAGACTTTGCCGGTAAGATCATGATCCGAATGTATAGAGTTTTCACTTGCTTCATTTTTGCTAACATTTGACTAAAATGTTCTTAGGAAGTAGTAATTTTGTGATACTTGCTGTACTGACTCTGCTTCTCAAAGGGACATGGCATTTTCGTCAGGTACCAACACCCTTTATGATTTCTCTTTCTTGAGTTATTTCGTGGTACATTGAGTTCTTTTGTATAATTGCTGACTCGGTTCTTTAATCTCCCAGATTGTCTTGACTGTGCTAGTAGTCATATGGGGACTTCGTCTCGGATTTTTCCTCCTTATGAGGTTTGTACCCCCCTCATTTGTTCATCATATATGCTCTTGCACCATGATTGTGAGTAACAGAGAGATATACATAATTTTCAATGAAGTTTTCTAGTCATGTCCTGATTACATCCTAACTGTGACTAGGATCTTGCAATGGGGTGAAGATCGACGCTTTGATGAAATGCGTGAAAATATGGGGAAACTAGTAGTCTTTTGGACTTTTCAGGTTAGCTACAGCCTTTTGGTTGTTTGAATATAGAGAAGATAATAGCTCAGCTAAGTTGAATGCTTGTGAGATCTAACATTCATGTTGGCTTTTTCTTTTTCTTTTTGTCTCCTACCAGGCTGTGTGGGTTTGGACAGTTAGTTTACCTGTTACCTTTGTTAATGCAAGCAACGGTGGAAGATTGTTTCAGCCTGCAGATGTTATAGGTTGGACCATGTGGATTGCTGGCTTCTTGATTGAAGCTACCGCTGATCAACAAAAGCTTTCATTTAAGAACTGTCCAGAAAACAAAGGAAAATGGTGTGATGTTGGTGTATGGAAGTATTCACGCCATCCAAACTACTTCGGTGAGGTTAGTATTGCTAATAGAAACTTTTATTGATTTGCTACATATTGGTTCTGTACCAATTCGAACAAGTTCCAAAAGAAAACATATTGATGGGGTGATTATGAATTTCAGATGTTACTTTGGTGGGGCATATATGTGGCTTCATTGCCTGTGCTTGAAGGTGCTGAGTACCTTGTCATTATTGGACCTGTCTTCCTCACTTTGCTACTTTTCTTCGTCAGCGGCATACCGTTACTTGAGGTACTCTATCTCTCTTTTCACTCTGGAACTTTCTGATACACACAGCAGAAAACAACACTCTTATTGTGTATAAATGCAGGCATCTGCGGACAAAAAATATGGTAATGTGGGAGCTTATAGACACTATAAGAAGACAACTAGGTATGATATGAAGCTCTTTGAACACCGTTATTGGCCCTTGCAATGTCTAATAAGAGCTAACTAAGTGTTTCCATGTTTACAGTCTTCTGATTCTGTTACCGCGAGGAGTGTATGGGTACTTACCAAAATGGTGCAAAACTGTCTTTCTCTTTGAGTTTCCAATTTACAGTCGGAATCTCCCTCAGGAAACTACTGTCTGGTGAGTTTCCTTAATATGAATGACTTCATCATTTAGTTCCTAAATATGTGTTATGAACTTAATGAGTTTCTCGCATTCTTCTTATGCGCAAGGGATAGAGGAAACTCAAAGAAGAAGAGCCAGAGAAGTATTGACTGAGAGAGAGATGGTTATTGTGTTTTCACACTCCTAGTTCTTCCTTCATGATGAAACTCTCTTATTGTAGTTTCTCATTTGTCTTTGAAGAATTGTGAAAAGTGATTGATACATTGATTAAGAATACAATAAGATTCAAAAAACAATGTTGGAAGGAAAATTACAAATGATTCAAAAGAAATATTTTCTAAAGGAAAAAGCTATTGAAGGGAACTGTTACTGAAGTTCTCTAAAGAAATCACTGCACCTGATCTAAGTTCACCTGGAGAAGAAGCATCCGAACGAGAGAGTAAGATGTATAATACCCAGAGATGAAGGCAAACCAGGTAGAGCAAAGCCCAGATTTTGGCAGTCGGGTTTCTACGCAAGAAGACGGTTCCTGAGATGAATATAGCGTTTAGTTGCATCACTAGCCATCCAAGATGTTTCTTGCCTGACCGGATTTTATCTTGGAAAGCTAGTTTTGATTTAAACTTTGATCCTGAGAGCTCCCAGTCTCCTGCTTCAAGATCTTGGGATGAAGCTTCGGTCGCAGACATACCTTTGTTTTCTTCTATAAGCCTTGATATAGCCTGGAAAATAATCAAAATTGGGCCGTGTGTGTAACAATAACATATTTTTGTTTTGGGTGCAGACTGGTGGGGATTCATAAATGTACCTCGATTCTAAACATTAGGGTTGCTTTCTCAGAGGAAAGAGCTTCGACCTGATAAATTAGGCAAGAAAGTTACTCTATAGCATTTTTTTGTCCGAATGTCTCTATTTGAAGTGTTCATATACCTGGGATTGCTTTTGAATAAGATGGTCAGTTAGCTGGTTAAGTCTTCGTTTCAGTTCAATTTCGACTTCAGTTGGTTCTTCGAGTTCCTTTCTCATCGTATCTATGTCTGCTTCCAATTTTTTTGCCTGGAATTTAACAAGGAAGAAAGAGTAGTAAGAGAATATGCCTCAAATATATAATCTTAAGGAAAAGACAGCCCAAAAGCTCTATTATAGCACATATATGAAAGTTCCAGTCTTTCGTGAAGAAGAATTATACCATAGATCTAGGAATACTCATTCCATATGAAAATTGAAAAATAAGTTAACTAGACAACTTTGGTAGCTAACCTTCTCTTGTAACCTCCCGATTTTATCAGTCAGTAAAGAAATCTCTGCTTCAAGCATCTGGTGTTCGAATATATCTCCTCTAGAAGCATCTAACTACATAGCCCAAATATAAGTAGCATGGTTCTCAGACCAAATCGAGAAAGATTTCCTTGCTGTGAAATTGAAGAAAAAGAGACAGAAAGAAAACAAGGCTCAAGTTCACCTGGTTTAAAACTGTTCCACTTTCCCCGATGTTAAAAGTTTTCCGCTTCAGTTCTACATGATAAATAAAACTTTAGCAAAATTTATAATAGAGAAATGATTATCCCTGTGAGCAGAACAACCAAGTCAACTGAAGTAGAAGAAGCTTTTGTAAGAGAAAGAGCCTATACCTTCAAGAGCAGACTCTTTAAGCTCCACTTGTTGTCGGAGTACTGTTACCTGATCTATCTGGCCACATCATAAAAGAAAGAGATTAGTAAACTAAAGTAGATATAGAAGTTGGTTCTAAAACCTACTCAACAACATTCATTACGTATTGATCGAAACTTCCTTAGCATTAAGCAGTCATCAGACGATCTACATCTTTCAGTAAGAACAATGATCATTAGCTTTTACCTTTTCTTTTTCTTTGATTGCCGCTCATTCTAACAAACCCAAAAAAAAAAAAAATTAGATCATGTAATCGTCATACCTGAGTCTCAAGTTTCTTCTGCCCAGCAGCAAGCGATCTTGTAAGTTCAGCGTTTGCAGCCTGAAACATACCATATTCTATGTTTGAATCAGAAAATCAAACCATCTTGCTCCACTCTAAGGTAAGACTAAAAGCAATTTGTACTGTCGGCAAACAAATTAAGTGGTTAATACCTCTAATCCAGCCAAGCGTGTGAGAACTTCCATTCTTGTGTTGTTATGCTTCTGTTTTTCAAGGTCAGCAGCCTCCAGTGTTTCCATCATGTTTGTTTGCAACTCCGCAGCCTAAACGAAGAGGACAAGCACAGCATATATAATTCATCTAGCTGGAGTAATACAAAGATCACATCATACAATAGGTGTTTGCAGCAGCTTCTATCATATGCTTAGTGATGTTTGCAGTTCAGACCAGTACAACTAGTTTTTTGCTAAAGTCAACAATAATGAGAAAGCCATTCTTAATTTGAATCAAGTAATATGCATGCGTGCATTTTGTCAGCCGAAACATAATATAAATTCCAGGAGCAGTCTTAAATGTCTACAACTAGGAAAATTTGCTACCTCTTGCGCCTGTTGTTTAGCTCGTTCCTCGACTATTTTCTCTAAACTCTGTTTTTCACCCTCAAGTCTTGCTACCATATTCTCTCGCTCTTTGATGACCGCTATAGCTTTTGTAGCAACTTTTTCAGCGAAAACTTTCTCTCTTCTCCTCCTACGCTCCTCCCTCTGACGCTCCCTCTCAGAGTCAGTGCTCGAATCAGACTCATAATCGGATTCAGATTCATCACTTGACAAGGAAGAATCCTTCCTCTTTAAACGATCAGAAACATTGCTCTGTGAGACTTCTCCCTTCACCTGCTTTCCCCATACAGCACTTCTTCTGGGCTCACCACCCTCCGTTTTTCCTACACTTGATAATGTTTCCCTAGGGAGAGTCTCATAGGCCGATCTTGTGGAGTCATCCAGGGGAGGTGGCTTAGCATTGACATCCTTGTCACTCTCTTTATGACTTGACCTCACACTCCTATTTTCCATGTCAGCATCAGAAGGGCTAGACACTTCCTTGTCACTTGGTACTTTGTTCTGCTGTTTTTGTGACCTCCCTCTGGAATCGACCACATTACCACTAGTCTTCTCACTTTTCTTTCCGTCAGATACCGAAGGGCTTTTCCCCAAATTCCCATGCTTTTTACCATCCTTCTTCAATCCCCGAATCGCAGATGTTCCACGGGGAGTACGAGGCTTAGAAGTGCTGGTTCCTTTATTCGGAGTACTCAGAAGTTCTGTCCAGTCATTGTCAGTGAGTGTAGGTCTTTCTTGTGTCAAGCTTTGTGACGGTGTACTAGTCCTTTCTTTGGATTGATCTGGTTTGCTTAATGCTTTACTGCTACTTAAGTAGCTAGGTTTCTGCTCAAATGAGTTTCTCTGAGATCCACCACCATGATCACTACTAGCTTGATATGTTTTCTTCCTCAGCTGATCTTTCAAAGAAACAGGACTAGTACCAGATTTTGGAGAGGTCTCAAACACCTCGTCATGGGTCTCAGACTTTTCATCCTTTCGAAGAGACTCTGCTGCTTGCTGATCGAGCTGAAAAGCATAGTTTACATAATCCCTAGTTAGCATAAATTAAACATAAATCGTTTAGAATCTAAAGTAACTTGGAGCATATAAAACGTTTAGATTAGTGTGGAATCTAAGTTATCAGACTCGACTGAGATATATAAGAACAAGTGAAAACATAAAACTTTGAACTACAATAATCAAGAGTAGACGAAGAAATCGGTGCTTGGTTCTCGATACATTTCAATTACAAGTTGGTGTAGCAAACAACATTGCCGATTGACCCTATCCCAGGAAGATCAATACACTTGCAATTGAGAAACTTTCCGCTGATCACTTTCTCATTTCCAGGAAATCATCAAAACATCAATCTACGATTTCCGAAGAAACCGTCCAAAAACATGAGGATCGAAATTGAACTAGAACCCAACGACTTCCAAATCGGATGATTCAATCGAATTTTTCATCAGCTTTCTTTGCAAAACAAACGGAAAAGAGTAACGAGATTCGACATCTCACCTGTTGAAGAATCGTTTCCGCGGCTTTGAGCTTCGACGAGATCCAATTCGCCATTTTCTTCACTGTCTTTTAGAAATAAAGCTAATTAAACACCCAAACGGCAACGTTTTATCACCCAAAGTGATCCTCGATTACACTCCCTCCCTCCCTCCCTCCCATCAGAGAAAATGAGGAAGAAGAAGAAGAAGAGAATTGGAAGGTGTAGTGCTACGGTGACGAGTCGGTGGCGTAATTACTAATTAGCAAACCCAGAAAGAGACTCCACACTAACCGAACCGAATCCGGTTTCATTTTCCAGTTTACAACATTTTATTTCATCGTTGCGTGGTCTTAATTATGTGAGTTTTTTTTTAATTTAACGTTAAATGTAATTAATTATACAAGAGTAGTTACAAGATATAAAATCCGGCTAAGTCAACAGTTATCAAATTACATCATCAAATTTATTTTTTTTAAACTATACCAACAAAAAAGATATTCAGACGAACAAAAATAAATATATGTATATTTGATTAATTTACGTGACACAACAATTGGAGAAAGAAATACTCAACGGTCGAGTTGCGGTAACTTCGTGAATATTTACGATCTCTTTACCGGCGGGGACGACAGTCTCGTTACCGTCACCGTTGGATTTGTTGTCTATAGTGATCTTCTGGATCAAAACCTCATGTATCCGTCCGATCATCCTTAGAAACGCTTCTTCAACGTTTTGGTTTTCTAAAGCCGATGTTTCGAGGAAATAGAGACCCTCTATTGCAGCTAGAGTCTTACCCTCTTCTTCTTCAACTTCCCTAGACTGCTGGAGATCGGATTTGTTACCGACGAGAACAACGACGGTCTCGGGACTGGAGAAGTCCCTGAGCTCAGACAACCATTTTTTAATGTTTTTGAAAGTTTGTCGTCTTGTGATGTCGTAGATCAGTAAAGCTCCTAAAGCTCCACGGTAATACGAACTCGTTATTGCTCTAAATCTTGTTTCCACAAACAAAAAACAATAGTTAAGATAATTAGGAAAAGAAAAAACAAACAAAAACCTAGATTGTTAAATCATTTGCTATCTTCCATTTCTAAAAGTAAGAAAGGAATTTTTGGAAATAAATATAAATTTTTTTATCAAACAAAAAAAAGAAGAAAATGTCGTGACATATAACTAAGATTAGGTCTGCGTGACATTGATTGCTTATCAAGAGTTTTATTTTTTCTTCTACGCGTGATTTTCCTAATCATTATCCATCCATTCATCCCAATCCTATATATGTGTTTAATAATTCTATAATTTTTTCATTGTTTTTCGCGTATTTGCCATGAAATAACGAAAACACGACGAGAATTAACAAATTTTACGTCTTGTTTAGTTTTAGTACATGCTAGAAATTATAAATATGAATAAGGAAAATGAATTATTTTCATCATCAAATTTTGATTCAGCTATATTCTTACGTTAAATACAAATTTTGATTATATCTTCACCATCAGTTTCATAATAGCATCGGTCTCCATATATATATTTCTATGTAAATATTTTCAAGGTTGAATTTTGTTACCTTTCTTGGCCGGCAGTGTCCCATATCTGAGCTTTGATGGTCTTATCACCGACCCGAACATTCCGGTAAGCAAAGTCTACTCCGATGGTCGGTTTAGAGTCTAACCGGAACTCATCTCTGGAGAACCTCGACAAGAGGTTTGATTTTCCCACGGCGGAGTCTCCTATCAACACCGCCTTGAAGAGGTAGTCGCACTCTTCGTCGTACGATTCCTCCGCCATGTTATCTTTAGTGTTTCGGTTTGATTAGGTTAAATCGTAGAAAAATCGAAGAAAAAGGAAGAATGATCGATCGATGATGGAAATCGAAAGAAGAGAGGATTTGTTGTATGTAAGAATCTCTCAATAAAGTCTCTCAATTTAGTAAATATATATGGCCCTATTTCTTGAAATTATGTATGAATATACATATTAGTGTCATATGATTGCGACAAAAGATATAAATATGATTTTTTTTTCTTTCTTGGATTGTGACTAAAAGCTATTTTGTGGAAATAGTATATAATATAGAAAATGAAACAAGCAGGACAAGGATAAAAAGAGGCGTGAAAGAGATTGTACATATTACAATCCAAGATTTTTGTCATATACATCTATCTATTTGTCAACTACGTTTAATTATTTATTTGTTGATTAAAATATTGTGCCAACAAAAAAAAACTATGTTAGCTTTGTTGTTATGTTACTAAAGTTAAAAAGGGGGTGAAGTTGAGATGTTTTGATCGTCTAGTTTTTTTTAGGATCTCAAGTCAAAAGCTCAATCATGCTTTGTGTGTTTCGAATGGAATCTGATCTTCTAGGTTCAGGGAATTGATTAACGCTTGGAAATTTTATTTTGTTTGGCAATTATCTTTATATAAATTCTTGATTGCTTCTCCAACAAGCAAATAGCATTTGCCAATACTGGCGTCTTCTAACTAGATTCAGTTCTTCACGTCGTTATTGTTAACCAGATTAAACGACTTTGGTTAGGGTTTAGATCGATTTTTGTTGTGTGGACAATCTTGTCAAGAGATCGTAAACTAATATTTGTGTCATTATTTGTCAACTAAGTTTATTTGTTGATTAAAATACTCTTGACAAAATTTTATGTTAAGTTGTTGATATGTTACGAGGTTAAAAAAGGGATGAAGTTGTGATGATCGTCTAGTTTCTTTTAGGATATCAAGTCATAAAGTTCAATCATGCTTGTTTTCCATGTACGTTTGAGTTATGACATTTGACGAAACTCACTCTCGTTTGCTTTGACTTGTAAAAACAAATAAATAAAAAAGATGGATACTTTACCAGGCCAGATTATTCAACAAACAAGCTGAAGCTCCTTTTTGTTAAAGAAGACTAGAAGAGAGAACTACCCAACTAGGAATTCCAATCTCAATTCCATATTTTTTTAAGTACACCATAGTCCATAGAGATGGAATTGTCTTTTTGTATTTTTTTTTTTGGCCATTTGGATTATCTTTTCCGAGGATTAATCGCCTTATTTAATCACGAAAATATAGCTTTAATAATAGGACAAGAAAACGAATATTCAACTCACGCGTCATTCGAGCCCTTTAATTCCACCATTCATTACCTTCACTCGTAGTAAGATTCTATTATTGTTGGTTCATTAACCTCTTTTTTTTTGTTTTTGTGAATGTTATCCCTTTAAAGAAATTAAATGTTAAATGAATCAGATATCTTTTTCTACCAAAGACCATTTTGAAATACTACAATACGGTTGTTGTTTATTACTTCCCAGGAAAAAAAAAAGGATTCTAAGCTAAGTTTATATTTCTTCAAAATCAAGTCTATATAATTGGTCATGTGATTGATTCTCTGAGATATTTCCCAGACGCATAAAATATGATTCCGTTTCTATGCAATATAATTATTTGGAAAATGCAAAGGAACTAAATAGAAACACCAAATTTGTTTGAACAGAGCAACGACATATCCATACGCAAATAAATCTAAAATCTCCAGCATTTATATATGAGAAGAGATCGATTAAAGTTAGACTGATGATGATCACATTTTGAAAAGAGCAGCTATAATATAATAGCAAAGTTGTTATTATTATTATTATTCAAATCCAGTTTCAGAGAATCCAGATCAAAAACCTTAGGAGGTCGAAGGAGCGGCGGCGGCGGCGGATCCGTTGCTGTTGAGGAGGGACGATGACGTCATCATCTTCTGAAACTCTTCGAAGTTGACATTTCCGTCTCCGTCAGCATCCACAGGTCCGATCATCCGAGTGCAGTCTTCGACGGAGCAAGCCATCCCGAGGCGGTTAAGGACCTGGTGGAGCTCAGCGGCTGATATCAGTCCGTTTTTGTCCTGATCGTAGAGATCGAAAGCGTCACGGATCTCAGCGGCGGAGGAAGACGAGCGGCACAGAGTTGAGAACTCGTCTTCGTTGATGAAACCGTCGCGATCTGTATCGACTTCCTCCAGGACGCGGTTGAGTTCCGTCTCCGTGTAGGAAGTCCCCATGGCTTTGAACACGCCGCCGAGTTCGACCACCGAGATCTTCCCGTCGCCGTTGGAATCAAACTGATCGAAAACCTTCTTAAGCTCCTCTGGATTAGCCATGTCCACCGATGCAGGCGTGGCGGTTTCAGGATTTGTGCTTGCCATTTTTTTGTTTGTTTGTGAAAAGGTAAAGTTAGAGAGAAAGAGAGATAAGGAAAGGTTTAATGGAGGAATTAGAGAGGCCGATGAGTTTGACCTTTTTATAGACGTTTTTGTGAAATCGTTTTTTTGTTTTGTTCTTCTTCGAACGCGCGTGGCACTAGCCACGTATTTTGGTAGCCATCAATTTGAAGTTTGGAATCGAATCTTTATGTATTTAAGTTTCCTTTTATTGTAGAATTCATATCCTGACTTTTCTTTTCTTCTATAGTTCTACTTGTGAATTGTGATTAGTAAATACATAAATATCTATAAATTTCCTCTTAAGCATTTATATAAATATCTTCTTTCAATACATGTTTTATTCTGCCTCTGTTAATTACCTCAATTTGCTTTTTATTCAGAACGAATGAAAACAACAAAAGATAGTATATTTGTTAAAAGTAGTAAAGTAATATTATGCCTAGTACTACTCCACGTGTAACATGGCTCAAAGAACACGCGACGATGTCACGTGCCATCATGAGACTTGCATTTGTTTAAAGAATTTTACCTTAAAAAACGCAAAACCCCAGATTATTTTAAAACCCACAATTCTTAATTTAATCACTTTATTGGTAGATTTAGTCTTAAACCATGATTTGATATTATATCATGTAGTAGTACTATTCAACTATATTAATTTCCCAATGGTCCATTTACTTTTTTTTTATAAGTCAATGGTCCGTTTTACCGAGGGGATTAATGCAAATTGCTAGGTAAATGAGAATCGTGTCCGGTGTCCCTATCCAACGCGGCGAACACGTCTGTCCCTTACGCGGCCTGACTGACTCACGTATACTAACTAGTGGGGTCTTTTCTTTATTTTATGTTTTCTTTATTGTTTTGTACTTTAATATCTGCCCCTCAAAAATTTTGCAAATTACAAATTAATTCTTATTTTTTAGATGTTTTTAACATTCAACCCTTTCCACACATCATTTGATGAAAGGGTTCAATATTTAGGTGAATGACTGAATGTTTACAGTTTTAAAAATGCTTTTGAGGAAATATATTTTGCCAAAATGTTGAATGGACAAAAATAGGTTTTTGAAAAACAAAATCCAAATACAGTACAGAGTGGCATATAATCTACTTACCATTCAAAGTCTTATTAGTTTATTGAATAAAACCATTTATATAGGCTTATAATTTGCCTAAAACTTTTAAATGTTAAAGGGCCTAATTGTTTTCGGCTCAAAGTTCCTTATATCTGCTGGGCTGGGCCTTGTTTTTATGGAAGTTTTTGGATAAGTTTAAAGCAACGGTACATAAACTGATAAGAGCCACTAAAAGGGCTTTATTAGATTTTACATTGTAGAGATCAAATCACTTAACAAGGCACATGACAAACTGATTTAAGTTCCATTGATACTGATTAGTCTGATTTAGGATTTGCATTCAAGAGTGTTACAAATGTAGAAAACATAAACTCAAGATTCCACAACATAACAAGATTCTTTTAGCTAATAGAGAAATGCTTCTCCTATCTTTTACTTCGGGTAACTTAACGGCGATGGTGAGGGCAAAAGGTGACGATGTAATTAGCCTTGGAACAAGTAAAGATGCTGGTTGGATCATCGTAAGCGTAAGAGTAAGCTTTAGGGCAAGCAACTTTGAAGATTTTGGAGTAAGCCGTTGGTTTGCAAGTGACTGGGTTACCGAAGGAGCCGGTGCAACAGTATTGTGGCGAGTTAAAGGCAGAGCAAGCGCTTTTACAGGCTACTACCCGTTTCCCGTTACGTGACCGAACTTGTAAACCAACCGGACACATCTGGTTTAGGTCCCTTACACAACCAGCGTAGCCGCAGTTACCTGAGCCCTTCACCGGCGTTATCGACATCGCCAGGTTATAACTATACAAAGTAAACAAAAGAGACTTGAAACTTTATGAAAAAAGGAGGCAATTTTGAAAAGAACAAAAAAATCAAATTAAATGTAAAATTTTCAGACCCGTCGACGAGGCTGACGTCATAGAAGTCTAACGCGCCGAGGGTGATTTCGGCGAGAGTGGCTGGAGGTGAACCGCCGGCTCCGCTGCAGAGGAGAGAACCGCCGCAATCTCCGGTGGCGCAGTGACCACGGCCAGATCTGTCGAAGGTGCAGCCGTGGCGACCCCAGAAACGGCCGGACCATAGTGGTGGGAGTTGAAGAGAGTGGGATTTGTTAGCCGGAAGCTTAAATCCACCGCCGGCGAGTATGTTTTGGCCGGCGCTGGGTTGGATTCCTGGCCAGACTGGGTGTTTGCATTTGTTGTAGAATATTACCGTTGAAGCTGCTCTCAAAGAAACAATAAAGCTAGTGTGTATTAGAAAATTCAGTAACTAAAATATATCTAAAAGTGCAATTTCAGAATTTTATAAACCCAGATGGTTGAAATGTATATTTTTATGCATATATCTACAAGACTAAAGCAAAGACTCTGAAACTACAGAAACTTTAGATATCTAGTGGGGAATGAAAAATGGTAAGAACAAAACCTGAAGCGTGAGTGAGAAGAAGAAGGAAAGCAGAGTGGAAAAAGTAGATTGAAGCCATTGATGGAGCTCGAATGAGCAAGAGTGAATCCAACTTCTCACTTCTCAGTGCTTTTTATGGAATTTTAAGAAACAAGTTGCTCAAAGGAAAAATATTTAATATTTTTGAAAATGAGAATTTGGGGAATGTCATAATGACAAATGTTACCACATGTCTCGAGACTGTCAGACCAGTTAATGCGTGATAGCTTTTTCTTTTACAGTCAAAATAATGTAACTGTCCTTTCATCATCAGTTTTCAACTAGTATTCGTTATCAAATAGTTTCAACTTTCAAGTTAAAGGGATTCGATTAGTTATTGTCCGTCGACTTTCAAACATGTTAGTATAACATTACTGAGGTAAGTTGTTAACTAAACCATTATAGTTCGTCTTATAAGAAGAAAATCATCTTAGCAAAATAAAATGTATGTATTTTTGGTTGCACATTCGATTTGGTCCAACGGTAATAGAAAGGTGTAGGAGTAAAATTTGGTACTGATTAATCTATCACATTCTATTAATGAACAATGTGTAAAATAGAAACAATTGTTAATAAATTTAAGTTACCACCAATTCGAAGCAGCCTCTCAGTTAATAATACACCGATATACTGGATGTGCTTAGTCGTCGACGCTTTAAGTGGGTCCGGCGGCTTCCTTTCTCCGATAGACTATCTTCTTGGAATGCTTTTCACTTTACACTCTTCAAAACAAATCGACCATACATACACGTCTATTTAAAAAGCTTACAGTATGTTGGAAATGTATAATCATTCAAGCCTTCATTGGTGATTTGTCTGTATTTGTGATTACATTTGTTATTTATTTTCTTAAAATACTACACTTTGAAGCAAAAACCATTTATTAGATTTATTTGACGTTAAAATTATTAAATTACAGTTTCATGAAAAACTGAAATATTTTATATATAAAATGCGATAATTCATGGATGTAAAACACGCAATTAAAGCTATATAAATATCTGATAGACACGCGTTGAAAATAAATAAAGCTTTAACCCGCTGGTCCAATTCAAAAACAAAAGACTTTCCAGTTTCCAGGCACAGAAGATTCATTGGAATTAATTTGGTAAATATATCGTAATGGGCACAATATCAGAGACCTGGACCCAACAAGACAACGCAAATGATTTACAAAAAAAAAGCCGAGAGATCGATCCTACATACACAGTATCAAAAGGTTTTGTCTGAAGTGATAAGATTTTAACATTTAACTGTACATTAGAAAACATCAAAAATATTTATTCCCTGCTATTACAACGAAGAAGACGATGATCACCTGATTACCGTGGAAACGCAGCGAGGTGTTGTTGTGCCACCACATCAGGAGCGAGGGGTTGTGCCACGTCAGCAGCCACTGGATCAGCGACAACAACTAGTCTACGTTGTCTCTCCCGGAGATAGAGAATTGTAATAAGACAAAGAAAGAGTGTAAGTATCGTCGCATTACCTTCTTCAAACACCACATTCTCAATCCAAGTTTCTACCTTCGGGTACACTTCTGGTAATGAATCCACAAATTTCACCAGGACGGTATCAGCATAGTTTCTACGTAGCCATAAGCTAGCCAGAGCAAGTGTGACTGGCAATTTGGCGGCTGCATCGCTTTCAAGGGCTTGATCGTAGTAACGTTTTGCTAAATGGAGATCAAAAGGAAGCCCTTGTCCATGTTCATGCATGTAACCGAGGTTGAACATTGCTTGCGCGTTTGACTGTGATTTGGCATGCATGTAAGCTTCAGCCGCACGTACAAAATCTCTCTCCGTTCCCTAATTAGAGTTAAAAAGAGCAAAAAGTTTCTAGCTCAGTCACATCTAATTCAACTACTGTAAAATCTCCTGACGAGATTAGATTCATGATTTAATTTCAAATAGGAGGAAAAAACTAACCCGTCCGTAGTAATATGCATCTCCAATAAGCAGAGCAGCATGTTCATTGCCTTGTTCAGAGGCACGCCACCACAAAGAATGCGCCCGCTCATGTCTCTCCTTGTCTGTGCAAAACCCAGATACTCCCATGCACATGCTTCTTTCACCATACTTATCAAGGATCCAGGCAGCATTACTTTGTGCTACTTCATAACCCATCTCTGCCATTCTTGAGTACAAGATCAAAGCTTTACCAACATCTCCTTTTAGGTAAGCTTCAAGAGCCCATCTAGAGAGAGAACTCCATGGTCCCCTTTCTGCTACTAGCTTATAAAAAGAAGTGGCCTGTAACAAAAAAATGCAAGGAAAGTGAACAGAAAATTAAAGCACATAGTCCACATGTATCTCCACAAATACGCCTTAGTGGAGATACAGCTTTTGAGATACGGCTAATGAGCCATAACTAGCAACTATATGCAATTAATATACTGAAGCTTATAAGAGCAAACAGCCACAAAATCTATAGTTTTGTTCTCCTTAAACTATATGGATTCCATTGCATTTAGCATCCAATGGTTAGGCTAGAGGGAAAAACGGCTTAGAAATCTGAAAGCAATTACCATTTCCAGGTTCTTCTTAAGACCAACTCCAGTATGGAACATCTTGGCAAGTTGATAGAAAGCCTTTGGTTGACCAGCATTTGCAGCAACAAAGAAGTATTTTGTTGCCTGTCTCACATCCCGTTTGACTCCAATGCCTTTAAGATACAAAACTCCAAGGTTATAATGCCCGCTGGGGTCTTCACTGTCAGCAGCCTTCTCAAAATATTCTTTTGCCTGCATTTGAAGGGTTTATCAGTGGAACGTTAATAACCAATAACTCCTTAAAAAAATTTCCCCTTTTTTATGTGTCCACCTCTAGTCAGATAAAGAGTAAGCCTGAGAATTAAGAGGCCATGAAGGAAGAAGTTACCTTAGTGTAGTTTTTCTTATCTACTCCATAGCCTTTGACATACAAGTAGCCAATTCCATTAAATGCTGAAAAGTGACCTTCTTTTGCAGCAAGTGTAAGCCATTCAAGTGCCTTGGTATAATTTCTTTCAACACCAGCTCCTCTTGCATATA
Source organism: Cardamine flexuosa (assembly GCA_963555745.1). NCBI lineage: Eukaryota > Viridiplantae > Streptophyta > Magnoliopsida > Brassicales > Brassicaceae > Cardamine > Cardamine flexuosa. The sequence goes on from OY743214.1 coordinate 6,390,819, forward strand.
TCTCCCCCAGAAGTTCCATTGACTTGGGCTCTCCTTTATCTACTGCTTTCGAAAACCAGTGCAATGCCTTGGTGTGATCACGCCTTAATCCTCGCAAGCCAAAGTAGTAAAACAGTCCAATTCTGTACATGGCAGCAGGATTCCCTTTCTGTGCCTGATATTCCAATATCTGAAAATCTTCATCTTCCTCCCCACGAGATTTCCTTAGAGCACCTTTGTTTTCTTCAGTTCCACTATGAATCCTAGTTGGTTCAACCACCGGAGAGTCCTTTGAGATAAGAAAACTATTGACAGCCGTCTCTGCTAGCTCACCGTATAATAGAACAGCTTTATCATGCATCTGTTAACACAATGGCAAACACAATCACAAACTCAGCCACAAAGAACGTTTATGGAGCTTCAGTCTAATCATAAAGAGCAAAACAAATGAAAATTCCCTAAATTCCCATCGTTGCTTACATCTTGTCGCAGATACGTGAACGCAAGTGCCATCTTTGATTGCATATTCCCACCCTCAGATGCGAAGCTATGGTGAAGAAACGACTTGCTTTTGCTCTTCTCTCGCATCATTCCTAATCCGTAAACGAATCCCATTATCGACTGTGAGTGTGGATCTCCAGCTGAAGAAGCCGCCTCTATCTCGTCCACTGTTTCCTCCATCAACCTGAAATTTCCCTCACTCGCCGCTGATAGAATCTTGCGGAGGCCGGAGTAGTACTGCGGCGACGCTGCTTGGACAGTGGAGTCGTCGGGCTCGAAGATCGGTCGCCAGGAACCGGGATCAAGCTCCTCTTCGGACTTAGGTTCGGATTCTCCAAACTCATCGAAGTCAGAGGACTCTCCGACTCCGTTATCATCGCCGCCACTATTGAGATCGTCATTGGAGAGGACGAGAACAACGGGACGAGCGTGAACGCTAAGTACAACGATAGCGTAAACGAGTACAGAGAGAATTACGATTCTGTAACCTGAGATTCTCATGTTCTACTTCCTCCTCCTCCTCCTCCACCGTGTATTCTTCGTCGTCGCCGTAATTTCTCACTGATCAGATCGAATTTTCATAAGCAAGTCGAAAGAAAGAATGAAGAAGGAGGGGTATTAACGTCATTTTAGTGCGTAAATTTCCACGTTGAGTCGTCGTCATTAAAACCAATAGTCACCCGCCACGTAAGTAGGCTTGTCCTAAAAACATTAAATTCAGAGTTCGGTTCGGTTTTTAGATTAATTTGGTTCAATCGAAAGGGAATACATGTTTTAATTTGTTTATTTATTTACATGCGTAGTAACAGAGGATCATAGAGTTAGTCTTGAATCTTGTCTTCGTCTTCAAGCTTCATCAACATCCACTGTAACGATTGAATCACTTCTTGATCATAGACTTGCTTCTGTTCCGCGAATCTCTTGTATTGTCTCGCCTCCATCTCCACCACGCTTTTCTCCATCCGTAGCTTCAGAAGCATAGCCATGGCTTCTTCAGCAGCTGATTCAGCCGCTCTTCTTTCCTTCTCCAGCTCTATCTTCATACAATCTCCACGTCTCCTCTGTCTCTTCACCATTGTTCTGAGAGTAATAACGTCGAACACCTGGTCTTCATCATTCCTAGACCGTGACTCTTCGTCTTCGCTTTCCTCATTATTCTTCTCGTCGAGCTCTGTCTCCAATAACACTACGGTACTGTCTCTGTTCTTGCTGAGATCAATCCCATCAGGTAGGAGAAGAAGAAGAAGATTACAGTTCTCACAGCTCTTGTTCGTCTTCTTGCTCAAGCTCAATCCATCAGCTGAATCACTACTCCAGTGTAAAATGATGGGTTTCTTCTGATCCAACCCATCAACCAAACTAGATTTCGAAACGAACCCATTTTTGTTGTTGCAATCCTTTTCTTCTCGATCGAAGGTATTGCAACAGTCGATCTTCCGAGAAATTCGATAGATTTTCTCTAAATACAGAACAAATGAAGTGCCCTTGAAAAATAGAAACTTGAGTCCCAAAAGAAGCAAGAAACAGAGAAAGACGAAATCGAAAAACTGAGAGAAGCAACCAAAAACGAAGATCCCACATCCAAAACCATCAGTTTGACTCAAAAGCTTCAGAAATGAAGTAATCTCCATTACTAAAAAGCAGTCATCAGTGGATAGGAACGAAGCGACTCATAAAGATATATACTCGGACTTAGAAAAAAAAAACACAAAAAAGAAAGAAAGAAAGAAGAATTTGAATCCCAATGAATAGAATGTGTATGAGAGTTAGGGAATTTTTTTGATCGGGGAACGAGGAGATAAACGGCGAAGATTGCGAGGACTATATGTGTAGGAGAAAAATATCCCACCCGAAATGATAGCCATGAAATAATTACTAGTTTTATCCTATCACAACAATTAGATATTTGCCCACAGAAGATATTTTAAATTTTCGTTGTATTTCACTACAGAAAGAAAAAGAAATAGGTGACCCATACTAAAAATGTTTTTTATTTCCAACAACAATGCATTCCTTCATCTTTGGATGGGATGGGATGTGATGTTTTATTTATTTATTCTTTGTACATGATGTACAAATGTACTTAACAAATTGATCGGATTGTTCGTCAACAACTCAAGCTTTTCCGGCAGAGCCAAAGAGACGGAGCTTATCCGCAATCACAGCTTTCATGGCTGCTTTTGTGGTCGACATGACGTCAACAAGGTCTGTCTTCTTCCCTGAGGAGCTAAGAGCTTCCATGTAAGCCTTTCTTACTTCTGTGTTCACGTTAAACTTCCTCACTCCATTCTCAATGCATTCCTGATGATGGCACACAACATTTAATGTACCGCAAAGATGTTAATTCGGTTAAATCCATACCAAAATCTCGATCACAATAAATTTCAAACATGATAGACTCATACCTTGATAAGCTTCTCAGACAAACCAGAAGCTCCATGAAGTACAAGAATGACACCTTTCTTCGAGCTTAGAGCGTGCAGTTCCTATGTACATTATGATCAGTTAGAATAAGAATGACGCAAATACAGCACATTGAATAACTTCTTCACTCAGCACAAGATATAATTAACCTTAAGTAAGTCGAGCTTGAGGCTTGGACCGGACTCAGGGTATTTTCCATGGACATTTCCTATACACACAGCCAAAGCATCTATACCAGTTTCCATAAATTCCTGAGCCTGAAACATTCATTAAAAGTCATTGTAGTTTGGTTTAGCAGACATAGATTGTCAGGTTAGAGATTGGATTTATTGGCTCTTAAAAACAACAAAGACCTGGTGAACGTTAGTGAGCTTTGCTTCATAGTCTTCAACAGTCAAGCCATCCTCTGTTCCTGAGAGCCGACCTAGTTCAGCTTCCACCATAATGTTTTTGAAACGGGCCAACTCTGTTATGGATTTTGTGTAGGATACATTTTCTTTGAAGGAAAGATGAGAACCATCTACCATCACTGAATCAAATCCCTGCACAAAATCAACCGGTATGAAGTTTTCAATATAAGTACAAGAGGACAAAGAGATTGAACATAGGCAATGGCTATCTCAAACTTACTAGCTCAAGAGCTTCTAATAGCTCCGGCTTTGTAGTTCCATGGTCAAAGTGTACGGATATTGGAACCTGCCACATTGTGCATATTATCAACCAGGGAGTTCAATGTCAAAACCCAAGCATTATATCAGAAATAAAGTTTTAATTTCAATGTCTGTTCCGGTAAACCAGAGACGAAAGCTGCAGAGCTTCAAAAACACATGACTGCATAAAATAAAGGTATGATGTATCTTATGCAGAATCAAAGTACAGTCTCAAAGCTCATTTACCCTGGCTTGTTCAGCTGCGGAGATGCAACATGAAACCAACGGAATGCCTCCTTGCTTGAAGGCACCTGGATGGACCTAAAAGCGTAGCCCAACATGTTTATTCTGGTTGCTATCGTGGCTGATATTTCTCATATGAAACTCTTTGATATATCAGAAATTCACTTTTAGTCAAAACACTAACCTGCAATATGGCAGGACTGTTTTCTTCCTCTGCAGCTGCTACAACAGCTTCTACTCCTTCCAGGTTATACACGTTAAATGCTCCAACTGCATATCCACCCGTTTCTGCGTTCTGTTTTACATAGAAACACAACATCAATATCCGAAGAGAAAAATGAGGCTAGAGAACGAGAGAGAAATACTCACAAGAAGCAGCTCTTTTGTCGACCGTCCAGCTACAACTGACCATGACTTCACAACTTCTGCAAGGGCTGTGCTGTTACCAACATTACCTGTTACATACAAGAAAAAAAGGGTTAACTAAGAATACCTATTTTCTTCAGTTGAAAATTTTCAATACAAATTAAGATTTGCCTGGGAAAACAATGTAGGGGACTCCGGGATGTCTACTTTCTGGACCTAACTTCCATACTGGAACACCAGGAAGGGCTTGACCAACCACAAGTGCACGTCTTGCTTTAAGTGCTTTTGTAGCTGTGTCTGATGACGTAATTCCACCCTGAAAAGGAACATTACAGTATCATTATTTTCAAAAGACATTGGACCATAAACAGTTGCAATAATCAACTTTGCATTGACAGTGTCATGAAGTTTCTGAGATGGAAAGCTGAATATAGAAGTAACAAGTGCTTGCCAAAATACCTTGGCAAGAATATAGCGAGGTCTGGTAGTTATATGGCTCACTACTTCAACCAGAGCGGAGCTTACTTTGCTGTTAATATCAAGACTCTCCGAAGATGCTGTCAAAGTGAATAACAGGACCGTTAATGACGATATTCCTCAGTAACATTGACTTTATACCAATGGGAAAAACAAATATAAAAAGTGGGTATAGAGAAACAACTTTTCCCAGTGATGAGTTCGCGACTGCTCATAATCAGAGTCTCCCTGCCAGCCCGAAGGAAAGCATCGGCCATCTCAACCGCTCTATTGATTTCTGCATCTCTCACTTCGGAAGACTTGAGAGCAACTTTCTCTACAGAGATCTGTTGATCATAGTTATATCTTAGCAAACACAGCATGTGTAACGTGTGGGAAATACTAAAATAAGTATCCTGTGCTAAATCTACTAGTTGTACCTCGATGCTCCTTAACTTCTGCTTATGTTGTGATTGAAGTTCTTCAACCTGTTAGTTTGAAGAAAATGACTCAGGACTCATTAACCTTATTTCAATTTAAAACATGACAGAGAAATTAATTTTAGTAAAGAAAGCTAACCTGCTTTGTTGTTTTAGGGACATATGAGCCTACAACTATTAGCGCACCACTACTTTCTTTGTCAGATGCAAAATCTTTAGGCAACACAAGATCTTTTGGAATAATCCCTAATCGAGCAGACACAAAGCTAGCAGCAGTGCGACATAAGAAGGATCTCCCTTTTAGTTCTGCCTGTCAAATATAATGTTCAATCGAGAGAAGGAACCGAATATATAAGAGAAAAAGAAATGGATCCTCTAAATGAATATGCCTTAGTAAAAAGACTGGAAGAATCATAGGGCAGCTTACCTGGATCATCCCCGCAGCAAATACAGCCATGTCTCTTTCACTGGCTGCGTTGACAACACATGCAGACCCCTGATATACATATGAAATGGGAATAGAGGTAAGACTTTCTACCAAACTGAAAGCAACATCCTAAACTCAACGAAAAGTTTACCTTCTTTAAACTGCATAAGAACTCACACACTGCATCAGGGCCACCTTTTCTTAAAAGCTGGATTGAGATCGACTCAACGCTGTTAGCAGGAATGCGGCCAGCCGTTTTCTCCTCAACCCACTGGAACCATATCAAATTTGTCTGTTACTGACAATTTCTTAGAGAGTCAAATTAGATAAGGTGATTCTCTTGTCGGAAGAATTCAGACCTCAAGGAGATTTGAGGATTTATATCCAAAGGATGCATCTTTAGCAAACTCTGTCTCTCCTGCAGGAACGAGCCTGCAATACTCATGATGAAGATTATCAAACTTCATGCTCTGAAGGGAACTTTGCTCTTATTTTTGGAAGTTTGAAAAAACCACACACATACAAACGTTGTTCACAAAGATATACCTATCAGAATCTGCAACATAATGCACATCATCAATAGTATAACGTCCTCCTTGAAGGAAGAAGGGGCAAATAATCCATGCATCCATTTCCCCAAGTATTGAGACAGCAGCATCTGCTTCCTGTATGAATCATAATATCAAGTAGTAACATTAACACAGGCCAAATCCCGATCAAACATTGAAATAATTGTCTACCATTTTATGATAGGGCTACCAAACTTGCCTGAGGAAAATGACCACGTAATGTTGAATCACCCCTCAAAACAATCGTGTAGTCAGCGTTGCCAACTTCTTTTGATGCAGCACATAGGTTGGAACAAATGTCTATGATCAACGCACTAGCCTGTTGAAGAAATATGCAGTTAGACCTAGCAAATGCTGAAGTTGATGTAACATCAGTTTCTCATTGTTCCAGAAGACTAGAGCTCTCCAACGAATAGTGTACACAAAATAGAAATGTCTTGACCTTCTCGGAGCTCAGTGCCCTCGAATTTGTCAAGATGAAGAAGCACGCAGGCTTTTTTCTGAACTGCTCAGAAATAGACTCAACACTCCTGTCAAAACGTCGGGAAAAGCACAACCAATTATCATTTCAGTCTATTGGATTTTAAGCTAGTGACTTGCCAGCTCTTTCTACGAGGATTCATGATATCTTTTGTGTTGATATGATACATTTAATTTCAAAGAGAAAGCAGCAAGACTAACCATTCGGTTAAAACCTCTACATCATGAACAGTTTGTGTTCCGGTTGGATCGTCATCAAGAACAACCAAAGTCTTTGAGTTTCCTTTATTTAGTCTATGTATGTCATCTGTGGGGTCTAAATGCCATTCAGATGGAAGAGATTTCAGTACGTCTTGTTTCTTCAGAACAGGAAGTTTCCCTTCGACTTTAACCCCCGCAAGGGTCTCATATACCTATAGATACAATCAAAGGTTTTTAGTTACTTACAGCTTAAATGAGTCACACCAGACAGACACCAATTTTTGTACTGATAGAACTTCACTTGTCCATTTATATATGGTTAAGAAAGTAACCAGCAAACACTATAAGTGGATCTTGCGTTCAATAGATCATATATAATAAGTGGATCAGTGAATATACGACAATTATACCTTCACCACTCCGGCATCATCTATCCGTCCCCAGCCCGCAGCGGAGCCTGTAAATGAAAATATCTCTAAGCATACTCGTCTCTTTCTATATGGGGGCAGAAAAGGAAAAGGAACTATAGTAGTATAGCTCACTAAGTGTAGATTTTTTTTTTCTGGTTTTCTAAAACATTGAGAAAGAAGCAGTGCAAGTAGTATTATTTAATAAACTTGCAAAACATGAAACTCTGTATTCAACCCAAGTACTGAGCTCTTAAATAATAATTTGTATTGTTGAAAAGGTAAGACAGAAATTATGCACTTGCAAGATGATTTGAAAACAGCACAAAGATTAGAGGCTACCGGCTAAGAATAGCTGGTGTGCCATTGTTGATATATGGAGTGGAACTTTACGGGAGGAACCTTCTCGGGTAACAATTCCCTACAGTCAAAACTCATGCATAAGTTAAGAAAAAAAAAACAAGTTTACAAATTGATTACAGTTGCTAATCTTACCAAATCCTTAACAAAAATATCAAGAGCAGAGTATGGTGTATAATCATTATCCAGCATGTGCGGAACACGATTTTCAAACATCCTACAAGATGTAAAATAGGAGCCATTCAATATATGTTTTATGACTGAACAGACTAACACAAATGTTTTCCTCATAAAATTTTAAAAATAAGCAAAAGCGCAGGTTTTTGTGAAGAGAAGGCTTTAGCTTAAGATAGTTAACCTCTAGCAGTTAATTTTTATAATTCTAAGCTTTAAAAGGCTCTGAAAATATCATCATACGGCCACAACTGGAGCTTGTTCGTCAAGTATGAGATCTTAAACGACAAGCGCACTTATTCTTTGGCGGACTAGGACTACTAAGTGACACAACTACAGAAACAAAATAAAGAGCATAGACTATTAACAGAGATTATGCAGAGCATCTGAGTGGTGCACTAATCTTTTCATCAGAAACGTTAATGCCGTTGATGGTAACACAAACTTTTCCAGAGAAAAGAAAATAAACTTTCTCCATAAAGATATACGTAAAGCATACCAAGATGTTCCACCGCTGTTGGAAATAACATTGAATAGCTTTCGAGTATTCAGACCTAAACGAGCACCGAATGCCATTGCCTCGGCCGCTGATGCAATATGAACTCCCGCAAGCAATTGATTGACCATTTTTACACCACTATGGAACATCAAATAAACAAGTAACAAATAAAGTGACTGATGTCCATGAAGGCGATATCAAAAGATCAAAACAAATTACCTTCCTGCCCCACAACTTCCTTTAATCACGTAGAGCTTCTCACTTAATGCTGCTCAAATTAATATAATCAGGCACATCCAGGTTATAATGTGAACAAGAAACATTTCACCAAAAAAGTGAAACTGAAATCGTCACCTGATAACACCATTCCCGCAGACTTAAGAGCTTCATCAGTACCCGAAGCCATTATCTGAAAATAAATATAACTTCAGCTTCAATACAGACACAATAGATAGAGTTCTAGACTTCATACCGTAAGTTCCCCCATTGCAGCCCTCTTAACACCACCAGAAACAGGAGCATCCACCAGCTTTAGGTCCTTTCCCTCATCTGCAAGAGATTACCAAATAAAAGAATAAATCATAGAACTCAATCAAGTGACAAAAGATCATACTGGAAGTAAAAACTGATCAGCGGTGCATATGACCATTTAAAATGGAACATGCATTACTGTAGGCTGTAGCTGGCTACTGAAGACAGTTGCATTTGTAAAGATTTTCCGATATCATCAAACACAGAAAACACTTACTTTCTAAGCGCCTTTCAAGTTGGCTAACGAATGCGGGAGAGACTGTTGATGCCAGTACAACAGTTGCTCCAGATGGAATAGCTGAAATATTGTGAAAGAAACATTTAAAAAAGCTCTAACCTCCAGTACTAAAAGCTAAGACAATAGAGATATACCTTCAACCGCTCCAAGATGTCCATAGAGGACATCCTCAGCCTGAACCTCGTTTGTTACCATAATTACAAGAACATCTACATCTGTAGGAGCAGATACAAATTATAAACATTATTTCTGGGAAAATTGACTGGATTCAAGGGAAAAAGGCATGTTTTTCATCCCAGAAGTGCTAAGAGCTACATGACACATCTACACTGTTATCTATCCGCTAGTTTTGATTTGAGGACTACCTTTCGTCACATCAGCTGGAGAACTTGCCGCCAATCCCCCGGCACTCTCAAATCTAACAAGTGTTGGCTTGTAGACCTGCAATTCAGATCAGCATCAAACATTTCATTTAACAATGTAAGATTTTTACTGCTTTAGAGTGATAAAACAGCAGTTATAGTAGTCTGAACCAGCCAACGCAAATACATCAATAAGTCAACAATCATATGAAAAAGGCACCCAAAACATAGCCTTCACCGAACTAACAGCCAAACGTAAAGGAATATATGAATGCATTACAGCCAAAAGTTATAGTGAGGCAAAAAATTTCCTCTTTAAACTAGGAAACTACTAGATGAATAAACCTATATATGTACACCATCGAATCATATAACCAATTAAAACTAACTACAGTAAGTCAAACATTCTGAACATGTATACCATAGACTTCCTATAGCATTCATAGGGGAGAGTTAATCAAAGGCTTACATCAAAACCACGGACAGAAAATTTTGATTTCAACAGGTGTGCTGCCATACCAAAACCCATTGCTCCAAGACCAATAAAACCAATTTTCTTCACAGGCTTAGCTTGAATCGTAATTTCTTTGGCCAGATCCTCTGGCTTGTACAGTTCTCTATTGGCTGCTTCTAATATGCCAATACCAAGTACTTTTTCCCAGATCTGCGCGATCATTATGAGAACCTTTCATTAGAGAGGCATGCGTCATGTAAATGGTCTATGACCCTAGCGTTCCATTCAGTTAAAACTGCCACAAGTTTCCAAAGCACTAGAAAACAGATGGAAAGAACTCTATCAAGGACCTTAGCCAATGAAATAGCTGTATCATCTCCTTGCATCTGTGATATTCCTGGAGAAGAAGTTATGAATAGAGTTAAATAAGTAGAGAGGTTGTTATCATTGTGCTAGACATAAGATCATATTGATCACTACCGAGGATTAGTTGTTGACGTGCAACTGCCAAAAGTGGGACAGGAAATGGGAGCGATTTGGCTTTATCTTCAACAATTCCCTTGCAATCAGAAAGTCAGTTTGTGTTTAAACATCAAGACTTAATCACAGTGGATAGTAAAATGACCCATTGATTGGAGCTATATATTGTATTCTATCCTCGCTATTTTCTTTTGAATCGAAGGAAAGAACACAATAAAACATCAGTTTCAAGTTGGTGTATTATACCAGATTCTGAGAGAGAACATCAAGGAATCGACCTTCTATATCACCTTTCAGCAACAACGGAATATGATTCTTGTAAATCCTGAAAGCAAAATATACACAAGAAAAAACTTATTCTGTGCCAGCCGTGGTCGAAATATAAACCTTCAGGGAAATCCTTAATGGGCCTAAACGAGGAGCTAAGAACAAAATTTTTGTTTGTCTTCCACTAAGATTTGGTTAAAATAAAACCATGCTATAGTTACAACTTACTTTCAATAGTCTGCTCTCAAAAACTTCCAGAACTAGACTATTCTGCGATTTTTTTTCCTCCCCCTAATGAGTGTATGTATATTAAAGATCTATTACTACATGAAATGTTGTCAGCCCTGAGACTCTAATAACAGTCCTAGTATCAAAACTTCCGATTTGGTACTGGAAGAAGTTTTTAATACTCAGAACGAAATGAAATCCTTGCAGCAGAAAGCATACCATGAATTTCCAGCAGCATTCGAAATGATGTCATACAGTATCCACGGATGCACACCGGCCTGAGAACCTAAAGATATAGCCTCCACAGCAGCAATGAGATGAATGCCCTCAAGCAGCTCATTCACCATTTTTACTTTACTGGTTCAGAAACAAACAAGGACAATGGGAATTCTATAGTGCAGGAGAACAATTAGAATCATCATAGGTTTTGTTTCATGCATATTATGACAAGAGATTCAGCAAACAACTTGAACATTATGATTGACATGACTCATAATGAGGAAATAGGCAGTCAAACTCTTAGAAATTGTAGTGATCACGAGAAGGTTATATATCACCTGGAAAGTTTCATACCTTCCAGCACCAATTTCTCCCTCGAAAGTGTACAGCTTCTCACACATTGCTGAATGAAACAAAGAAATTTACTCGGTAACAAAAATAATATCTCCATCTTGAGAGGGTCTATATACTTGAGTAAAGTTTTACCGGTAAGATAGGGTTGTGCTCTTGTGATCGAATCTGCCCTTCCAGATGCTATTATCTTACAAGTTAAAAAGAAAATGGGTTACTACAACAAGTACAATAGTACTCCACCAACATAACAAACTTAGCAAGACAAGAGAGTATATACCATTAGTTTTCCATCAAGAAGCTCAGACATTCCCTTTAAAACATAGGCATCGACTACAAAAATGTGGTCTCTGTCCTCCTCTGCATTGGAGAAAAATCCCATAGTCAGTTCACAACTGAAAAGCGCAAACGGATATGAAATGGCAAACCATGCCTCAGAGTATCAAAATTGCAACCTGTAAGTTGTTTCTCTAGCTTCTGGAGGTGCAGAGGCGATATTGTAGAAGACAAAAGCAATACACCACCCTTCTGTAGACCTGCAAAGACATTGACGCATACAGCAACTCAGAGATAGAGTTAATCATCAGCTGTGAGGTAAAAGAATAGTGGAAATAATAACCTTTGATAACACCCTCATCACCAAAAATAACATCTTGTATTTGGTCAGGGTGGGAGAGTAAAACCATCACAGCTGCTGCACCTGCTTAATTAAGAACAAAATTATAAGTAAATAACATATGACACAAGACGGAATCAAAAAGTAAAGAGAGACATGAAACAATGTTAGCAGAAGAAGGCATTGCACACAGGCTGAATGAGCTATACCTTTGCCAACATCTGCAAGGCTGTCACATTTGTGTCCTCCCAATTCAGTGAACTTCTCCACCAATTCTGTACTTATCTGTGGAATATAGATTACAAAAAGACAAATCAATCAAAACTAAAGAAATTTCAGAGTCCGCTCAGTGAGAAGGCACCACTAGTAATCAAATCAATTTCAGTTGAATTTTAGCTCATTGTGTTTGTAAAGATGGGAATAAATTTGTAATAGATTGAGGATTTTCGAAATTCTACGGAACACAGAGATTTTCACATTGAAACCCGATCAACCTGATTTTTGGAGGATCCAAAGATAAGAAAAGAAGAAGCAACAGACCTCGAATGCTTGAACATTGAATCCAGAACGAAGAAGCGAAGAAGCTAATTCGAAGCTGAAAGAATCAAGACCAACGAACCCAACGACACCACCACCAGCTCCCATTTTCTCTCCGATCAACTACAATTCTCCTTCTTCCTCCCCTCCCTTGTATTCTAATTTTTTTGATTTTTTTGTTAATATAAATTACAGTCAACGAACCAATTTCATACGCATCTCTCTCTCTATATATAGTCTATATATATATATATATGTAAGTTCCACTAGTCTATATCACTACACTAATATTTGAGATTAACGTCGCACTCACGAGTGGTAACGTTACATTGTAGACTCGTACGTGGAAATCCATATCCAACAGCTTTTTATCCTTTATTTACACTTTAGCTTATCTGGAAAAGGCTAAACATTTATTTTAAAAAATGAGAATAATTTGTATTGATTTTTAGGTAAGATTTGAGAACATGGGTGATAAAACTATATAAGAAACCCATATATTTTCTATTTCTTCAATTAAGGGTTACATATCATTCGACTTTCTATATGAAGGGACACCTAAACTCTTTAAATTGGCAACGCTTGTTATTAATCAATGTAACGAAATTCTGGATTAACTAACTAAATAAAGTTAAATTTCACTATTCCAGAGCTTAGTCTTCGATCCGAAGCGTAATGATAGGATCAGAAACTGATTATCTCGACAAATCAGGCATAAGCTTCATTCAATTCAAAAAAACTAATTTTTAACCACCGTATATATATATATATAGGAATGTGTCACAATTTTTACAAGTAATTATTAAACATAAAAAACAAAAAAGATTAACGAAACCGTTTAAAAATTAGAAACTACGTCGTTTGTTTGTCTTTTTCAAAAAAATGGAGCTCGTTAAACTCGCCGTCGCCGTCGTTTTTGTCATTTCCTCCGTTACGCCATCTAACGCCGCGACTACACCACCGAGCGGCGGAGGAGGAGGAGGAGGAGACCCGCACTCAATGCCGTGTATACAGAAACTGATGCCATGTCAGCCGTATCTGCACTCGGTGATTCCGCCGCCGCCGCCGTCGTGTTGTTTGCCGTTGAGAGAGATCGTCACCAGCGACGTAACGTGTCTCTGCTCCGTCTTTAACAACGTCGATATGCTCAAATCTCTTAACCTCACTAAAGAAAACGCTCTCGTTCTCCCAAACGCTTGTGGCGCCAAAGCTGACGTGTCACAATGCAAAGCCAGCTCCGGTGAGTACCACGACGTCGTTTTAAGTTTCTTTAGTTTGCCTAATGCGACACCGTTTAACTTCTTTTCTAGCCTAGAGCTTAACGTGTGACACCGTTTGTGTTTCTTTTCATTTTTTGTTGACGAAGGTACTACTCCGCCTTCGTCGACGACGCCGGCAACCCCGAAAAATCCTCCGCCATCTTCCACCGGTACGAAACCATCAATTTAAATATTTGGAATAATGATCTAATTGTGATGTTTTTAATTTACGGGAAATATTGTTTTCTTCTTTAATATAACTCTTTTTTACTTTTGAAAATTTGTGGATTATTTTTAAAACGCATGAACAGAAAGCGGTTCCACCGGGGATTCAGCTACTACGACGGCCAAACCAGCAAGCTCAGCTCCGGCCATCAACGTCGCCGGACTTAGCTTTGCATCAGCGATCGTGGCAACACTCTTCTTCTGATCTACTCCTATTTTTATTAATTGCGCTAATTAGATAGGTTTAAAAATGTTGGAATTTATCAGAATGATGTTCGGTAACGTTTTTATTTCAAGTATATGTTAAATCTGATTATTCACTGTACTATGAAAATCCAAAAAATAGTAATAACTTCCAACAACTATCTTTAGAATTTTTTATCGTGGTATTTTTATTTTCTTTCTGTATTCTTCTTCTTGGATACATCTAATTTGTGTATGCGTATAATTCAGAAAGAAAATAATAACAGTTTACAAGTGTACAAGCGCCAACCAAGTGTTTATGGTTTAGTAGTTAAAACTTGTAATTCAGGTGGCGGATATAATTTTGCATTCTCCTCAATGATAAATTTCTGTTAAAAATATATATATACCTCGTCAGAGTTTAATATATAACTAACGGTTTGGAAGCTAGCTCTTTAGCTCCTGTCAAGGATTTTGACGTTGCAACTCCCAGATAATTTAATAATTAGTCCCTGCTTTAGGTATGTTGGCGATAGATAATTGAGCTCCCCTTTTCACTGTGGTTCTACCTAATTGATGTGTTTATATAATGTTATCCTAGTGTTCTGTGTCTTGTGTGTTGTAAAATTATTGATTTAATAAATCTTATGACACCTCATCAAATTGATTAGATTTTAAAAATTTAGATTGAAGCCAACAAAATTAGCAAGAAACAACAAATTAAACAGATAAGAGTCCAGAGTCCAGGGCACTTTACAAATAAAATCGCATAATCGAATTAGTATGATCTCCGACAGCGACAAATACATATACGCAAGTACACATACAGCCATATAGACATATACATGTAAATCAAGAGTATCAACAACAATTTTTATATGTTTTACTGTTACATCTTATGATGCCTAGCCTAACCATTGCTACTGATTTGTGTGTTAGTATACATAGACACTATATAAAGTAGTTACATGAGTTTATTTTCTACATCTGAATAATCAAATCTGCAGTACACTGATCATATATGGCCTGTTTTTTTTTATGATATTAAACGTTGATTAAAGATCATATAAAATTTTGGCAACTAACAAATATAAATTTATGTATGATGTATCCAGACAACTATTGAGCTGTATATATATGAAATATTACTTTGTTTCATGGTACCGACTTATGTAATCTTTGTGTTTTGGCTTTTGAATATTTTTAAAATATATTAACTAAATTTATTAGTATTATAATTTCAAGGTGAGAAAAAATAATAAAAGAGAAAAAAAAAAGAAAAAAAAAAGGAGGGAGAAGCCATGTCTAATGATGAGTTAGGTAGCGTCGTGACTCGAGCTCAGCCCAATCGCCCAGCTCTTCTTAATCACACCCATCCTTCATCCATGTGATTCTTCTTCTCTCTACTCTATCGTAGTCCTATTTTTTTATTCATTTATCCTACTTTTTAATAAACAAAATTTACGCCATATTTGTTGGTGTAAACCCAGAAAATAAACAGACTATCTGTAGATTAATTAATTTTACCAAAAGAAAATGCTTACGAGTACTATGTAGTTATCAGCTGAGTCGATTGGAGCTTTCGCAAAGCTAAACTTTAGCTATAATAAACAAAAAAATGAGGAAGTTAAGTTTCAAACATTTTTTGTTATGTAGATATGAGCTTTGGCATCATCAACCCAATAATATTCAGAGTGAATGTTTCTACGGATTAATAAATATTAGTTACGTTTTATAGAGAATGCATGCTCTAAATATTAAAACCTAAAAATAATTTATTAGACGGCTGAAAACCGTAAAAAAATTATATCTATTTTAAAAAATCTCTCTTACCGCCTTAATGCATGCTGTTTTGCTGATGAATATATAAGAAAACATAGTTGTAATTAAATGACCTTTGTCACAACAAAAAGTCACCACTAAAATATACATTATACTTTTGCAAATTTGTTTGTTTGGTAGAACGAAACATAAACAAGTAACTTGGTCGTCTTATAAGGGCTGAATCTGATTAATTATCGAGTTTGACTTGATTATATGGATATTAGTTTAGTAGCGGCCATATACATCTGAATTAATGAATTAGCATTGTTAACTAAACAACAAAAACCTTACTTAGCGTAATTTAATTACTTAAATCATATCCATCAGCTAAAGTCTCCATTAAAAGTTAACAAACGACAACTATAAAACGGAGAGAAAGAAGATACACACAGTTGTACAACAACCAGCTAGAAATAATAATCAATACTTAAACACCACTTAATCCCTAAACTAATACAACTACATATATATATTACACATTTATCATAAAAGCCAGTCCATTTCTCTAAATCAATCTCTCCCTCCCTCTCTCTTTCTCTTTCTCTCCTAATTCTTATGCTTTGGTCACAATAATGGGAAACACATCTTCATGCGCACCGTTGATCATATCATCAAACTCATCATCAGGTGTAGTCAAAATCTTAGCTCCTTTCACCGGAACTCTCGACATCTTCTCAAAACCCATAAAAACTTCCGACATCGTCTCACAACATTCCGGCCACTTTATCACCGACTCAACTTTGCTCCAAATCGGCCAAAGAGTCACCGCCGTGTCTCCCGACGAGTTCTTACGGCCGAGACGACATCTTTATCTCCTCCTCCCGACAGACATGCTCTTCTCTGTCTTAACACACGAAGAACTCGCTCTCATCTCCCACAAAGCAGCTGAGATACTCAACGAGAGCCGGTATAACCATTTGAAGAGAATATTCCCGGTTTGCATCTTTCCAGAGACCGGAGACAGAAGAAGAAACTCATCGTCAGCTAATGATGATGATCATCATGAAAGTGTGCAAGTAAGAGAACCCTTAGAGGAAAAGGTACTATACGAATTTAATAATGGATCTTGGAGGCCTAAATTGGAGACGATAGCGGAAAGCTAAATGCCTAAAATCTTGAGGATCGATACTCAATCACAGAAGAGTATTTTTGTTCTTTAATTTTTCGTGATTTTTTTTTGTCCGAGTTATAAGAATTTGAGTCTTATATATGGTTTTTGTTCACGATTTGAATTTTATTGTAGATAAATTGATTAAATTGTCTAAATAACTAACGAAAGATCTAAACTACGGTATTGAATAGTGTATTAGTATATCGAGTTAACACGTTCTATTTTCTTTTTCACTACACGTTTTATGTGACAGCTACAAATATAGAGATAGTGTTGAGTGTGTATACATCTCTAGTTTATGAACAAGCAATGTAGTATTTTCATATGTAGATTTAACCGTAGAGACTAGAGATGTATTTACAATTAGTGATTTTATCGCATCGATTAGGAATATGTAGTTATATTTTCAAAAAAAATACAAAATTATATTATTAATTTATCCTTGGATTTTATAGTAAATTATACGTATAACTGTTAAATCCAACCAAATTTGTAAATAATATTTTGAAGAGATATACACATATTATTTAAATAATAATGTTAGATGTTCGAAAATGTTTACTTAAAAATAGAAAGATATTATTTAAACATGAAAATGCAAATAATACAATGCGAAATCAAAGTAATGGGTGTTTGTATAATTAAGAAAAATAAGTACTATTTCGATAACACATGTAAATAAGTGGTTTTGACGGGATATACTTAAAACCGTTGAAGTGATGATCCGACCGTATGATGAGGCACACAGAGTTTTGGGAAGTACATAGTATATTTTTCATTTTCTTACGTAGATTTGTCAATATGTCTGTGTATTACATATATATCCAAGTTTTGATTAATATAGGCTTGAGAATTTGATTGGAACTATTCGTAGATACTTCGAATAAAGAAAATATCGCCAACCGATCCCAATAGTTAAATGAGGAATATTATAATGGACCTGCGCATTATTTTTCGTACTAGGCCTAAAGTCTACACCAACCTGAGAATACGTAGTAGATGATCACAGATAACTAAGCTTTTAGCATTTATCAAAAAAACAAAAGAAGAAGCAAGCCATTAGAATTAATTAACATTATTACTTTACTACACGATAAGTATAGAGTATAGACATGTATAAATTTTCAAAAGAAAAAAAAATTGGTATAGACATATATATACCGATGAGAAGTGTTCAACTAATATAGAAACTAACATAATTGCTTTGGCCCCAAAAATATATAAATAGAAAACAGATAAAACTTAAAAAATTATAAAATAAAGTCTAGATTTATTTTTAAAACTCCTGATCGAAACTGAAACAAACCAATTTAAATCTGGGACATTCTAAAAAGATACCACATCCCTTTCTTTTCTTGTAAAAAAACACCACAAACAAAATTTAAAACCTTAATAAGACTTTTGAAACTTTTCCAAATCAATAGTTGGAAGACTCCTTCTTAAAATAAAGTTGATTTAATAATTATTTTTCTACACTAAATCCGATTATTTTTAAAAAAAAAACTCAATGGCAAACAACCTAAAAGAGAAATCAGCAAAAAGAAAAACTAGCATTTAACATCTAACCTCAATGGAAGTTTTCTTTTTAACAAGATAGAAACTTGGTATACAGTACTGGGCTTTTGCCCATTTGTTAAGCTTTTCGGCTGTATATAATATACATTTGGGCTTCTAGAAGACGAACAAAATGTGAGTCATATTAGATAGTTAGATAAATGTTAAAAACAAACAAACAATTGACGACATAAAAAAGATTTTTACTAGTATATGTTAAAAATAAACAAATAAGGCATCGCCTAATACCGTGTTTGCGTCAGGGACGAGTTTGTGGAAGAGCACACTCTCTTGGTAAATAGCACTAAAAGACAAAAAAATCAGAACCCACTTGCTCTGTTTCTTCACCCGCTAGTGAAGCGCGTGTCTCCTACACATCTCCCTTTCTTCTTCTCCGTGTCTGTGCCGAGGTTTTTTTTTGGTCGTTGACGAGTTGACCTTTATTCGGATATCTAAGTTTGATTTTTCTTTGATGAAATTTTTTAAAATTCTAGAATAACAACAAAATAATCGTGTGTTTTTCTTCTTCTAAGGGAATACATAGACTATTCATTTAACACGGGCATATATAATTATAGAGTACAAATAAAATGATACACTCAAATAAATTTTTATTATTTAAACTTGTTATTACCCCCCCCCCCCCCCCCATATGGTAATTTGTTGTTTGAATTTCTGTTGAAACTGCAGAAGAAAGAAAAAGCTTTACATATTTTGTTATATTCAGTTACAATTTAGTTACATATTCAGTGAAGACTTTGTTATAAATTTTGAATCCATTTGGCAGAGAGTTGTCTTCATTAACAAATCTCAAAATACAGAACATAAAATAGTTATGTGAAATTCAGTTAAACCGAATAAAACCGAGAATCTCAATTAAAAACCTCCGGGAAATAATCAATTTAATTTCGAATAAATGGAGCAAGTTGATTGAAAAGATAAAAAAAAACAAAAAATAGTTGAACGAAACGGTACCTGAAGCGCGTGAGGCTATTTACCATATAAAGATAGTTCTGTCCTAAAAAATCTATAACGCTTTTATAACAATATTCGCATCTCTCTCGTTGCTTATCCATTCCATCTCCCTTTCTCTTTCCCTTGCCCATCTCCCATAAATTGATTCTCCCGAATTCGAGAACAGAGCCTTTGATTCGAACTCTCTATCTTTGTTCTGAATTCGGGGGTCACATCGGAGAAATAATTTTAAAATGACAGGCTTCTCTGTATCTTTATTCGTCTCAAACATCTCAAATGTCGCATCGTATATATCTCCGATCTTCGAGAGCATCCCGTCGGCGAAGATTGTTCCGGCGCAGATCGAGAAGGTTGTCTCTTTGGTCTCTCGTACCGGTAGGGATTTGCAACGTTACGATAACTCAGGCTATCGTCAAGTCGTCGGGTACGTGACACGTCTTCACGCCTAATCCTTTTTTTGATCGAAACCCTGATTTTTGTTATAGATTATTTTAGGAATTCGTAATGATTATTTCCGTATGATTCATGATTAAAGCGGTTTTGATGTTTTTTTTGGTAGTTGATACGTAAGAAAACTTTAAAAAGTTCCAATTTTTGAAAATTCATGTTCAATAGAAAGATCGTTAAAACCGTTAATCTCCCGCGGCAAATTGAAATCTACAACGATTTTGAGTTTTGTTTTTTTTAATTTTTTTTCTTGGGGTGGTCAAAACGTGTTGAAATTTTCAAAATTTGAGGACGATTCACTATTCTATGGGAATCTCATTTAAATTTTGGTCAAATTTATGCTGCAGATGTGTACCGTACAGATACAAGAAACAAGAAGTCAACGGAATTGAATCGAAAGAAATCGAGCTTCTCCTTGTCAGTGCACAAAAGGGTAAAGGAATGTTATTCCCAAAAGGAGGTTGGGAGACTGATGAGTCAATGGAAGAAGCAGCTTTAAGAGAGACGATTGAAGAAGCTGGTGTAACTGGTGAGCTTGAAGAGAAGCTTGGTAAATGGCAATACAAAAGCAAAAGACATAGCATCATTCATGATGGATACATGTTTGCTTTGCTTGTTAGTCAAGAGTTTGAGAGATGGCCTGAGGCGGAAATCAGAGAACGTAAATGGGTAGGTTTGGATGAAGCGAGAGAAGTATGTCAGAATTGGTGGATGAGAGAAGCTCTTGAAGCATTCATTAACCTGAAATGTATCAGCGACGATGTTTAGAGTTTGGTGGAACAGAGCTTTTGACTTAGAAACCCGGGGGATTCATTTGGTAACAGCATTCTTGTCTAATTGTCTCTTGAGAGTTATGGAAAAGTTTTGATTTGTTAGATGAAAGTCAACTTTTGTCTTCTAATTTTCTTCATTCCTTTTTTTGTATTTGTTGTTGATTCATTCATTCTTTGATTGTGAATAAAATAATAGACAGGTTCCTTTAATAAAAGGTTTACTAAAACATTCACGTGTTGTTTTCATGATCATGCCTGGTAATTCCATATCATAGTTTTTGCCTATTATGAATTACAAAAATAAATTCATATCATAGACATTAGACTCATAGTGGTTAGCTCTAAGTTATGAATTTATCTGATTTCGTCAAGTACTTTCATCATGGCCCATCTTAACTTTGCTTACTTTAAGATCTTGTCTGTTTGGTAATGATTTAGCACTGTAACTCAGTAAGATTTGTAGCCACTTAACAGAAGAAATAATCGTTTACTGAATTGCTCAAATGCATATGTTGGTAAAAGAAGAATGACTTCATTTGGGACCATTTTCATTTTTCTTAAAAACATTTAGTAAACGAGTCCAATTTGTTTTTTTTTTTGGTTTTGCATGGAAATTTCAAATTCTCAGAAGCCAACTGTGACCCTTTTTTACAAAGCCTATGTTACAGAACCAGGACCAGAGCAACACTAATACCATTATGAAAACCAACGTCTAGATTGCATTTTTGAAGAAACAAAAAGTCCATATAGCAGCAAACTCAAGAACCACCAAAAACTGTCAAATCACAATATGTCATCATCAAGAACTAATGGTTAAACAACCAAAAAGATAATTAACAGTAATGAATAAACGAGCAAATTATTCCAGCTGTTGCAATGACCAACGTCTTCATCAGTCATCACCACCGTCTTCATCATCAGCATGAATCATTCAGCATCATCAGCACTACCATCTCTACGGTGAACCCACCACAATAAATTACTCCGAGAATTCCCATCATCATACTTATTTAGTCCCCTAATCTTCTTGATCGCGCCATCTTTGTCGTAAACACTTTCCAAAGCATAAACGAACCCTTTCCAACCTTCTCCAACGCCGTTTCTCCCCAAAGCAGGCAAAGTCCAGTTTACGAGCTGCATCACGAATATCTTATCGGAGAAGAGAATTTCCGACACCGGAAGTATCGGTAATAGCTGTATCCCAAGCCTACACTCGTTCCACTCCTTAGGCCCGAACCATAAGCTACTGTCTCTCTTTGTCGACCACAAAACCCCAACCACACGATTCGCCGCCGTGAAATCTTTAGGATACAGAGCATCTTCTTTCTGCACCTGTCCCACCAAGAAAGAACAACAAAATCGGTTTAATATGATTTATCTTTTGGTTTGAATATTAACATAAACAAAATCGGTTTAATATAATTTTTCGGGTTTGGTTCGGTTCAATCGAATTATTTAGAATAGAAATATCGTTACCTGCCACCACATTTTCGCGGCGTGGATCTCAAGAGTCAGTATCGTCGAAGCCGTCTACACTAGATGTGTATCGCCGTAAGCTAACCCTAGTAAAGCGGCGGAGTAATAAGCGTTAACGGCCTCGCTCGTGCTCTCTTGGTTCCTACCGTCCCAAAGCTCCGTTAACCCTCCAGCCCAAGAGTGTAACTTAAAAAGATCAAAATTCCTTAAACGCGGGTAATTAGAATTAGGAATAAGATCATCATCATCTCCTTTCCTCTGCAAAGTCATATAATAGCCATTAAACTGAACGCCTGAGCTCTGTATTTCTCTCCCCAAAAAGGATCAATTTTAGCAAGCACAGCAATAGCGTACACAAAGTAACCAAGGTGGTAATGATGATCGTTATAGATCCCAAACCCGAAATCAGCTTTTGAATCTTTTGATCCTTGTTTTGTAACCAAACCTCCCCATTTAGAATCGTACAAAAACCCGTTTGGTTTGAAATTTCCGTCTAACCAAGGCTTGATCATTCTCTTCAGGTAAGTTCTGATCGCTGGAATCACATCGAGATAGCTAACTTCTTCGGCGATTAAAGCAAATCTCGCTGCTCTCGCGATTAACTTCCCGTAGAAATACGAAGAACTCGTGACCGAAGCTGAGGACTTCAAAGCGTTCACGTCTTTGATAAGAGATGATATTATCTCTTTGTGCGAATCTTTTATTACTCCATTGATAGAATGCCACGTCACTGAAATAGGATCTGGTTTAAGAACCCATGTATCTCCGACGACACCTACTAAATCACCGTCGATGCTCTTATACCGGAAATTATCTAAAACTTTGATTGAAGGATTCTCTCTTGCCAAAAGCTTGAGATGAAGAGGATGAGCGAGCATTAGCAGATCACCAGAGCCTCTCGTCTCCCATTTATACTCCAAAGCAAAAGGCTTTGTGAAATCACCTTCACCGGAAACTGGGTAACAGCAACTGAACCGGTCGAGAATCGATTCAAACTCTGGTTTTGAACCTGGTAAAAGGACGATCCTGAGTATACCGGAAAATACACCACCGCAACGAATCGAGGAATCGCCGTGTTTGGTGAGCTTAATCGGAGAAGAGGCGTAAATCAGCCATGTCTGGTTGCTGGTGAGCTTGACTGTGTACTTTGTAGATAAGCTATTACCGGAAAGCGACCTAACACCATGGCTCGTTGAGATGGTGATCGAGATACCGGAGACAGAGCCGGTGATAGAAAGGGCTTCCTCTGACGAGAAAGAATCTTAGATTAGATGAAGGTAAATCTAGAGTGACGCCGAGGTCGCTGAATGAGGAGATAAGATGAGATTTCCGGGAATTCGGGTCGGATCTGTTTGACCCGGAGATGATGATGTTTGCTTCGAAAACCTCGTTGCAGAAAGCAGAATTGTGAAACAGAGATGGGTACGAGATGGAGAGAGAAGAAGCAGAGGATTTGATGAGGTAAGGGTGAAAATACTCAGCTTGGTCTCCGTTTTTGAGAGTGAAATTTTGGAAGAAAGAGTTTGTAGGGAGAGGGTGTGAGAGGAGAGCTTTGGTGAAGAAACGTGACGGGTCTGGTAAAACTGAGGATTTGGTTTTCGGGAAGAGAAATGGATCGTTCTTTGTTGTTGACGAAGCCATTTTCTTCTAATTTTCGTCGATTGAAATATTTTGTTTCTTGTCTCTCAGTATTTGTTGATTTAAATAAAGAGATTAGAAGATGTATCGCAACAGTGGGGAATTTGAAGCGCCATTGCTAGTAGGAAGAAGTGGAACGGTTTTTTATGCCCAAATGCTAGACTCCACGTGGCAACACATTTTGGAAAACTCCGGACCGTCATTAGTTTATACAAAGGCCCAATAAGTTAGCTAACACTAATGGGCCTTGAATATTATTTTTATTTTTTTGGTTATAGTTGTATCTTAAACCCTAGGACGTCGGATAAACCCTGATTTATCGATTTCCAAGGCGCGCGAACGCACGCTTGATCTGATTCGTGCAATCCCTTCTTTTAAGCGTTGATGACATTTACCCCTGTCGGATTCTACTCTATATAGCTTTGAAATGGCAGATCCGAGTTCTGAACCTACCGGTGCATCTTCCGGCTCCGTGGGTTCTGATGAGAACGCTACCCCTACCCAGATTCAGCCGATCCGGATGCCAACCATCGAGGAGATGCGAGCTCAAGATGTTTGGAATCATTGTGGCGTTCGCGCTGTAACTAGTGGATGCATGGGTCTGTTCCAATCCCTTTCTTTTCTCGATCTATATTGCTTCATTGCTTCTGATTTTTGGAACAATTTTGTTCGTGAAGTAGAATGGTCATTTGCGAAATTCATAAGTCCATTTTTTTTTAGGAAAGCTTACTGAAATTGGTTGTAGATTCTTTAAATTTGGGGACAAAGTGTTTAGCTTTCTAATAGTGTATATGATTATGAGCTTGTTAATGAGTCAATATCAGATTCCACTTATATAGTTGGATTTTGGTTTGGGAAATTGTCGAATCGAATCCGTTTTGCATTCTAGAAATGCTAGAATAATAATTATATAAAGCTTATTTTCGAGTTCATAATAAAAATTAGCTATGTGAAGATGGATATTCATTTTGATTTTGTGCCATTCTCTGTGGATTTTGTGTAGGTGGAGGCCTTGGGTTGATGATGGGTTTGTTCCTGGGAGCATTGGATAATCCTATAATGCATGATACCATGACTGCTAGGCAACAGTTTGTGTTCACAGCTAAACAAATGGGGCAAAGGAGTTGGAGTTCCTGTAAGACATTTGCGATTATGGGTTTGGTTTTCTCTGCAGCCGAATGCTGTATCGAGCAGGTATAATTTCATTCTTCCTTTGTAACGTCAAAACCTTTAATTCATTGTCTTGAAATTTTCGATTTGCCTCTCTGATAAAGCATAGAGCCAAGCATGACACAATAAACACAGCTTTTGCTGGATGTGTGACCGGTGGTTCAATGTCCGCGCGAGGTAATTATATCTCTGTGTCATCTTTGTTCTTTTAATTAAACCTCTTTGCAATGTGCTTTACATGATGCATTGATATTGATTGTATCAGGTGGGCCAAAAGCTGCGTGTATAGGTTGCGCTGGCTTTGCAACTTTCTCTGTACTCATTGAGAAGTTCTTTGATAGGCATACATAAAACAAATGAGATATCTAACAATCGCCATCGCTGAGATTTTTTAGCTGCTTCTTTTCTGTGATAGTGATTTAGTTAATCGTCACCTGAGCACAGGGAGAGGGAAAACTAGAATTACGCTTCTAGAGAATAGAATACGCGAGGCTTGTCTTGATTGAATATTCTTCCATTATTGTTGTTATTTATGTTAGATTCCATTAGACTCGGGTTCCAATATTTAAATGTTCACAGAAATGGAAGGCTTGTCATTACACAAAGTTTCAATGCTCGGAGTTTTAAGTTCTTCTAGTTCTTGTATCTGCAAAATTGTTTATTAATCTGTTTTCTTAAGTTCATTTTTCTTAACTATATTTTTGAGAGAAGAGAACTGAGAATTCATAAACCAGACAAAATAGAGTTACAAATAAGTGGCCAAACATATGATATGCTTCTGAAGAAAAAAACTGTCTTTTTAATGCGAGACAGTAGAAGAAACTTCATCACAAGAATTACATTTGACGGGGATAAGTATAACCAGTGTCAAAGAGAAGTCCCTATAAGCATACACGTGCTCTTTCTTCGGCTTTTCTGTTCTTCTGTAGTCACCAATGACATTGATGACGTAACTTCTCTTTCTGATAAGCATCTCTTGTATGGCCTAAACCCATTGTCAGGATAACAGGAACCTTCGTTTTCTAGCGAGCTTAGCTGTCTCCGTGTAGAATTTATCGGCTCTGCATTCTTCTCCAAGTTCTCTGAGACTTCTGTTACCGAGCCAAATGCATTAGAACCGGTACAAGACGTTTCCCATACTCCAAGAGATAAACCAGTGTCGACGTGCCTAGAATTCTTGATCCCAGAGCAGTGCCAGTGATTCTCTTGACGTATCATTGATTTAAGATCATCATCATCTCTGTCAGAAGATGGTTTGCGAGATTCTTCAGCCACAAAGACAATCTTCCCGAAAAGCGTAAAGCTTGTTGAAGCAATGGTAGCGTAGTCATTCTTTTTATCAATGGATTGGATGTCACTGGTACACGAGTTAGGCGAAGAGCATCCATTGTTTTGATCCTCTGAAGCAAATGGTGATAAGACTGAGGTTGGAGACTTTGTTCCTTTCTCCATAGCTGACAAATTTGATGAAGGAGACTGAGAATATGGAACGGGCAGTTTCCTAGGATAAGGATGTGCAGGTTTTCTCTTAGGACGAGGAGGTGGGATCACAATCGCTTTACTCAATCCTTGACTTCTATTTTCAGCCTCCTGAGCCATCTGTGATGGGATGAGACACAAAAAACTGTCAGATTATAAACTGACCATATCAGTATTACTGATGTTTTGGAACATCTAAAACAGACAAGACCTTGGAGAAAAACTTTTGAGCATGGCTTCGTATCTGTACAGCTGTTTTCGTACCTATATGTTCTGCATCAAAATTAAGACTCAAAGCTCTTCAGAACTACTACATCTAGGTAAAAAGCTTGTGTTGTATCATAAGCAAAAACACATGAGTTAATACCTTCAATTAGACGCCAACCACGACCATAAAGCTTAATAGCTTCAAGAAACCTCTCATGCTCTTCCTCACTCCACTTTTCTCTCTGTTTTGTTACTCTGTACGGTTTCCTAACCTTCAAAATTAAAGCACAGGGAGGTCAGACAAATGTAAAAAGCATGAAGTTTTATCTTCTTTGTTCTTATTACGGAACATATATATACCTTGACAACGTTTTCAATCCAATTACTGCTGGTTTCAGGATTTGTTCCTTCATTTGAATTGCAACTTCCATTTTCTATATTACTGCTCAGCTCCTCACTTCGATCCTAAAGTAAAGAACAAACAATGAAATTTAATAGCTTGTAAAGCAACAAGAAAGACTCATATACAATCTACTTCTTCGAAATCCAGAGAAGTAGTGACTTACCGGAGCGGCCATTTAGTAATATCTGGTAAGTTTTGTTAGCTGCTACGGTAATTTCACAATCCCAGCCTGAAAAAATGAACAAGCAAAGTTTAAACTAACTCAATCCACCGATTTTATTTTTGTAGTCTCACAAATAATCAGATCGAAGTAACAATAGGGGAAAGAAAAAAGTAACCTCAAGTCGGAACTGAGTTAGTATCTTGCCACCGCAGATTTCTGAACAGTGTATAGATAAAATGAAAATCTTCTGCTTTTTTGTTTTCTCGAGAAATTAAATTCCCCGGAAACAGAAAGATTTTTCTCAAGAAAACTACAAAAACAAAACGAACAGTGGAGAAGAGGAGACAAGAGACAGTGAAGGGGAAGGTACTAGAAATAGCAAGTGACCAATTTTAAATAGCCGAGAGTTGCCACGTCAGATCCTTATTTCTATTTTTATTTAATGTCGTGGAAATTTCGAGAAGGTGACAGATATCTTGTGGCTGAGAACGAACCTAACCTAGCATCTCACTCTCCTTACTTAGCGGTGTACACCACGTGCTTCGACTAAAAGATTTATGCGGATAAAGTGGGGAGACGCTAGAAATTATGAAAAAAGATATCGAGAGTTTTTGTAATTAATGGGAAGATATTTTTTGTTCTTTTCCGATCGGTCTCTGAGTTCCACATGCTTCCGTGATAATTACTCTTTGGCCCTAAAACAAATCTGGTTGTTCGAATTTTGACCTTGTATTTTGTCCTTGACAAAATATCGTGAATTAAATGTTTTCTGTATAGACTTCTTAAGTTAGTTGATAAAATCAGGTGATTTGTTTACTTTTTCTTTCTCATTTATATAACTCAAAAATTCAAATAAAAGGGGATAATATATCCCGAACAGTTGATTCATTGGATGATATGATTGAACTAATTTGATTAAATAATATGTGAAGAAAATTCAAAGTACACAAAAAAAATTATGAACTAAATGGTTGGGATAATGGGCAAATCAGTCACATCACATGGTGTCGGATGTGACAACTATATCTCTTGATCACAAAGAGTCTAATAGCCACAATTTTGATACGGCCAGATCAGCCCATTCCTCTATATTATTTTTCTTTCATTTTTACTTTATTTTAATTGAAATTGATCGATCCCTCTCAGATTTTTTTTTTCCCAACCCTCTCAGATTTTTTCCCCTCAATTTATGAGGTCCTAAAGTTCCTTCTCTGTTACGCAAGTTCATATTCTATCTCGCATTTGTCTACAAGAAATTAAAGGTTCAAGGCCTTATGGCAATTTTGAAAAGAAAAGATATCAAAATGACATATCTGATTCACAAATATCGAAACCCTAGTTCAAAAGTTCTCACTCTAATTAGTCCAAGTCCTAATATACAAATCTGTACAATCTCCCAAAGGTTAATAAACAAACTATAGAAGGGCTCACAGTCACAGCTTACCTAAAATAGTCTGCTGGTGGCAAACGACAGGTTTGTTGCGAGGACTCTGGTTGCCAAATGGTGTTCTAGGCAACAGAAATTACTTCAATTGACTTGGTCAGTCGCTATGCATTGGTGGAGTTCTGAATCTCTGTCTCTGGTGTGAACTGCAACCGGAGGAACCATGACTTCATTTAATAACTATATCCTATCACAACACTCTGTGGTCTGTCCAATTCAAGCAACGGTTTTTAAGAAAACTAAAAGATAAACGATTGCTAATATCTCCAGTAGACAAAAGTGGAAACTTACAGTGTAACCTATGTGCTAATTCCATG
Source organism: Cardamine flexuosa (assembly GCA_963555745.1). NCBI lineage: Eukaryota > Viridiplantae > Streptophyta > Magnoliopsida > Brassicales > Brassicaceae > Cardamine > Cardamine flexuosa. The sequence continues at coordinate 6,419,926 of OY743214.1, forward strand.
CTTGATACTCAATCTTTGGTAGGTTCTTCGTCATTCTTCTTGAAACATAATGCAAACATACCAGTATCAATACAATACCAATAAAAAAAAGAGCAAAAGATTGATAAGCAATTGTTTCATAATTCTGAGTGATGCAGTGAAAGGACCAAACCTCCAACACAGATTTTGATTCGGAATCAAATGTTTTGCAAAGTATCTCATACTTAGCTTTTGATGGTGAAATACTTGATATTCTGTATCTGTATAAAAAAAATGAACGAGACTTCAGATGTTTGGAAGAGCAAAGTTCAGTGAAGACTACAGGAAAAAAATATTAGTAACTATAGCAAGAAATTTTAAATGTTAGGAACTCATTCATCAACACTAGCAAAAAAATCTCATCATGGATTAAGATCATCTTCCAAAAGGTTACCCCTTACCCTAGCTTGCTCATGTAGAAAGTCATTGCCAATGCATTAGATGTTTGAACTGTTAGCACAATAGCACTCATCCGATTCTGCGAAGAAGAAAAACAAAACCTAACCATATTATCATCACTGACATCAATATCAAAAAGGCGGAAACTGAGAGACCCAGTTCGGAAAAAACCTTAGAAGCAATGAGCTCAATCAACTGCATTAAAAATTCTCCCAGTCCTTTCCCTTGAAACTGGGACTCAAGCTGTATTTCATACACATAGAGGACAGGTATCTCTTCCTCTAACGTAAAGCGGTAATGCACAAATCCAGCTATCTGATTACACCCTTCCATGCTCATTCTTCTAGTAGACGTCTCATAGGCTTTACCATAACGAAGTTCACGCACTAATATATAATGTGCGTCTGCGGAAGACATCTCTTTACGCTTCGCCTTTGCTTGGATTGGCCAATCAGACCCATAGAATCCTTCCATGTTCATCTGAGAATTTCAGGAACATCATGTATAACTGTATAAGTAGAATAAATCCAGACAAACTACTAAAGAGAACGTTCCCAACATAAAAAGCTACTTCATTGTTATTTTTACCTTCAGGAGCTTTTGAATGTGTTGCTTCACAGACAAGGAAAGTTTCTCTCCACGGCCAGATTCCAGGTACACTGATAAGTCTACAAGACGTAAACACACAGAATTAGCTCAGCAATGAACTTAAAACGAACCAAGTAAGCCATGAAAACAACTTTTTCCTAAAACATGATCATAACTAAGTAATTAGACCACAGTTGATAATTGATTAAAATAGTCTGCATGATCAAAATCCATGTATATTATTCCAAGCCGATCAAAAAATCTAAGTATGCTAAAAAAACACAAATTCGTACTGCTGCTATATCAGATTATGTTGTATCATTTTAGCAATTGTAAAACCTTAAGTGGTTATCAATACATATTAGTTTGCATCAAATCAAACACTACTCGTAAGCTATGATAATCAGTTCCCATACAATAAAATCCAAATTATGAGAAAACTGGCGAAAACATTTACCATTGATTCGGTAACGGCGGAAAGAATCAAACGGAGCAAGATGATCGACAATGGAAGAAGCTCTTTTTATAAGTTCATGAATCGTCTTTTTCTTCTCCAATATCTGCACAGCAACTCTCGAATTAACAATTTCGAACAAAATCAAAAATCGAAATTTCGAATGCTCTAAACCATACACATTACTTTCGAAGGATTTTACCTTCCTCCGATTCTTCAAATCCATTGCTCACCAGTCACCACACCGATGATCTCTATCTCCTTCTCGTTCTTTTCGTCTGCAAATTATTCGGTAGGAGCCGGATCTATCAATCGGGTTTGGATCCGAATCAGATCAAAGAACGAATTCTCTCAAATTTATAATTTTGTATAGAGAAGCCCAACAGGCCTTTAGTTTTGTTTGCTCAAAGAGTCAAGACTATGCAAAAAGTTTAAGAAACTACGCTATATTTTCTAGATTATTATCCCATTGAAATATTTATTTTCAACATATTGTATAAGAAAAAATAAATTGTTGAAAATAGAAAATAAGTTGGTGGGAAAAATATATATTTAAGATGTCGTATGATCAAAAATTATTTTAATTGATTTCAACTTGATGTTTGTTCATAGATTATCGTAAATGAACGTCAAGACAAAATATTGAACAAAAAGATTGTAGTTTCTGTGGCACAAAAGATGAATTTTACGTATCAGGAGTTTTTCTCTTCTTATCAGAGACAGATGAAGCACCATCAAGTTTAGACTGACCAAAAACAGACCTGCAAATTCCAAAAGTTTTATGGATCTTAGAATCAAACAACTTGATAGCTTATGATATTGAGAAAAGAACAAGATGGATCAAAATCTATTTACCCGCACGTTGAACATTTCTTGTGATGCTTACAGAAAATGGACAGACACACTGAACATATGTAGCCCATATCAATAGCCTTCTTGTGGCAAAAACACCTACAAGTTTTGGTACATAAACACATCTGTTCTATGCATAGGAGACCAGAGTCATTGAATAGTCTATAATTTTGATCACTTACGATGCGCAAAAATCAACGCCTACGGGTTTAGGTAGTTGTACAAAACCTCGGGAATGCAAATCAGTTGCAAAGATTGTCTTTTTTGTGCAAAGCAAAACAAACAAGAGTTAGCTACCAAATGCAACGGAGCCACTTAAAGCAGGTAATGGTTTGTGTTTGAACTTGAGTTGAGAGAGTACCGTTAGATACTGAAACAGCCCATCCAACTGTTTAGGTGTATGATGTACACCGCCGGTTATGTAAGATGCCTACAAATATGCCAGGTGATGAAAACTGATGCATTGGTTGAGCTTGAGAAGATGAAGATTTAAGAAGCATGTAATTGCATAGAACAAATAAAGGAGAAATGATATTACCTGCTGCAAAAACGCTGAGTTCTGTACACCTATGTAACAGGAATCAATAGGAACCTAAAGCACCAATTGATTGGCTTGAGTACAGATTTGGAACTTGGAAAACGTCAAATAAACGTAAATCCCAAAGAACCAATCAAAATGAAGAGTACCATTAAGCGTTGGGCAGAGAAGATAGAGTTCATAACAGCTACATATCTGAATATAAAAAGAGACAAACCCATCATGAGACAAAACAAACAGGAGAAAATATTGCAAGTAGAGAAAGGTCACAGAAGAAGAACATACTGTTCCGGGCCATCTGGAGAACCTTGCAAGCATAAAATCTGTATTTCATACATATACGAATAGCACAATCAGTTCTATTTACTATGACTATGCAATCAAAGAGAATACTTTAAGTTAAAGATTCCTAATCAAGATGAGAAATTTTATTCAAGACAATTGATTGATACACATATAAACACGTACCCGAGGCTGGGGATGAAGATGTCCAGAACGTAAAACCCTTAGTATATCTAATAGCCAGAAAATCAGACAAAACAAAAACTGAAAACTGAAAAAAAAAACAGCAACATAGATGAATTACCAAATGACATTGATGGCCCTAGAGATGCTTATATAGGTTATAGCTAAGAGCAAACATGTCAACCTAACCCAATATAGACAGCATGCTAAACTTTAAGATTACAACCACATGTGGTGTAGTATACAGACAAAAACCTTATGAGTTGATCAAAAGCTAAATGCTTTTTTTCATAAAAGAGGATACAGCAAAGAGCCATGGAGAGTGATCCTGACAAGAGAGAAGAAGCTATTCCATTCTCCGACTCTTCCTCTTTGCTGAACTGCTCATCTTTGGTAACAAAATCTCCCAATTTCTCCAGCAAAGAACCGAAAAGAACAGGCAATCCAGTTCTACTGCTCTCATTCGATTTCGAAGACGAATCGTAAATATAATCACACGAACTGTGTCCAGTAGCTATAACTACAACTTGGTTCAATTGATTTAACCCCAAAACCGCATTCAGAAAAGCAAGCACCTACATTACACCCAGATTTTTTTAATGAATAAAACAAAGCATTGGAAAGCAATTAAGTAGGGAGAAAAGAGTTACATGAGAAAGGAATTGAGAGAATGTGATCGATGTAGAGCTCCAGAAAAGGGGATTTGTGTCAAGCAGCACAACTAGAAGACTAACATCGTCTGTGAGCAAAAACAATCACCGAGTTAATCAGACTTGTTTCAAGTTTATGTGAATATCTTATGTTAGGGTTTTGAATTATGAGTAATTTCAGACCTGAGTACAGTTTTGAAGCAACGGAAAGCATAGTAGTCTCACGCAGTCTAAGTCAAGATATCTTCCTGCCGGGAACGAGAAACCGATATGCTATTCCATTGCCGAGAAATCGTCTTTTTATTCTTCCAGGATTCTCACTTTTAGCCGGTTGGAGCCGGATCCATTAAACGGGTTTGGATCCGAATCAGATATGAATAAGCCCAAACAATGCCAAACCCGTTTATGAAATATATATGAAATAAGCCCAAAGATGTTCTATAGAGAGGCCTAGATTTTGGGCAAACAAGCTTTAGGGCAATTTAGTGAATATTCTCTCTTAATAAAATTATAGAAAAATAACTATTTGTATAAAAAATTCTCAAGATGTCGTTTGTTTCAATATTAAAGATTTGTAAGAAGCTTCAGAGATGAAGTGAATAATATGTGAATGTATTTTTATTTTTTTGTCATCAGTAATATGTGAATGTTCAAAACATTAAAGTTGTCTGTATAGTTCTTTTTCAAACAACAACAAAAACAAATATCTTCCTGAGGACTTATAAATAAACAAGTAAGTTTTTTCGGCGAAAATATATGTAACGGTGGTTATCAATTATTCTGATAAAATACACACATGGCACTACCTAAATGCTTTCCATGTTACTAATAGGTGGCATGTGTGTCTACTAAGAATCTAAAGGAGATCTTATCACATTTATTTGATGATAAAATATTTAAATTTGGCAAGATTGGCGAGGTCTTTTGGAAAGTTTTTGCACGACGGCCTAAAAATAAAATAGTATTCGGTCGTTTTCATTAGACGTCGTTACTCGTTAGCCTCCGAGGTACATCGAACCTCATCATCAATTCACATTACATATTAAAATCTCCAACCCAAAACTAAAGATCTATAATTAAATCCGCAAAAGTCTTTGTAAGTAAATAGTGATCTTACTGTTAAGTTAAAATAACTGTTTTAAATGTTATCAAATGATTCCATATAAAAGTAACAAAAATAAGAAAGGATGTGGCAAGAATTCATTATTGATTTTTCTCTGATACATTTTTTTTCTCAGTAAACACGCGAATTTAAATGTATGCGATGATACAACGATAGCACTATAAAATTTTCTTTGAATACAGATAAATATAATCATTTCATAATTTTGAGGTAATTAATTAGATTTAGGACAGATTCCAGTCCAATGCATTTAACCTCGTGCAAGATTAACTAGTTGCCATTTTTAGATAAAACTAAGTACCTAAAATAAACAAAGAGTCCAGTTATATTTAAAGAAGGGCTTTCCTCACTTAAACCCCACTGAAGACTCCCAAGTAAAAAAAGCTGCAATTTCCATCACTCTTCTTCTTCTTCATCAAAATCCTCCGATAATTATTTTCCCTCTCTCTTTCATTTCCATGGCTCTTGTTCGTGAACGCCGTCAGATGAACCTCCGTCTCCCTCTTCCTCCTCTCTCCGATCGCCTCCCCTTTGCTTCCTCCACCGCCGCCGTCACATTCACTGCTACCACCAACGGAATCTCCGCTTCCGATATCGAGAAACTTCACGTTCTCGGAAGCGGAAACGGCGGGATCGTTTACAAAGTCCAGCACAAGACCACGGCTGAGCTATACGCTCTTAAAATCGTCAACGGCGACATGAGTCCCACTTTCACTAGACAATTAACGCGGGAAACGGAGATTCTCCGTCGTACGGATTCTCCTCACATCGTCCGGTGTCACGGAATCTTCGAGAAACCAATCGCCGGCGAGTTTTCTATCCTCATGGAGTACATGGACGGCGGAAACCTAGAATCACTCTGCGGCGCCGTAACGGAGAAACAACTCGCTGGATTTTCCCGCCAGATTTTGAAAGGACTGAGTTATCTCCACTCTCTCAAAATCGTTCATAGAGACATCAAACCTGCGAATCTTCTCCTAAATTCGAAAAACGAAGTTAAAATCGCCGATTTCGGAGTGAGCAACATCATGATCCGATCGCTAGATTACTGCAATTCGTACGCCGGCACGTGCGCTTACATGAGCCCGGAGAGATTCGACTCCGAATTGAACACTTCCTCCGATGTATACGCAGGGGATATCTGGAGTTTCGGATTGACGATGCTCGAGCTCTTCGTCGGCTATTTTCCGTTGCTTCCTAAGGGACAGAGACCCGATTGGGCGACGCTAATGTGCGCAGTGTGCTTCGGAGAACCACCTCGTGCGCCGGAAGAATCCTCCGAGGGGTTTCGAAGTTTTGTTGATTGTTGTCTCCGTAAAGAAGCGAGTGAGAGGTGGACGGCGTCGCAGCTTCTCAGTCACCCTTTTCTTCGAGAATGTCTTTAGATTCGATGACTTGATATTACTGGTCGGATCTTTACTTTAAAGTATCTCCAATAATACTTTATTTTTAGAACAAAATTATTTCTAATGATAATATATATGTTGTTCTAAATATAGAAAAATGAATAGTGTTTTTTTAAATATAAAAAAATACTATTCATTTTTCTATTTTTAAAGAAATATTTTTTATTTACAATATGATCTTTTAATTTTAAAGAAATTCTTTCAAATAATAATAAATGAAGTTTTTGTTCCACAAATAACACTTTTTTTAGGATAAAAATAATATTTTTATAAAAGACAAAATTTTAAATTTTTTATTTGGGTTAAGTAATATACAATTTAGAGTATAGTTTGTTTGGAGTGGAAAGTATAATTTAGAGTTTAAAACTTAGAATTTATGGTTTTTAAACCATAAAACCTAAATTCTAAACCTTAAAATATATGATTAAGAGATTATGTGCTATATAAGAAAAATAATATTTAGTAAAAATGTTATTTTTGTCCAAAAAAAAGTGTTATTTATAAAACAAAAACTTCATTTAATGTTATTTATGAGAATTGTCCTTAATTTTATATATTTATTTATTTTATACTTAAAAATAAATTATATATTCATTTATGTACTTATAAACAACTATATTATTAAACTTGGTTATTTAATTACTATAATATACAACAAAAACTTATAGTAAATTAGTTATACAAGTTACATGAAGATGATAAATTAAAAAGACCCACAAACAAAAAAAATGAATGGATTAAATTTGTATAACTAGAAAATAAAAGATTTTAATTTAAGTTAGTTAAGAAGATAAAACTGTTATATATATTAAATATTATTTAAAAAACAAAAATAAAAATAACTATTGGAATAAACCCTTCCTTTATTTTTAGAAATCTTTATTTTCAAAAAAAAATAGAATAAACTATTGGAGATGATCTTTGTCGCCAAAACATAATATATTATTATTATAAAACAAAATTTTGATAGAATTTTTGTAAATTTATGGAGAAATTTGTTTCTTACTTGATTATAATTTCAGGTAAGTTTTTTCTTAAAATATATTGATTTCCTTTACCATAGATTAGTCCTGAAAAAATTAAAGAAGCCAAATCGAACAAGACTGAATTTTCAATATATAATCTGATAAACATAAAACAGAATTTGTCTAATCAGAACAAATAGAATAAATCCAAAGTTTATAAAAACTTCCAAATTTTTTTTGGTTATTATTGGCAAATTCGGTATACTATTTTGGAATTATTGCCGATAGGATACTAATAAATTGTCACAAGTGTCATATTTATTGGCAAAGAAAAGGCTTAGATCTCGTAAATGCGGTATGATAGCGAATCATTATCCATCTCCTTTATTTGTTTTTCATTTTCTTTCGGTTGGCCCCTCAAATCATTTTATTTTATATCATTAACCTAATCGCATTGCATGAAATACAAATAGGTCGGCCAAAAGAGTAAACAAAAATTAAGAGGCTGCGTAGCGAATTTTAAATTAGATAATGTCACTTCATAGAGCAAAATATTTTTAAAAGATAATTAGTTACTGTATGATAGTAGTACAAAACAAACTTGCCTCACTGATAATAATTTGAGAATTATTCAATATCCTTCACTCTTTTATGAAAACTAAGATGTAATTATATTTATCTCTATATCAGCCAAATTATTCATCATTTACACCAAAAATGGTACGATGACCACTAGAATAGTACTAACAATACAGTATTATTCATTTTTTGTTTTGTTAAAACCGTATCATTTCACTACAATATAAAATGTGCGTGATGTCAAAATGGTGTCGAGATCAATAATCCTCAGAAACTCTTCATTGAACCCGCCGGTTTAGCCAATCCAATATGACTCCAGCGATCATTTCCCGTTCCGGTTCGAAGAGCAGATCGTGCAACAACCCATCAAACAACTCAATCGATTTATCGGACGAGGAAGCCTCGTCGTATAGCCTCTGAGTGCCTTTAGGATCAGTAACTGTATCAGCTGTGCCGTGCAGCACAAGAAACGGGACCTTGAATCTGTTCAGGTTCTGCAGCAAATGAGAACCAAGTCTAAGGATCTCGTGACCGGTTCTTGCTCGGATGGACCCAGTGTAGACTAACGGGTCAGAGTATTTAGCCACGAGAGCTTGCGGGTCACGAGAAACTGGCATTATTCTCTTCTTTGCAGCACTTAACGGATATCTTGGTATGAGCACCGCGAGGACCGGTGCAAGTACCTGTTGAAAAAAGCTCCATTGTTTCAAGACAAAAGCCTAAAATATGTTTATGAAAATTATTCAGGCTCCTGAGGTTTTCAGGGTTGACTTACTCTGAAGAATGGATGAGATGGTTTGACTCCAACTGCGGGTGACGTTAACACAATCCCTGAAATCCGAGCTTCGACCTTTGGATCTAGCATAGCCTGCAAAAATATTTTATATACTATATAGTCAACATATGTTTTCAAGAGCAATGGTATGAACATGTTTAAAAATCTGTTAACCTTTAAGATGATGGCTCCTCCTGTTGAGTGGCCAATACAGAAACAGGGCAATCCCGGGTTTTCCGCTAGTACCTTTTCAAGAAACAGGTTCTGCAAATGTATTTTTATTTCAGAGGTAATGTAATGTTTAAGCAGCGATATAGTTAGTCTTGAAAACTTATAAAGAGATTATACCAAATCAGCAACAGCATAATCAAGAGAAGGAACATAAGCATGAAGTCCATCGCTTCCACCATGACCTGTTGTTCGACAAAGACAAAACTTTATTGAATAAACGAAACAGAGAGTTTCTACACTGGTAACACAAGCATAACTTTGAATTGGTAAAAGTGGGTTTACCAATCCAATCTAATCCATAGACTTTGAATCCATTAACATTTAGCTGCTTTGAAAAATCATTATACCTGCTACTGTTGAGCATTTGAACAAATTCACGTTAGGCTTCTTATATGGAAAAGGAGAGTTTATGATCAAATATTGAAATCAAAAGCTACACAACAAACCTGTGTTCGTTCAGACCATGTAGCAGAACAACAAGTCCCCTACAAGCAAGCTCACAGAAAAATATCAGCTTTAAGGCCTAAGAAACCAAACAAGAAATAATAGAAGAAGACTATAAACAAGAGATCAAAGACACAAAACTGGATAAGTAGGAAACATAAAGTTATATAGTCAAGAGAAGTTGAAGAGCAATGTATAATATAAACTCTGAGAATATGGTCAAGAGAAAACTTTATAGTGTATACATTGATCTTTCTCTTCACTAGTTGGTTAGCAGAATCATCTCTTAAAGATTATCTCAGCTACTTGTTATAAAGACAGCACAATGAAAACAAATGCTGGTGAGAACAATTCAATCTTTTATCGTGTTAGTCTAATAGCTCTTATCTTATCACTCTTAAGGAAACTAATGAAATCAAAATAAGGCACAATTGAATACAACAAGGTAACAAGGTAAAGGCCAAGGAAACAAGTTAGGACCAGCTGAGAAAAAGACACAAGATTCCAAGAAAACAACATTGTCTTAACTAAGCTCAAAATCTCGTGAACCACAAGTCTCGAGACAGAGAGGGTCCATGACTGAGTGAAGAACATGTCGCCAACAGACAAAACAAGTAATAAAGAAACGAAAATTTGTAGGAGAATTGAATTGACCTGTTCTTAACTGAGGTAACAGGTGTCCATGACTGAGTGAACAACGTGTCACCTCTCTTGGTCGTGAAAAGCGAGAAATCTCTAACGGAGCTTCCATCGCCGCCGTTATCCTCCAAAACCCGCCTCATTGCCAAATCCCGCCTAACGGCCACTTCCTCATCAATAACCGTCGACGGCGGAGAAGATGAAACGCCGCAGGCAATGCTCCTCTTTCTCGGCGAAACCCAAGCATTCCTCAGTGATGATTTTGAGCTGATTGGTATGGCGTCCACCGACATTGATGATCGTCGAATAGTTATGACACTAATCGGGAGATGATTCTGAATCCTATTTACATCAAATCCGGAAGGTTTTTTGACGGCTAATCTGGGAAATAAGTATCCAGTAGGTATAACGATGGATCCTCCACTTGAACAAATCATAAACGAAGAGAATTCAAAGACGATTTTGTATCGCCTTCTTCTGAAATTAGGGGAATGCGAGAGCGAGACTTTGCGCTTGAGTGGTTTACAAAAAAAATTCAAAATTTGGGGTTTTTCGAAACAGAGAAAACCCAGAACTCAAGAAGAAAATTTGATAAATAGAATCAACAAGACAGCGAAAAATCTGTTTAAGGAATGATTTTGAAAGAACAAAATTAATTAAATAAATAAAAATTTCAATCTGTTCTTAATAGCTAAACTTAGTTGGGGGGGACCTGAGATATATTTATACGGCTGTCTAGCGATGTTGAGTTTTCTACATATGCCACGTGGCACATAATTACTATCTCCTACATAAGACGTAGCGTTTTTGTGAATCATGCAATTTTGTGCCATTATTTATTTGGCCCAACAGACGACAAAATTGAGCTCAAACATCTTCTTTAGTGTTACCACTTACAACAAAATTGAGCTCAAACATCTCTTTAGTGTTACTAAACATCTCAACAAAACTGAGCTCAAAATTGTCTAGCTTCGCTGCTATCTCTGCACTCTCTTCCACGTGCCTTGAGTCGTAAGGATCTGTCCATTCATTCATTACCTCGATGGACTTGAAATAAAATCATACAAAAAAGTCATGAAAGGCAATCAAGAGAGATGCAAATTGCAAAAGCTAGTTCTACAAAATCAAGATCAAAACAAGCTTAATGCAAGGTAGCAATGCAACAGTACTACACCAACTCAAGATAATCATATCCATTTTCAAAAACATATGAGCAGAGTCTAAGAATATCAAACTAAAGAAGAGATGGTGGAGAAATACTTTGTTTAGCCAACTCATGTGATCAAGGGCGGACCCAAATTTTTTTTTTATGGGGTCAACATATAATTAAAATAATGGGCTTTTGCAGTTTGAATCGCATAACAAATTAAAAAACATTTTAGTTAGTGGATTTAATATGAAATAGGCTAAAGAAACTTATTTTTTGGTGGATTCAATATGAAATGGACTAGAAAATTTTTCTTTTCGTGGGTTCAATAAAAAATGGGATAGAAAAATTTAATTTTTTGTGGGTTTAAAATAATAAATTCAACTAAAAATCAATAAATTTACACCATAAAAAATAAAAATAAAAATTAGTGGGATATCAGCTGACCCCACATCAACACATGTGGGTCCGCTCTTGCATGTGACAGAAAAAAAGTTCACTTTCGGCTATGGAATTTTCCAATCAAAGACAAGTCTATAAAACCACATACCTGCATGCGATACATTATCTCAAATTATTTCACAGGGTGTTTTCATCTGAAACTGTTACCAGATTATATAATGTAATTTATCCACTTTACAACGACAATGATGAGTAAACTTTCTATGATGTGATCACTTTGTGGCATGTATAATGTATTTTCATTCATAGAAATCATAGACACAGAAGCACATACCTGTCACAGAGGATATCAGGAGCCTCCAAGACCTTGAACAGCTTTTCAGTCACATGCCACAGGAAATTAAAAACCATAGACTTTGGCGTAAGAATAGTGTTATCATATGAAACTGTTACTAAATATCACAAGCTTGTTTTACCTGAGTTCAAAATCGATTCTGTTACTTGAGAATCAAAAAGCTTACTGTCCCGAGTTTGTAATATATATATTCCCACTTTATTCCCTGTTTTTCATTCTTAACATAATCAACCAACCACAGAGAGTAACGGAGAAGCACAAAGCTGTCCGAGAAGTCATTTTGAAAACCTCATATCCTTCTTTGTTTTCAGGGCCAAAGACTACTTCTACCAACCAAAGGGTATACCAAACACTAACCCAAATACAAACAGTCGGTTTGTATTTCTACTTTAGGCATTGTTTTCAAAGTCAAGGACTACTTTTACCAACCAAAGAGTAGACCAAAGCACTAACCGAAAAGACTGGTTATAAGCAATGGGTTTGTATATACCTAGTTTAGGCATTGTTTTTAAAGCCAATAACTACTTTTAGGAGAACATACAATTTCAGCTGTGACTGAGAACTTGTGTGGACCTCTAAAAACAGACTTTAGGAAGATTTTTGCAAACTCCCCATTTTAAGTTGTGGATGTCTGTAATTCTCAATTATGCAACTTCCATAAACCAATCCGTTATAGTTCTATCGCTCAAACCATGTTTAAGACGTGGGAGCATTTGTACATGAGGCTCAACGATTTAATCCGTGGTAGTTTTGTATGAGTTTTGAAAACAAAGACTCTAGGAAGATTTTTGCATAATCAAATCTCTCATTTTAAGCCGCAGGTAGGTGCATTTACCATTTAGTTAACTCTCGTAAACCAAACCGTTCTATTATACAATTCGAACAGTAGGTACTTGCATTTGAGCTCTAACAATCAAGATTCAAGGACGCTTTTTTGTCATTCTATCTAATCCTTTTTAAACCGTGGGTGCTTGAGCGATTCCCATAAACAAGGCCATTTGTACTTTATAGAACACTACGATTTAAGCCAAACCGTGAGTCTATGTGATTAAGTGATTCCCGTTTGTCCCACACAAACATGGATTCTTGTCCATGAGCTCCTTAAACAGAGTGTTCAGAAACACTTCTGCATAATGGCATCTTTTATTTCAAGCCGTGTGATTCCATTTGTCTCCCATAAACATGGTTTCTTGTGCATGAAGCTCCGAAAACAGAGAGTTTAGCAACATTTCTGCATAATCGCATCTTTTTTATTTATGATTACCATTTAGGTAACTCCCATAAACCGAACTGTAATGTATTCTCTTTTTAGAGCAATATAATTGTTGTATGTGTATGAGCTCTAAAAATTGAGAATTTTGGGCATAATCTTATCTCCCATTTTAAGCCGTGGGTGTGAGTGTGTGTTAAATCAATTAGGTAACTCCCATAAACCGAACCAATGTACAGTTTAAGCCGTCAGTGTGTGTGAAAACCACTAAGGCAATTCCCACAAACTGAACCGTTAAGCTAATATCATTTAAGCTGAAGGTAGTGTACGAACTCTAAAGTAATCCCACTTAGGCATCTCCTATAAACCGAAGTGTTTCGTTTTTAGAGCTCGTACCATTTAAGCCGTGGGTTGTATGAAATTTATTAGAAGCCATTTCGGTGTTTGCAATTTATTAAAATTTAGGAAACTCCCAAACCGTTCTATCTTTTTTAAGACATGTATAAGCCTTGAAAATAGACGCGGCACCTGGTTTAAGTTTATTGAGTTACACATGTTTTTTGTGATGACAAGCAATCACGTTACTCAGCTGCTAGTATACGGTCTTAACTTTTGATCTAATCATTAGGTCTTGCGATGACAAGCAATCACATTAGGGACTTTAACTTTTGTCTAAGCTGTAGACACATTGTGATGACAAGCAATCACATTAGGGACTACTTTTGTCTAACTTGTAGACCTTGTGATGACAAGCAATCATATTACGAACTTTAACTTTTGGTCTAATCATTAGACATAGTTTAAACCTTATGATGACAAGCAATCACATTACTGGGACTTTTGAACTTTTGAACCTTGTGATGATAAGCAATCACAATTACAGGGACTTTTGGCTACATTGTTGGTCTTTAAGACCTTGTGATGACAAGCAATCACATTAAGGGACTTTTGGCTACATTGTTGGTCTTAAGACCTTGTGATGACAAGCAATCACATTACCGAGGAGGGACAAATTTACCCAAACTAGATTCCGACAAACGCAACAAGAATTTAGGAAACTCCCAAACCGTGCTATCTTTTTAAAGACATGTCTGAGCCTTAAAAATAGAGACGGCACCTGATTTAAGTTTTAAGAGTTACACAGGATTTTTGTGATGACAAGCAATCACGTAACTCAGCTGCTAGTTTATGTTTCTGACCTATACGGTCTTCACTTTTGGTCTAATCATTAGGCTTTGCGATGACAAGCAAATCACATTAGGGACTTTAACTTTTGTCTAAGATGTAGACATTGTGAAGTAATCACAATTACAGGGACTTTAACAGTTGGCCTCGTCGTTTAAAACTATGGAGACTTCTGAACTTTTGAACCTTGTGATGACAAGCAATCACAATTACGGTACAAATTTACTCAAACTACATTCGGACAAACGCAACAAGAATGTGATTTCCTCACATTACCAGCACTTTTACTTTTGGCTTCATTGTTTGAACCTTGTGATGACAAGCAATCACATTACCTGGACTTAACATTTGGTCTAATTTTAAGACCTTGTGACGACAAGCAATCACATTACCGAGACTTTTACGTTTGGTCTCATTGTTTGGACCCCTTGTGATGACAAGCAATCACATTAGAGAGACTTAACATTGGCCTCATTGTTTAAACCTTGTGACGACAAGCAATCACAATTATCGGGACTTTAACAGTTGGCCTCATTGATTGGATCTTGTGACGACAAGCATCACTTTTGAACTTTTTGAACCTTGTGATGACAAGCAATCACATTACATGGACTTTAACATTTGGCTTCATTGTTTGAACCTTGTGATGACAAGCAATCACAATTACAAGGACTTTAATAGTTGGCCTCATTATTTAAACATTGTGACGACAAGCAATCACAATTACAAGGACTTTAATAGTTGGCCTCATTATTTAAACCTTGTGATGACAAGCAATACAGGGACATGAACTTTTGAACCTTGTGATGACAAGCAATCACAATTACAGGGACTTTAATAGTTGGCCTCAATAGTTTAAACCTTGTGATGACAAGCAATCACATTAAGGGACTTTTGGCTACATTGTTGGTCTTAAGACTTGTGATGACAAGCAATCACAATTACAGGGACTTTAATAGTTGGCGTTAAACCTTGTGATGACAAGCAATCACATTAAGGGGACTTTTGAACTTCTGAATTGTGATGACAAGCAATCACAACTACAGGGACTTTTGAACTTAGTGATGACAAGCAATCACATTACAGGGACTACTTAGTGATGACAAGTAATCACAATTACAGGGACTTTAATAGTTGGCCTCACAGTTTAAACCTTGTGATGACAAGCAATCACATTACGGGGACTTTTGAACCTTGTGATGACAAGCAATCACCTTACAGGGACTTTAACATTTGGTTTCATTGTTTGAAACTTGTGATGACAAGCAATCACATTACAAGGGACTTTTCAACTTAGTGATGACAAGCAATCACATTAAGGGACTTTTGGCTACATTGTTAGTCTTAAGACCTTGTGATGACAAGCAATCACAATTACAGGGACTTTTGAACTTAGTGATGACAAGCAATCACATTACAAGGGACTTCTGAACTTAGTGATGACAAGCAATCACATTAAGGGACTTTTGGCTACATTGTTGGTCAGAGCTTGTCATGACAAGCAATCACATTACCGAGGAGGGACAAATTTACCCAAACTAGATTCGGACAAACGCAACAAGAATGCGATTGCCTCATCTTTTGGGATTTAAAAGAAAAAAACGAAAACGAAAACGAAAACTGGAAAAAGAAAAGAATTTGAGAAAGGAAAATTCGATGAAAAACAAAACAGCAAAACCAAAGAAATAAATAGACAAAAAGTATTAACGAGTCAAGGAGATAGAAGCATACCAGTGATACGTCGAAAGCTCTGTAGATCCTCTGCCTAGACCCAAAACCTGAAAAGGAAAAAGAAAGTATCCAAATAAGTTTAGAGGAATTGAGAGTTGTAATTGAGATCCAAATAAACAAAACTCAAACACAAGAGAAGGAGAAACCCATAAAAGAAAACACAGTTTAAAGATTGATGCATGAATAAGCGGAGAGGAATCGAGAGAGTTGTAACTATGATCCAAATAAGCAAAACCCAAAAAGATAAACCCTAGATATATAAAGGCTCGAAAACAACCAAGGAAAATTTCGAGATGAAATCGAAACAAAGAACTAAAAAGAAAAGGATACAACGAGATAAGCAACGAAGCCAATTCTTCCTTCGCGAATCACCGGCGGTTGCTCCCGTCGTAGATACGATCTGCGCTCCTCTCTTCTCTTCGTCTACGGTTAGCCGACTTTCGAAGAGATAAAGTTCCTTTTCTAAACAATTTAATTAGAGGTAAACAACAGTAATAAATAGGAAAAATAACGTGAGTCGGTGGATTAAATAACACAGCTGGACGAGACATAACGGTACAAAAACAATTACTAGCCCATTACTGGGCCCACTAAACAGCTGCTCACTAATGATAATTACTGGGCCCGCCGATCCAGATTCTCTTGACCTGTAGACCGGAACACGAACCCGATCAAGAATTCGTCGGTTCCTTTTAAAACGACGGGAAACCAAGTACAGTGTATAAAGCTGTTAAGCTCATCTTACAAATTTACAATAATCCTTGATTTTTGAAACTCCCTATAAATCATCTGGCAAGTTTCATGATCACTTGGGTCATCTGATTCGGTAAATTTAATCCTTTTGCCTAATTAACCTTTCATTTTCTTTTTGTGTAGTTTCAGTACGATGAACTTTCGGTTGTTTTTGGGACAATAAAGGCTAATAATAATCAAAATATTTAATAAACTTGAATCAGTTAACCAAAAGTAAAATATGAATACAAAAGATATTATTACAGATGAAGAAGATTGGAGATGTTGTCCCAACCAATGTTCCACTGCCTTTTATCAGAAGGCACAGCGAAATTGAGCTCAAACATCTCTTTAGATATGTTCCCACTTTCACAGAACCCAACAAGCTTCGCTACTATCTCTGCACTCTCTTGCACGTGCCTTGAGTCGTAAGGATCAGTCCATAGCTTGTTCACGAACTGTAGCTTCCTCTGTTTCCCTTCCAATGGCACATCCCACTTCATATACAACTCCTCTCTTTCCTCATGCGTCAACCTCGAGTTTATCCTTCTCGCCAAAAACTCTCTTTCTCTTCTCAATGCTTTTATACTGTAAACGAAACAGACATGGATTCATTAGAGATAAAAATTCATTTTCCAAGTGAGAATAATTCATTCATTTCATTACCTCGATGATAGAGAAACAACGGCGGATTCATCGGCGTTTCGAGCTGGAGTTGCACTACCTACTTCTGCTAGATGTTGTTCTAACCAAGTAAGCCGTCTTAGCTCCACTTCCATGTAGATTTGGTCGGCTTGATCACCTTTGAACAGTAGATAGAACTGTGTCCTGTGGATGATGGAGACATGGCAGACATGCCACAGCTCTATGATCTGTTGTCTTTCCTCTATGAAAGTTATATGCCACGCGACTTGACTCTGCTCTTCATCTTCCATTATCGTGTTCTCTTCGTTCTCTACACTGTATCCAGCTCCTTCATTTGCTTCCAACTCAAGCACCTGCACAACATGTTCAAAACCACAAAACCAATGAGCTTTTTTGAATGTAAAAGGAGAAAAAGAAGGTTTTAGTTAAGAGTTTGTCTAACCTGACAAACGAGAAGTTGTTTCTGGTACTGTAGTTTAGCTACACGTTCTTTGAGTTCTGTTACATATGCTCTTATGCTTCTCACGTTCTCCTCTGCTGCGTTTTGGAACATTTGATGCATTTTCTTCATGTTCACTGAGCTTGATCTCCTGTAACCTGGAGTGCTTTCTCTTGACGACACATCTCCGCTTTCTTCTCCTTTCTGGGGAGTCTCTTTCTCGGACTCCTGTGGTGTCTTACTTGCGGAATTGTTGTTGTTCTCTTGAGGATCTTTGTTCTCAACGTCACATTCCAAGACTTGCTTAGAAGCTGAAAGAGGAGAGCATGGAGATTTCAAGAAACTCTGGCGGTTGGATACACTGCTTGGTGTCAGAGGAAGAAGCTTCTTCTTCTTTGACTGATGATGATGATGACTCTTTGTCTTTGGTGTTGTTTCATCTCCAGCGTTGATATTGCTCGGAAGAGACATCACCAACTTATCTATTGATTTCTGAACACTCTCAAGTTGCTTCTCTAGATTAGCAATGGTGCTTCCTTGTGAATGGAGCCTTGTTATCTCTTCCTTGAGATTGGCACTTACGCTCTTGTTAGGAGCTATGACATCTCCAACATCTTTAAGCAGTGCGGATGGTTTAACAGTACGCATCTCCCTTATCTCTGCTTGAAGCTTAGCGATTGTCTGAGCTGCATCTTGATTCCCTAGTCTATGGCAAGCTACTTCCTTCTGTAACACTTCAAGAGCTTTCGTTGCTTCCTCACCTAACTGTTCTTGAAGGTGTTCAAGTTTGCGGATCTCATGCATCAATGTGAAAGGAGCTGTTGATGATTGACGTATCATAGATTGGCGTATCGTTGTCTTTCTCGCTCTCTCATTCCTGTTTAGCGTTTTGTTCTCCGTGCTAGGCATCAATGCAACGGAATATGAAAGACATTTTCTCACCGGTGGGTCTGGGGATTCAAAAGGATTTAATCCCTGAGATATATACAAACAAAAGATCTCACTTCAGGCAAAGCTTGTGAAGAGATATATATATAGACACAGTAAAGAGAGGTAGAGATAAGGAACCTTATTTTCTTGTTGATCCACTTGAAGCTTTTGGCGCAACTCCTCAAGTTGGACTTGTGCATCATCTCTTTGTCTTCTAAGTTCTTCGATTTCCATTTCCATCTAAAAATGTCACAAAAACAATCATAAACTAACTAACCACAAAAGCTTTGGTTCTGTTAATATAAAACTTTTGGTGTTTAGACAAAAAAACCTGCTGGATCTTGAAATCTTTTTCTCTAGATGGATCAGGAGTGCGACGCTCGGCCTCCAATCTAGCCACTTCTTTCTGAAGATGTTTCACTAGTTGCTTATCAGAAACAACCTGTAAATAGGCAACAAGTAGAAATTTTAGTCTGTTTTTCATCCAAAAGGAGCACTAAGAATGAAGAACCAAAAAGTATGGAAGAAAGATCAATACCATGTTCACATGGGCATTGTTAGTAACTTCCTTGGCTCGGTTGGCGAAGTAGAGAGTATTTCTTGATTGTTCTACATGAGTCAAAGCTGGACTCAGTGTACATATAATGGCTGTTCGAGCATTTCCACCGAGTGAATGCTGTAATATCCGAGTAAGCTTGGAGTCTCTGTAAGGTATGTGGCCACTTCTTTTCCCCACACTATGAATGGAGAGTTCACAATTTCAGATTATTATTATGTGAAAGAGTTTGTGATTTCAGAGTCACTCTCAACAGATATGTAAGAACATTTACCTTAGTTTCCTTATGACAGTTGTAAGAGTCATTAGACTTAGATTGATATGGCAACCTTCCCTGAGTCTCGTCCCATCTGCCTGCGATTGTGACGCTCTTTCACTTCCTGCTAAATCTACAAAGTTCTGCAATGCATATACACACACTCAGTCCAAAAATTTTATAGTTAATCAATATGCAAAAAATAAATAAAGTGATGATTTTCAAAACAGAGAAATTGAGACGGATCATCAATTCTTACCAGACTGGCCATGTATGACCTCACACAATCTGAATTTTCGCGGTGAGTACTTTGTATAGTCTGTTTTGCCATCAAGAACTTGTTATTAGTATTTGCAGGGTTATATGCATTTGTGTTTTAAGAAATTAATGAATTAAGAACTGTACCAGTCTGATTATTTGGTGTGACCTTGAGCTGGTATCATTCAAAGCAGTTTCTCCAACTTGCCTTTGAGCTAACACAATGGTTGCATCAAAAAGAAAATAAACGCCACTAGTCAGAATTTTTGAACATGAATGAAACAAAAAAGCCAAAGAGGATCCAACACATTCAAGTTACCTTCACAAATGTTAATCAGATGCCGTAGATGTTGATCGTTATTAGCTGTCTCTTCTACCAGTTTTTCAACCACAGTTCCTTTCTGCAATTGCGGATCATTAGGTTATGAGTCAATCAAACTATACATTCAAGACCATAACATCTACAACAAAATGATTATTTATAATGTGAATAAGTGGTACCTCTGGATCATCAAGTAGTTTAAGGGCACGGCCAGAATCTGAATTCAGCAAATCCCTGACATTTTCATTATATATTTCCAGACCAGATATCTTGATGGTAAAATCTCTTTCAGGGGTCTGGAAACAACGGTGAAACAAACAAATGGTCAGAAGAACTGTATTGACATCTCTAACGTTCAGTTCTGATCATAGGAATGCTTACCTTAATGATGTGATTGTAAATATCATTGACAGCTTTCTCCGTTACTCCTCTCATGGTGTATGTCTTTCCACTACTTGTTTGTCCATAAGCAAATATTGTTGCTGAAACATTATAAAAAAAGATTAGTCAGATATGATCTTTCCAAGTAAAAGCCAAAAAGACAAACAGAGTTTAGTCATAAGAGCAACTACCGTTAATGCCCATCAAAGCAGACAATGCAACATCCTTAACACCATCTTCATACACATTTTCTGTTACACTCTCTGGTCCAAAAACTTTATCTGCAACAAAAAAAGAGTGGAATTAGGCATTAGAAACACCTCAGGAATTAAGAGATGGAAACAGAACATAAAGGCAGATATTTTAAAATTTCAACTTACCGAAAGTAAATGAGGATTGATGATGCACACGTTCTTGAACTTGTGGTGGTTTAGAGACAATGGTATGATCATCAACGCATTCCCAAGCAACTTGGTCTTTAGCTAACTGTTCTTTCTTGTTCAGTGGCCTTAACCTTACAGTAACAACAATCTTCTCCTCTCTGGATCTTGAGCTTCCACCTGGTGTTACAGCTTGTGTTCTCTCCATCTTCGAAACCGGAGTTCCGGGCGTTCTCATTGTCATTTCCCTGCAAATTTCCCCAATTTTGTTCATCAGATCTAATAGATAATCTCAATTCCAGCTTCAAATTTCCCCAAATCTAAAACAAATTTTTTAAATTACTCAGATCTATAAAATTAACTCATATAAGGCAACATTGTTAAGGATCTATAAAAGGTAATCTTACATCGTTGCATTTAAAAAGGAAAACTTATTAGCTTTTTCAGATTATTTTCATCTAATCCAGAAATTGATAAAACTCGAAACTTCCCAAATAGCATCACTTCACTAAATAGATTTAACGAAAATATTAATTAGGAGAAGAAAACACTTACAGATAAAAATTGAACCAAGGAATCAGATGTTTCCTCTCAGATCAAATAGGTCGATCTCAGGCAGCAGAGGAATATAGAATCGTCTCAGATCGACGATAGATACGATATAAAAATAGAAAGAATAAAAGAATATGATAGAAGGAAGATAGTGAGAGAAGTTTTCTAGTCTCGTGTAGCTTTGTGGTAGAGATTAAGAAGATGAAGAAGATGAAGTAGAAGAACGGATTTTGGGGTTCTTTTGTCTTTACGGAAGTGCGTGTAGAGAGAGATTTTGAATCTGAGGAACCCCCAACGGCTAGTTTCCTTCCACGTTTCTTTTGAGGGGCTTTCTTTTTTACTTTCTTTCAAAATCTATCCTCATATTTATAAACTCTACTATAAACCACCTTGAATTTAATATTATAAGATATATTCTCCGCTTGATATATATATATCTGTGTATGGAGCCCAGAATAAACCTGTAGATTTTGACCCAGAAAAATAAGATTAACATGTAGAATATTATTTTTCTATCTTTGCTGGTTACCTTGGAATTTTATTCACTTTTAGATTTGTTTATTCTGGGCTTTCGTTTCCACCTTTTCCTTTGCCATATTTTTTGAGTTCACGATGTGATATTTTGTTTTTCAATAAAATATATTAAATGTTCAAAAAAAAAAAACGGTCATTGATTGTTTTCTTTTAATGCGCTAAAATTTTACTTTATTTGCATATCAAGCGGGTAAATAGCTATTAGTATCAAATTTGGCGTATCAAAAGATAGTAGTTTAGTTTTAAACGCTCATTACGATCCACTAGAACCTCCCCATATAGCAAGTGGGTTTGGAATACGAGTATTGAGGTGTGTGAATGAAGTCAAGGTCTTTTGCCTGAGATTTTCAAATATCTGCAAGCCTGGATATTTTTATTTTCTATAGCAACTTTAGTTGAAAATGTGTATATAAATATTAACAAAGCCAAATGAATGGATATAATAGTTACACAATTCACTATATAAAACAACTATTGTCGTTTTCCTTGGTCAAAACTCAAAACTAAAAAAACAACAAACAATCAACTCTCTATATATGTTATTATTTAAATCAATGGTGTGTTGTTTCATTGGATCACTTCTATAAATCCTTAGTTGACATTTTAAGAAACAACAAAACCATGTTCACTCAGATTTTTATGCAATAATATATTAGACAATTTCACCATTCCGCAAGTTCTTACAAAACTAAGATTGAAGTCTAGTAGGCGTGTGTCTTTATGAAAAATTAACATCATAGTCTTTTGTAATTCCTTTAATAATTTCTTCATTCCTTTTTTTTTGTTGTATCTTAACAGCTCAATATTTGTTTCTGTAATCATAACCAGAACGTACATAATCATTTCTTCATTGCTTTTATTGGAATACTATTCGTATATTCGATAATTTTGTAAGTTGCAGTAAGATTAACTCGAATCTTAAAAAAGATATCGATTTTTTTTGTTTTTTTTCATCAGAAAAGTATATATTTAAATTTTAAAATGTTTGTTTTGTTGACATTCTCAGGACTAAAATGTTGTGTCAAAATTCTAAAAACATAAGTCGAACAATTGTAACACAACGTTTAGTGGAATCAACTGTTAAGTCGCTTTCACTTGGTCCAACAAAAACTCTATTGTCCCAAACAAGTCAAATAACTATTAAAGATCTATACGAATCTGTGACCGTTTAAATACATAAATAATTTACTTTAGATGTAACTTGTAAGTATCATGTAATCACTAATCAGAGATCTCAATTCATACTATTAAAATTCGCCGGACAATAATGAATAAAAGTCGTCACCGTCACCGATCATTTTGACCAATCCCCATAAAATCCCCAAAACCCTCTAAACAAACAAAAAAGCCTTAGTTGTCATTCGTCAAAGCCCAATGTCCATCTCTCTTCTCTTTATCACCTCCGTCCTCTTCTCCGCCGCTTTCCTCCCGTTGTGCTTCTCCGTCGATCAACAGTACGAGAAGTGTCTATCGCATCTGATATGTGGATCTGGACCGCAGGTGTTCCCTAACCCCACAACGTACCCGTTCTGGGGATCCAATAAACCCAAATTCTGCGGCCAATCACCCTTCCAACTCTCCTGCGAGGGTGAGCAAAACCTAACCCTAGCGATCGATGATTTCACTCTTCGCGTTATTGCCGCGAATCTGGAGGATCAGATAATCACCGTTGCCGATGAGAGCTTATTAAATGGGAGTTGCCTAAAGATTTTGAACTTCAACGGGAAGAATCACTTCAATTTAAACTTCAACACCGAGAAGATCGATCTGTTCGATTGCCCCGAAAACACAAGTTCGCTGTCAACGATTTCTTGCGTTGCAAGCAACGGCGGTTCGGAAACATATCACGTCTTTGGTCGGTCATCTAACAGAGGCCATGGTTGTAGACAGGTTGGAGATACTCCGATACTTAAGTCTGAGAAGAACAAACTTCACCTATCTAATCATTCCAATCAAGCATTGAAGCTGGCTCTGGAACAAGGGTTCGGTTTGAATTACAATATAGAGAATCGATTTTGCCAGGCTTGTACCAATTCCAATGGGGTTTGTGGATCGGAGCCAGGGTCGGAAAATTTCCGATGTCTGTGTCAAGACAAGCCTC
Organism: Cardamine flexuosa; assembly: GCA_963555745.1. Classification (NCBI taxonomy): domain Eukaryota; kingdom Viridiplantae; phylum Streptophyta; class Magnoliopsida; order Brassicales; family Brassicaceae; genus Cardamine; species Cardamine flexuosa. The sequence continues at coordinate 6,444,168 of OY743214.1, forward strand.
ACAATTCCTCCTGTAATGATCAAAAAGGTTAGTTCTTCATCATTTTACTTCTTTCCATCCTAATTTTCCTTTTCGATTACATAAGTTTCATCGAATCGATTCTGCACATAGACTCCAGAACGGATACTTTGACCAATTGGTATAAAATTGCAATCGTAATTGACCAAAAACTTAAATATTACATTGACTTTTCAACCTGGTTTTACGTGTCTTGTTTTCCATTCCACAAGTATTAATCAGGCTTTTTGCCTAAGCAATTTTTCTTATAATGACCCAATCGCTAAATTATGTGATTGTCTTCGCTCCAAAAAGAATTAGGATTACAGCTGGACTTTTTGACGCGGGTAGGCTGGATCAACATTTATGGGCTTTGTGGGCCGACACTAGTTATTATCAGTCCGGTTTACTTTTTCATGGTCGGTCTTAGAAGGAAAAATAGAGACTTTTTAAGAAAAAAAAACAGAAAAATAATTCTTGTGTTTGAAGTTTCTGCTACTAGACCGACGACCTAACCGACGATCTCTTGAAAAAAATAAAATCCCTTTTACACAACTCCATTATAATGCCATTATTACTATGACTTTTCTAACTTTTTAAATCTTAATATATTTTTTGTTAAAAAAATCTTAATAATTGAGAGCACTACAATTCTCATTGGAAAAGTTGTTATGAGTCATCTTCAACCTTAAGAGGCTCAACACATGGACAAATAAAAATTTCAGTTTTAAGTCGAATTGCAGTCTTTATTTTCTATATCTCAAGAAATTAGTAGTATTATACTCTTTGCACACACTAGTTGAACAAACTCTTTAACTCTCTCACCTACTCCATTGAATTTTTTTTTTAATGCGTCTCTTGTCTTTCAGTTTTTGTTCTCTTCTTCTTGTTTTCTTCTTCATCTAATTTTCTTCTTCTCATCCTAAAAATGGATCATTCAACTCCTAGTTTACTCTACACATCCATCTTCTACTTCATAATAATAGCAACTCAAACCCTCTCTCTTGATCCAAAGTTCAAGGCTTGTGAGCCGAAATCATGTGGCAAAGGTCCCGAGATCTCTTATCCCTTCTACTTATACGGCAAGCAAGAACCTTTTTGTGGCTATCCCAGTTTCGAACTCACTTGTGATTACAAACTAAAGCTACCTGTTCTGGCCATCTCCAGTGAGGATTACCTCATCAAGAACATATCTTACGTGGCACGGTCGTTTCAGGTCGTGAACTCAAAGGCGTTTCATGATGATCTATGCTCCAGCCCTATGCATAATCTTACCCTCCATAGGACTCCTTTCTATGTGAACCCTTCTCATATCAACTTCTCCATACTTTACAGTTGCTCCGATCACCTTCTGGAGAATTTTACGACATACCCTCTTAATTGTTCTAGCAACACGAGTCTTCGATCTTTTGGAGTCTTTAACAGGGAGAATCTGGAAAAATTGAACAAAAATGTATCTACGTCGTGCCTGAAACTAGTCGATGTTCCTGTTTTAGCTAGTGACGTGTCTGATGTGAAGCATGTGATGGGTATGAGTTATGTAGAGATTTTGAAGAGGGGTTTTGTTCTGAACTGGACTGTAAATAGTTGCTCCCGCTGCATTAGCAGCGGCGGGCGATGTGGAACTGATCAACAAGAATTTGTCTGTTTGTGTCCTGATGGACCTAAGCTTCATCATACTTGCAATAATGGTAAAACTTGTGAATCAACAAGTAAAGCAATCTTCTGACATGATAATTCTTTCTTCTTTGCTTTAGTTTTTCTCTACAAATCATTGTATTAGTTAAGTCTACTAAACTCTGAATCTCCCCTGACTGTTTTCCTTCATATTGGTTTTGTCATTGCAGCGAGTGTTCCTGGTAAAAATGTGAAGCTAAAGGTCGGCATAGGTAAAGATTTTTTCCAGGTTCTGTTTTTGTTAAAACGTCCCCAAAACATTTCAGCTTTGATCTGTCTTTGTGAGATAAATAACCAACATTCAAAATAGATTAGATTTTGGTTTTATACTCTTTGCACCGTCAAAGTTTAAAACTTTACGTTGGTAAAGTATGCGACTTGGTTACAGTTGTTAGGTTATGCTCTGTTTTTTTTTGTAACGTTTATCATCTCGCTCAAGTTAAAAAATCTCATTCAGGTGCTGCCGCTGGGGTCGCGGGATTAACAGCAGCGAGTATATTTTGGTATGTGTACCATCGTAGAAAAACCAAAAGTTACAGAACTTCTTCAGTATTGCTTCCAAGAAACTTCTCCTCAGATCCATCTTCAAAGTCTTCAGACGTTGAGAAAGCAGAGGAATTACTAGTTGGAGTTCGTCTCTTCTCTTTCGAAGAGCTCAACGAAGCCACTAATAACTTCGACCCTTCTAAAGAACTCGGTGATGGAGGCTTTGGTACTGTCTATTACGGTAAGCTTAAAGATGGAAGAAGCGTAGCCGTGAAACGTTTATTTGATAACAACTTCAAAAGAGCTGAGCAATTCAGGAACGAAGTTGAGATCTTAACCGGTTTACGCCATCCGAACCTAGTTGCTCTCTTTGGGTGCTCTTCAAAACAGAGCCGAGACTTACTGCTAGTGTACGAGTATGTTGCAAATGGCACGTTAGCTGATCATCTACATGGTCCACAAGCTAACCCTAGCACACTTCCTTGGTCTACACGTCTCAAGATCGCTGTTGAAACTGCCTCTGCCTTGAAGTATCTTCATGCCTCCAAGATCATTCACCGTGATGTTAAATCCAATAACATCCTTCTCGACCAAAACTTCAATGTCAAGGTTCAGTAAAATCGAAAATCACACTTGTGTTCATTGTTTATTACTTGAATGATTTGATCCGACCATAGTCTTTGACTTCTTTCATGTTTTTTCGACTTTTAGGTTGCGGATTTTGGACTCTCTAGACTGTTTCCGATGGATAAGACGCATGTATCGACCGGTCCACAAGGAACTCCAGGCTACGTAGACCCGGATTACCACCTAAGCTATCAACTCTCGAACAAAAGCGACGTGTACAGCTTTGCGGTAGTGTTAATGGAGCTTATCTCCTCGCTTCCAGCAGTGGATATCACAAGACCGCGTCACGAGATCAACCTCTCGAACATGTCAGTCGTGAAAATACAGAACCACGTGCTCCATGACATGGTGGATCCTTCACTAGGGTTTGATACGGATACAAGTGTTAGAGAGTCGGTGATCGCAGTCGCGGAGCTGGCGTTCCAGTGTTTGCAGTCGGATAAAGATCTTAGGCCGTGTATGTCGCACGTTCTTGATACGTTGACAAGGATACAGAACAATGGGTTTGGTTCGGGAATAGATGTTGTTGATGTGAATAAGAGTGCCCCGTTGGTTACACAGTCTCCTGATACTGTTATTGTGAAATGGGACAGTAAGTAATTTTGTCACACGCGTACACTAACATTTGTATGTGTTTATTATGTTTAAAAATTGCATGTTCATGTAACAGTTAGGGATTGGTGTTTGTGTTCGTTAATAGATGATATTTTTTGGGAATGTATATATATGATTTTGACCTGACTTCCATAAACCTCGACAGTAATTAATAGATATCAATGCTCTTGTTCTGATAAAATTATATATTTTGATAATGTTGGGGGCATCAAATTAGTGATGGTAATTAACTAAAGATGATCAGTGAAGGTTTAATCAAGGTCACAAACTAAATAGTTATGATTTCAAAGCCCATATTTTGTTTCCAAATTTTCCTGATTAAAGCACACCAATTTAGGGCATAGAGGCTTTACTACTTCTACTAGTGAACAAGTTAGAGAGTAAGTTGTCTTGAATGAATGTAAATCCTCTGCCATACATAATTGATAATCTATAGACTATAGTCATGGCCCAACTAAATATTGACATTTGTTGCAACCTAACTCTCTTCCCTAAAACTAAACGTGTTTGATCATCAAAACGACAAAACAAAATAAATCTCTAGTGAAAGATATCTTCACTAAATATATAATTTGTTAACTTAAAATTATTACTTCTTTAAAATTTCTAGTACACTAAATATATATATATATATATATATATATATATGCATATCACTCGTTTTGGTATTTTGTATATTAATTGGCATTAGCCATTTGGAAACATCAGTCGGCAAATGGATGTGATATTTTACCTTATATATTATATAAAACCCTCCCTACAAAATTAATGAATGTTTTCATTGAAACAATTTTTGACATCAACTTAGTTTGACCACATCCATTTCATTTTCTTTTCTCAAATATTATTAATTAATTTAAAGAAAGACAACTATTTCTTAACCTTACACCAAACTGAATATAGATGTTTAGTTCTTCTTCCCATTGAGCCTTATGGGACCCATGACCAAACACTGGTCCCACTTCCCTTGTTTGGACATATCTCCCCGACACACAATCCTAAAACGTTCACTTGCCCACGTGGCTTTCCCTTTATTTCTCTTTTTCAAAAAAAAATTTCCCCACATTTCTTTTTCACTAATAATAAAATATATTGAAAAAATTAACTCCAATGGATCAATATAAAAGTATGAAACTTTGTAGTTTGTATCAAAGCCAGTCTCAAGAAACTCATATCTCTCGATACATTATCAAAATGGCGAACTTCGAGAATCTATCTTCCGAGTTTCAGACAATAGCCATGGACATATATTCTTCCATAACTCAAGCTGCAGATCTAAACAATAGTAACCTTCATTTTCAAACATTTCCTCCTTCCTCCACTTCTCTCGAGTCGCTCTTCCTTCATCATCAACAATTATTTAATGTTCCCGGTAAATCAACAGAAAATATTGATAACTTCTCCTCAACTTCAACTTTCCCCCATTCTGATTACAACACTGTCCACGAGACCAAGAAGAGAAAAGATTTGTTACATACTTTGTCGTCATCGGAGAACAGTGGCGTCTCTGAAAATGCGAATATTTTGACCGCCGAAACTGTAATTAGTCTTGAAACCCTAATCTTATTATTTTCATCAACTCTTTAGAATTTTAGTTTAATTACTTTTATTTTGTAAATAAATATAGGGTTCTTTGAGAAGAGGTAAGAGGTTAAAGAAGAAGAAAGAAGAAGAAGAGGAGACAGAGAGAGAAGTTGTTCATGTGAGAGCCAGAAGAGGCCAAGCCACTGATAGCCACAGCTTAGCCGAACGGGTAAAATTGCTTACTTATCATTATTAATTATTATGATAATCCCTTCATTAAATCAACGGAATACCATTTGAATTCTTTATACAAAACTTCAGGTTCGGCGAGGGAAAATAAACGAGAGATTAAGATGCTTGAAAGATATGGTTCCCGGATGTTATAAGGTAATTAGTAAATGTTACAAAATATTTGTTTCGATGTTTTACAAAGAGAAAACAAATATCTTACAAAAATGGTTCTTCTTATAATTTTTAGTTAACTAAAAGAATTACCAATTTTATCGGTGTAAATGGTAATGTGAATATATATATATTTTATCTGTGATGAAAATGTATATATGTTTGGTGGGTGCAGGCTATGGGAATGGCTACTATGCTTGACGAGATAATTAATTATGTCCAGTCTCTACAGAATCAAGTCGAGGTTAGTAATCATAATCACTGTACCTTAGTTACATGTTAATAATTGATTTAAAAATTTAGTTACAAAAAAATTAACAATGTTTTTTTATGTTTTATTTTCTTAAAGTATCATATCTTTAAAAAATATATAAATACCACTAACTAGAGATTCCACGAAAAATAAGAAATTCTATTTTTTGGTATTTAGTAAAAAACAAAACTAAAGATGATATTTTAATGGGAGTTTCTCGTAAATGCTTTGCTTTTCAAAAACCCCCATAAGAATACAAACGACAAATTGGAAACCTTACCAAACAATAAGAAACCTTCCAAAACAAGTTGTAGGATTTTTCTTTTTCTTTTTCTGAAAGGTCAAAGGTGATATATTCATCTTTAGCAGAACATAACAAAATGATCATTAGGATATTTTCTAATCTTAAAAATTCTTTATCATTTTTTAACAACAAACGAAACAAATAATTCTCTATCAATTAATTTTGGTAATAGTTTACTCATTTTTGTATTTGTTTGCTATGTGGATTCAGTTTCTCTCGATGAAACTTACTGCAGCAAGTTCGTTCTACGACTTTAACTCAGAGACTGATGCTGTTGATTCGATGCAGGTACTAGAACATAAAAGAAAAATTAATAGTATAGATAAACACAAAACATTTTGTGGTAGATATGTTGTTAAGGGTCTGATATGTTTTGATAGAGTCGGTTATACAAATTTTGTTGAAATTATATAGTCTTTAATCATATTAGACTAATAGGACCAAGCGGACTATATAACCTCGCAAGTAAAATAGAATGTTTGACAGGTCTAATAGAAGTCCATTCCGACCTTTGCATGATCTTACATATATGGTTTGAGTTTAAGTAGTAGGTTCTACGACAATTACTATTTTAATGTGATCAATTATTTTCTATATAAGTACTGAATTTGATTAATGGAATACAATTGGCAGAGAGCAAAGGCACGTGAGACAGTGGAGATGGGGAGACAAACAAGAGATGGGAGTCCTGTCTTCCATTTATCAACATGGTCCCTTTGACTTTTGTTTTCTTTTTCTTTTCCTTATGATTTTTATAATTTGTTTCGAAATTGTTCTTATACTATTTATTTGGATGCGATGATATGTCATACGACCCAACTTGGGATAGTATTTGTTAGTCTCTTGTAATTTCGACATTATAAATTTATTGGTCACTTGTAATTAGCAAATATGTGAAAGAAGTTGGTTTAAACTAACTTGCCACCCAAAATATCATCACGAATTACTGGTGGAAAAGAGATTAATTAATCATTGATATGAAAAAATATATTTTCTTTGTTTCTTATTATTTGTTGCTTTAGGGTTGTGCACACTATTTAAGAAAACAAATAGAATACTTATTATAAGTTTATGTTTTTTTACTCATTTTGGTTTTTGAGTTTTTTGACCAAAATTGCTTTTAATAACAAAAAAGTAAAAATATAAAATATTGATAATTTATTTCTAATAAACTGATAACAACATTTATTTTGTAACAAAAAAAATTCATAAAACTACAAATAAAAAGAAACCTAGGGAGTATGGTTTAGCAATAACTGTCAAGGAAGAAGAAGAACAATCACAAACAAAACTGGGACGAGTAAGTTTGACCAAAGTCAAAGAGCTAGATAAGCGTAGTTACAACTTACAGATACGATAAACTAGAAGGGCCAAGTAATAAGTTGCAAGGTTTGGAAACGGAGAGAATTAATATGGAACCAAAGAGACTTTGTCGGTGCTCAAAGACAAAACCACCCTTCACAATGACGTGTGTCTCCCAAACGAAACACATAGACAAATTAGTAGTTTGTGATGCGAAGCCAATGGACGTGTTTCGCAGACGAACAACCAATGCTTGAGACTCTCTCTTCCTCTTTCGTGGTCTCTCTTATTATCCATATCTCTTCTATTTATTTATTTTAGCTATTCATTTTTCTTTCTTTTTATAATCTCAATAGAGACGGTTCACAGTATGGGATCTGATGTTGCCTATTCACAATCTTCATGATTATTTGAGATGAACCATTCAGATTTCAGATATTTCGTACACTACATTATACACTTGTATCTGATCTCTGTTATTCTTTGTGTTTCTTTATTTTTATTTTATTTAAATTTGTATGACATTTTGGACATATCTCAATATATACGACATAAATAGAATCAGATTTATGTTTTATTTTTGTATTGTAAAATGGCTACTTTAAATGTACTTTTACAATTTCTCGCCGTTTTTAACGTCACGGTTTACTGAAAATAAAATCGACCATCACTACACCAGAATTTTAGTCGATTTTATAGTTATACTAATCGACAAAATTGCCGGTTTGAACATCACTACGCCGAACTAAAATAACGTAGGGCTCTACATATAAATTGCTAAAAGTTTCAACTAATTGATAACTAATTCGAGAACTAAAAAGCTAAGAAAAATAAAAGCGAAAAAACGATGCATGCATCCATGGAATTCGTAAGGACAGCTTGAAATGGACCATCATAATGTGATTTTGATATTTTATGTTTACTTTCTCATTGTTTATCAAAAATAGGAATACTATATAACTTAGAAATAAAGGCTCTTTTCATGATTCAATCTTACAGAATTTGTGGTAGTTTAAATTCTTAAAAGTTTTTAGTGTTGACAAAAGATATTATAATTAAGAAACATAGATCTAGTTTTATGATCCTAATTAATCCAACAAATTATAGGTCAGGGGTGGTCATATACTATTGGATCATTCCTCTTGTTTTGGGTACAAGCTACTTGTTTCTATGCAACCATTTGCTTTGTCCTTTTCATATATTTTATTATATTTGCCAATATAAAAGACTAAAAGTATCTTCTTTGTTTGCTGTAAGACCAATGATCTATTTGGGTTTTTTTTCCTCCACTGGATAATTGTTTGTGCAATGGGCATGAAAGCAAAATGTCAGAGAGTGTCTATATCCACTATTATAGTCATTATCATCTTGAAATATAGTGATATGTTTTGTTTAATTTGATTATTCCAATGGTTATATACAAAAATGGTTAAAATCTTTAGTTGCTCATGACGCTCAAATAGAAGTTCTCAACTACTCAATCTTATTTTTTTTTCCACTAGTCAATGCTTCTGTTGCTATCTTAACATGCTATGAAACAGCATATAATGTTCACGATGATCATGTAATTTATTAGATGCTGAAGAAGACAGAATTGGGGGCTTATAATTACAAATGAAAAATATTGGGGCCCCAAAATATTCCAAAAATAGATTTGGCGATCACATCATTCGGTGACAGAGAACCAAAACTTGGCTAAATTCAAGTATGCAAATAACACTGTGGGGACTACCCACCAATTTTTTGAAAGTGGAATGAATTACTATTGATGGAGCTAACTGTTAGTTCTTATGTTAGCTTTTCAGGTCTCACGAGGCTCATTTTATAATCTTCAAATCCCATTTCAATAACATTACTCTTACCGTGATATATTATTTAATTTACATTAGTATAACAGTGTGCACATTTTTTCCCTTATAAGGAAAGTGTTATAACACTAAACCTTTTTTTGTAACGTCGACCAGAAATTAATTTCAACATCAATCATAAGATTATGATGAAACATCATTGTAAAAAAAACAGGGTATATCTTGAGAGTGTAATACGATTCGTGTATTTACAAAAATTTTATTAAAAGAAGCAAAATAAAATAAAATAATTACAATTAAACCCAAAATTACAAAAATTAAGTAAATTATTTAAAAATGAAGAAATTGGGACATCTGATAAAAAAATATTAAGAGGGCTAAGGGGAAAAAAAAGAGAGTCTAATTAAGCCCACCGTTTCGATGACTTGAGCAAATTAGAAGCACTTCCAGTCTTCTTCATGCCTTGAGACATAAGCAAGTATACATCATCGTGAGAATTGAGAACCAATACGCAAGTATAAACAATCTCATCAATTTATAATGTAAACCTCATAACTTACTTGGTGACGTGGCCTTTGCAATGGTCGTCGTCCTCGTAGCTACTTGCCTTAGTTTATCAAGTGGTCGTGCTGTTGTCGTACTACTCCTTGGAGTTACCGGCTTAGTTCTGCAATTATCAGGATTCACCAATCAAATTGTTTCAAACAAAACAAAAAAAAAATTTGAAATTAGTTTCATTTTGAAGCAAGAGAGGGAGAAAACGTTACTTGTTCAATGGTTTTCTCCCTTCTGCTGCACTAGAAACATCAATGGATCCTTCTGTCTCATCATTCAGCCTCTCATCGTACTCTACATCAATGGAGGAAGCTACCGTCTCGCTGTCCGTGACAAAGTTTCGTGACTGTCTGAGATAATCTTGTTGGAATCTTGTACCTTCTTCTATCGTCAACTGCGAATCTCCAGCTTCTGAGTTAAAGTCTTCGGATCGTCCTAAGCTTTTTCTCTGTAGTCTTTGTGGGTTATTAATGTCCTTAAGCAAATGAAGCCTTTCTATCTCATCGTCTTTTCTCGCTATTGTGTCCTTAAGGGACCCTAACTGCAACGGTTCTAAAAGATTTAGTGAAATCAAGGAAGATTCATGAGATATTGTGAGAATGTGTTTAGTTTTTTTACCTGCTCCATTAAGTCTCTAACATCTCTACCATCTTTGCTGCTCTTTGCAGCACCTAACTCAACTCCAGAGACACGCTCTGCGAATTTTAAAGTACTCATTGACTCTGAATACGAAATAACATCAGGATTGAGTTGCACAAACATCAGTGTCTTTGCTCGCCCACCTGTGATGTTAAACCACATAGAGATAAGTTCGCTAATTTCGTTCAGGATCTAAAAACAGAGCAGCAAATATTGAGTTAACCTAGAGAGCTTTGAAGAAGCTGAGTTAGTTTGCTGTTCCTGTAAGGTACATGAGAACTCTTTGAAGCAAGAGAGAATATCACATCTCCTAGAGCTGAGAGTGACTTGTTAATATGTTGTGCTTCTTTAAGTCTGTCTCCTGTAACTTCAGAGCGATCAACTCTCTCGCTACCCGCCAGATCTACCAAATGTAGATTTCCATACAGCGGAGAACCAGTCTTCAAGTCTTTGCCACGAACATGAACAGTAACAATACTGCATAAGGAATCATCTATCCAAGTTAATTTTCTTTCTCTTCTCACATAGTTATCCAGAGAATGACACATGTTTGATTCAGAGATCTACAGTAGAACCTGTGCGAGCGGCTACTTCGTTCGTTCAAGGCAGTAGTGCTAACGGCTCGGTTATCTAGCCCAATGCTCATTAATTCAAGAACATCTGAGGTCGATGTCACAGGATACATGCTTGCATCAGGTACAGCTAGACCGTTTTGTTGAGCTGTAGAAAGAATCCCTAATGTATGAAAGTCAAGGGAACACAAACAGAAAGTGGGAGAACATATAAAGTGATAAAAATTTGAAAGTGCAACAGAAAAAAAAAGTAAGTAGAGCAGAAAAAAGATATTTCTTTTGAGAAGTGTCATCAGAGAGTAAATCGCGCACTTGTTCATTGTAAATCTCCACCATCTGCACACCGACTTCATACGTTATGTTACTTTTTCGGGATTGAGAGATTTTGAAGAGGTCATTGAGAGCACGATAGTTTACTCCCCAGTCTTCTTCACTTGCTCCATCTGGACCAGTCTGAACAAAACAAGAATGATGGTAAGAATGCAATGGTTATCATTTTATTCAGTGGCACCTTTATCTGAAAATAATAGTGGATGAATACCATTGTGTAAGTTTTCCCTGATCCTGTCTGGCCATACGCAAAGATACAAACATTGTACCCATCAAGAACCGATCGAATAAGAGGTTTTATATCTGAAAATACCTCAGCTGCAAGAATCGAAAAGATACAATACAAAATTGAGATATGTATAAGGAAGTTTTGATAATTCTTAGCAGGTATATTGATTAAGAACATGCCAATCTAGTAGAAAGTATAAATGGAATGGAAGAAAAACTACTCAAGAGTAGAAGTAGAAAGGGTAACATAAGAACACCTTGAGTAGAGGCTGGACTATAGACCTTATTGAACCTAAATTTGCGATGACCATCTTTCCCAGGTTTTGTGGGATTGAGAACTACCAACTCCCCATGCTCACCAATGTGTTCTACCACAGTGTTTGATGAACCTTGCCCACGCAAGAAAGGCCTCACCCGACAATACACTCTAATGTTTCCTGCAAGCCATAACTAGAGAACTTGTAGGTTCCATAGAAGATAAATCTTAATAGGAAAGACAGATCAATCCACACTACCTTTTAGCTCCTGAAGTTCATTGAAGAGCTTTTGGTTTTCAGTTAGGACAGTGTGATAATTTTCTGCAGCTTCTCCAAGTTCATGCAATATCTTCCCTGAGGATAAAGATTTTGGTTGATAATCACCACCAAACTTATAAAGTCACAAATATATCATACTGAGTTATCATAAAAAGCATGTGTCCGAACTGTCTCACCTAATTGACTAAACTCTTCTTTATAGTTATTTCGAACTATTAGAATTTCTTGTTTGATGGACTTAGAACAGAACCTCAAGTCCTGGAAAATTAGCTGTTAGTTGACTATAGAGTAATATGGTGACTGATTCTAGTCAGTGGTATATGTAAACATACTTGTAGTGCCTGACACTGGAAACTGATAAACTTTCTATAAGAAAGCTCTTTCTGACTCCAACTCCGATTCTTCGATTCTAATGTTTCTTCCATTTCTTGGGCTTTACTCTTCCAGTGGACCAGATTTTGTTCAAGCTCTCGAGTTTTGGCTTCAAGGCTTGTACTAACAGTTGTGGTCTCCTTTTTAAACAGTTCAAGCTCTCGATTTTTCGCTTCAAGGCTTGCATTAACAGCCACAGTCTCTTTTTTAAACAGTTCAAGTTCTCGATTTTTTGCTTCAAGGCTTGTATTAACAGCTATTGTCTCTTTTTTAAATTGTTGAAGCTCCTTCACCTTTCCCTCAAGAGTCATTTTGGCATCATTTGCTTCTTTTCCCATCTCTACAAGCTCTCGATTTTTGGCTTCAAGGCTTGTATTAACAGCTATTGTTTCTTGTTTAAATTGTTGAAGCTCCTTCACCTTTCCCTCAAGAGTAATTTTGACAGTTTTTGCTTCTTTTCCCATCTCTTCAAGCTCTTTAACCCTTTCCTCAAGGGCAATTTTTGCAATGCTTGCATCCTTTCTCATTTGTTCAAGCTCATGCACCCTATCCTCGATACCTGATGTAGCGACCTTTGTCTGACTTTCCATTTTCAAGCATTGTTGTTCATATGCTTTCTTGGTTGTCTCCAGTTCTCGCCTTAACGTAGAAATTTCAAGATTATATTGACCATTTTCTTTCTCTAGCCTACTTCCCATTTGCAAGCATTGTTGTTCATATGCTTTCTTGATTGTCTCCAGTTCTCGCCTTAACGTAGAAACTTCAAGATTATATTGACCATTTTCTTTCTCTAGCCTAACTGTATCCTCCTCTTTGTTTTTCTTCTTTTCTTCCAGCTTAGACTTTTCTGTCTATCATAGTCATCTCAAGCAAGTAAACATCTCACAAGAATCAAATTTTACATGATTATAATGGACAGATGCAAAAAGCATTTACCTTTATCCGTCGAAGTTGTCTCGTAGCAATCTGGTGAAATATAAGTTGATTGGTAGAGTAACACATTAGTGCATTTCATGAAAACAAATATCTCGAGGCCTAAGTTCTTTACGATACCTCATTTTCTTCACTAGTTCCTGAAGCTAAGGTTTCAAGAACTTTGATCCTTGATTGATACTTCTCCTCACGAGCTTTAAACACAGTGTTTTGCTACACCAAGAAAAACTCAAGAATATAAAACTAGTGAACATAATTTACTATCTCTCCATGGAAGAAAAAAAAGGAAATACCGTTCTTAGATGCTCAGATTGAGTTGAAATACGTCGCTCAATTTCCTGCATAACTTTTCTCAGCAGACATGCTACACGCTGATTATTATTCATTTGGTCAGAAGATGTGTGCATGCATTTGCTTTTGCAGAAAAAAATTTAAAGCATGAAGCCTCCATATTAAGTTAGACTCAAGTACCTGAGGGATTTCACCATTCTTTCTCTCAATAGTATCATCAAGGATTCCATTCACAATACTTAGAAGTGACTGCGTGGGAGCATTCTGCATTCATCAGAAGCATATGGTATTTATTATAAACGAGTTTGAAAAGAAACTACTGTTAGAAAGAAGAAAACCAGAGCCTAGAATATGGAGAATTTATTAATAAGGTGAAGGTTTAGGCAGCAATACATCTAAATTATTTGATTTCATCATTTCAGAAATCTTAGCAGCTTGGAGATCAAATCGCCCCTGTTTCATTTGGAAAGCCTCGTGGAACTTGTTCCCTCCATGGAGCAATGATCCAAGGGATGATGGATCTGTGGTAGAAATAAACCATTTTCGAAAATGTCAAATGGAATGACTATGTAAAGAGAGACCTTTTCTAATAACATTATGCACACAAAGAGTAGATAAAAGTACCCAATGCTGAAGAATTGGGCAGGGGACGTTGAGATTTGGAATCCGCGAGACCTTTGTGCCTTTCATGTACAGATAATGGAGAGAAGGGACTACGGGGAGTTGAATCTCCACGAGAGCTGCCTGATTGATCATTGAGAGAATTCATCATCAATCACCAAAGGCATCGACTTATGGAAACACTTGATAAAGCCACAACTTCTTCATTCTCTATCAACAACGCCTGAAAACACGATTCAGCATTAGACCAGATCCGAAAATCCCATACAAAGAAGCTACCAAACGTAAAGCCTAAAACAAAGTAGCTAGTTGAAACCAAGTATCTTTTATTTTCTCCCCAAGTCAAAAACATACAACGAAATCATCAAGTAAAAGCAGATTTGCGCATTATACATATGTTAAGCTCAAACTACAATGTATAGAGTGTAACTAATTACCACAATCGCATTGCAATAAAATCTAGGCTCTATGGAATTGTTTAACAAAAAAATACAACCTCATGATAAAATGTTGTTGGAGTGATCATGCTAATGCAACTGAGAATTCTTCTAATTAGAGAGTTTCCAAAAACAAGTGAGTATTCTAACCGGAGCTCGATTTGTTTTTCATTCGAAAATTGGTTTCTTTGTGATATCCAGTAAATTCGAATTCAGAAGCATGATTGACCGAAAGCAAAGAACTCGGATCTACCTAAACAAATCTCTAGCATTCCCAAGTTCTCGACAATGCGAATGAGAAGAAAATAGCAGTAGAGACGAACCTACCTGGAGAGGAACAGAAGATTGACTTGGTGCAACAAGAGAAGATCGGCATTGGTAAAACTAAGACAAAACACACAGTACCAATCACGATCAGATAATTAGATCATGGGAAAACAACGAAGACGAAACCACATTGGGGATATTTGGTCACCTAACCTGGGAAAATCGGAGGAGATTTTCTCGGGAAAGCAAGGTCCAACCTGCGAGAAAAAAACACAGAATCGGAGAAGACGAGACGTCGATTAGTCACGTCACGTCAAGTCTTTTTTATTTTTTGTTGTTTACAAATTTTATTTTTTTAGTTGTAGCGCGAATGTAGGAAGAAGCGCGAGTATCCCTGATTCTCCAATCGTTTTTGTTACACCGGGTCGGGTCGCGTCAGTTTTAATTTAAGTCCCTTAACTTTTGGATTTTTACCTTTACCCCCTCTGATTTCTTTGCATATTATTATAAGTGGTTCCTTTTCTCTCCGATGCGTATATATCTTTATAAATAAAAAATCGCAGCTTCATATTTTTATTTTCAGAAAAGTTTGATCATCCTCTCGTTGTTGCAGCGCTCTCTCTCTCAAAGGCGCTCATAGTTTGTTGAGGTAACCTTCTTCGATTAGCTCTTTGACGAATACTTCTTTGTGTGTGTTTCGTTCCTAAAAGCAAGTTTTCTAATTTTGATAAACCCTTATTTCAATCTATGTTCTCTCTTGTTCAGGGACCGAAAATTTGCACTATGATGTCCTCTGTTAAATCAGTACCTATTTACCTGAAGCGACAAGGTTTTCATCCGAGGAATCATGAAGATTTTGGAGATGGTGGTGCGTTCCCAGAGATTCATGTTGCTCAATACCCTCTTGGTAGATCCAATAAACCTGAATCCAAGATTTTGCCTGTTACTGTGGATGCACATGGAAACGTTCTCTGTGACGCCATTGTGAGGCGGAATGAGAACTCGAAAAAGATTTTTTACTCTCAACATAGTGATCTTATTCCCAAGATACTGAAAAACTTGGGAGACGTTGATGAGGAGGATGAGGAATTGGAGAAGGAGACTTTCGAAGAAACAAAGGCTGCCTTGGAAAAGATTGTGAATGCAGCAGCAAAGCCTACTAATGTAGTGAAGCAGTTAGGTGACTCTAAGCACATTAAGTATAAGCCATCCTTGCAGCAATCTTCATCATTCAACTCCGGTGCTAAAGAGAGGATCGTTAAGGTATCAGAGATACCTGTAGATCCACTTGATCTGCCAAATTTCAGGCACAAGCGAGTTCCAAAGGCTTCTTGTTCTTCAGAGGCTGTTCCGGTCCTGCATTCACCGCCTAGGGCTGTTACTATCAAGGAACAAGAAGACTGGAAAATCCCGCCTTGTGTTTCCAATTGGATTAACGGGAAAGGTTATACAATCCCTCTTGATAAACGTCTTGTTGCTGATGGAAGAGTCTTACAAGAGGTTCAAATCAGTGATAACTTCGCCAAATTATCAGAGACGCTCTATGTGGGTGAGCAGAAACTTAGAGAGGCTGGTTTAATGCGGTTAAGTATTGAGAGAGAGATGGCGATGAAGGAGAAGGAAAAAAAAGAGCAGGACTTGAGGGATCTTGCTCAAAAGGCTCGTTCTGAAAGGACTGGTTCTGCAAGTGAAAGTGTTCCTGTCCCTAGAGGGGATTATGGCTATGACCGCCAGAGGGAAACGGAAAAGGAAGAACATATTCAGAGGGATGGGATTCGAGAAGAGCGTCGTAGGGAAAGAGAGAAGGAGAGAAGGAGAGAAGGATGGAAGATAAGAAGAGCAAGATCAGGAGGGACAGAGACCGCGATGTAAGTGAGAAGGTAGCTCTTGGATTGGCATTTACTGGAGGAAGAGGCGGCGAACTTATGTATGATCAGAGATTGTTTAACCAGGAGAAAGGAATGGACTCTGGTTTTGCAACTGATGATCAATACAATGTATATGACAAAGGCTTGTCTACTGCACAACCCACTCTTTCAACGCTGTACCGGCCAAAGAAGAATATGGATGATGAAATGTATGGAAATGCAGATGAGCAGCTCGATAATCTCAAGAACACTGAGAGGTTCAAACCAGATAAAGCTTTCAGCAGTGCTTCTGAGAGGGCGGGTAAGAGACACAGACCTGTTGAGTTCGACAAAGAAGAGGAAGATTCTTTTGGTATTGGCCTGTGGGAGTCAGATATGATGAAATGTAAGAGACGCTTGGACAATGGAGGAACTATGAGAGGGGGTTCCTCTTCAAGGGATGATTTTGGTGACCAAGATCAATTTCAAATGTAGCGGCTGAAGTCTGAACTCTTCTGCGCAGCAGCGGATCTTTTTGTTCAGTATTAAATATAGGGAGTATCTGAACTAGTTTAAATAATCTTCATAACTTTGCTTATCATTGGTGTTTCATTTACTTTGATTTTCAGGTTGGTTTTGAATTAAAATTGTAGTCGCTTTTCACCAGAGTTGACATGCAGGTTGGTTTTTGAAATGGTAGACACTTTGGCTGATGCGGAAGTGATACCCATCCATGATCACTGTTAATTTCATGACTTTTGAGGAAAAGGTGCTCTATTTTAGTCTCTTATTTTCTCTGAAATTGGTCAATCTTTTAATGGTTATTTCAAAGTATTGACTTTTTACGTCTATAATGTTATGAGGGACATCACTTGGAGTTAAATACTTTCTGGTTTAAATTGCTGGAATTCTTTCATGGCTGGACAAACTTTTTCCTTTTACAGCTTAAGCAAGTACTCTTCGTATGCTTTACCTAACCAAATACAACTTAACAAATTTCAATAGAACTGAAAGGGACTGTTGTTTCAATAGAACTGAAAGGGACTGTTGTTTCATTGTTCTGCTTTGGTTTCAAGAATTATTACAACAATTTCATTCGTAAATCTATTGAATGTGTAGTTGTTCTGAATTCATAGAGAAAAGCAAGAAAGAGGAGGATGTAAACTAGACGGAGATTATAGTTAATACTCCCATGGAGTCATACGAGGAAGAGTGTTCCGGTTAGAGCCGCTGCAACCACAAAGATAGTCAGCTGAATCTTAGACTTCGTACCAGAGGATCTCAGACCATAACCCAATCCCATCATGTTGGTTGGTTTTGGGGCCACTTGAGCCACTGGAGTTGCTGACAAAGAAAAATCAGGTATGTCAAGACCCCCTTATGAGGCCATATGACACAGAAAATCTTTACCAAATCAAGTTGAACATTTTGTTATAATATGATTCAGTTTAAGTTATACCTGAAACTGAATGATTGGCTTACCTGCAACAGCCGAATTGTTCTTTGCACCCAGCGAGCTTTGAGAACCGGTTGCGTTTGTTGATGGTGGAAGAGATAATGGAGGAGATGGTGGAGGAGATAGTGGAGGAGATGGTGGAGGGACAGAAGAAGCCCCTTTCAACAAGAAAAATGTTCTTATAAATTTCAGAAGACGACTGATCAATCTCAAAATCGAACTCTTGGAGGATTTTCATACCTGAGGAGCAAACTGATGAATTGGCTGGAACGCTACAAAGCTGAGGCAATTGCAGAGCGAGGGTTTGATTGATGGGAAAAGCAGAGGATATAGTAGAATTGTTGTTGAGGAAGAGACAGAGACAGGTCGGTTGTTGGCTGTAGATCTGGTTCAGGTTGTTGCAGCATGGCTGAGCTGGGAACTGGACAAAGCCCTGCACAAATGGACCACATGGAGCCAAGGAAAACAACAAGGTAGCACAAGAAGCTGGAGGACTCGGACCTTGAGCGAGACCTGGTTGGAGAAAGATTGGAGCCAAGGAGATTAAGACAATGATTAAGAGACATGAAGATGCCATTTCTATGTATCTGTCTCTTAAAAAATTTCTTGGAGACTAAGTTTATTTTTCTTCCTTTATAACAGTGGAGATTGTTAGGGTTGATGGAAAAGGGGTATTATAAGGTGGGATTCAATGGATTTATTGTGCAACTGAAATTTAACATGAAATGGAAAAAAGACAAATTTATGTTTTCATGCATAACGAGTGTTGTTCTTCTGTTTTCATTCATAACGAGTGTTGTTTTTCTGTTTTCAATACTTGAAATTTTTCATGTTGTGTCCAGCTGTTTTCTTTTTTTTTTTACGTCAAAATTAAACTTTTTATTCAGTTAAAGAACGGTGGGCAAATGGTGAAGTTACACTAAGTAACTACAATGACACGGTAGAGTTTACAAATGAAAAGGAAGAACCAGATGTTCTTGCATTACGAGCAAGAAAATCAGCTTGAATGTTACATGTTCTAGGATTATAGTTAAGGTTGAAACCACATATATTTCCTTTGAGTTCGACGAAGTCTGCTAACTCTGCGTGAAAAGATGGCCAATTGTTGGGATCTTCTGTGATGGATAACAGCTCCTTAAAATCAGTTTCGAAAGACGCACAAGTTGATCTAATATCATGTATACATTTCATGGCCCAAATAAAACCCAACAATTCTGCGTGAGTTGCGGACAAGCTTCTTTTCAAATTTCTCAGTCCAATCCAACTCGGAAGATTTGTCTCATTGCAGATGCACCATCTCAGTCCACATAAATTCTCTGACTCCTTCTAAGATGCATTAGTTCTGCACACTAGCACGGTCAGCCTAGGTGGGGCATCGAGTCTCTCAAAGGTGTTGCTACTGAGATTAGAAACACGTCGTCATGAGTAATAGCTTTGAACCATGCTTTACTCTCGTTAACAGCCTTGATAAGAATTTCTTCAGGAAGCCTGTTTCATGCATAACGAGTGTTGTTCTTCTGTTTTCATTCATAACGAGTGTTGTTCTTCTGTTTTCAATACTTGAAATTTTTCATGTTGTGTCCAACTGTTTTTAAGTATGAATTTCCACTGCGAAATATTTGACCGTATCATTTTATAAATAATCTGTATTTAGATAATGTGAGGATAAATAATCCGATGTGAGGATAAATAATCCGATGTGACACGAAAACGTGCTCGAAGACGTGCATAGCAATCATATACCATTTCTTTACAAAATTCGAAGAAGTTCCAAATTTGGGAATCTGGGTCTTTCTTCATTCATGATTTATGACACCATCGTGCTTCTAATAGAATCATAAAGCACAATGCACAATAAATAGAATCTCTTCCGAGTTTTCACGTCTCTGTTTACACCTCTCTCAATCTTCTGCGATCATCAGAATCAAGAACCAGACATGGCGGCACCGAAGCTGGAATCTTTCAGGCGGGGTAGCATGTTCGACGGATCTTTCAGGCGAGGTAGTATGTTCGATGGTTCGTTTAGACAACATAGCTTAAGAGATAGGCTTATCCCACAACAGACCCAAGGCTATCCCTATGCCGTTGACGACAACACTTCCGTCCGTTGCTGCTCCTACAGGTTACATATTACATACGATCTATCCTTCTTTCCAACTACTTACGTAGACCAAACATTCCGAAGCCCTTTTATCGAATCATGACACCGCTTGAAATCCAATCTCATTGTGTAACAACAATCTCAAATGGTTAGTCTTGAAATGCTATGGGTGTTGTTTGCAGGTACTTCTCCGACAAGATCAACGGGTTTGTGAAGAAATCACACGAAGTTTTGGTTACATCATGGGAGATGGGAACATCTGACCCGAGGAAGATCATATTCTCGGCGAAGATGGGTTTGGCTCTGACACTTATCTCTATCCTCATCTTCTTTAAGATCCCAGGATTAGAGCTCAGCAACCACTATCTCTGGGCCATTCTCACAGTAGTTGTTGTCTTTGAGTTCAGTGTAGGTAAAAACCACAGACTTAACAGATCAAACTTGAACACTCTTAAAGAAATCAATACCTGATACGTGATCTCTTTTTTGTGCAGGAGCAACTTTTAGCAAGGGATGTAACAGGGGACTAGGAACGTTGTCTGCTGGAGGATTGGCCCTTGGCATGGCTTGGATAGCCGAAACGACAGGAAATTGGGCAGAGGTTTTCAATGCTGTTAGCATCTTCGTAGTAGGTATATATATATATATATATACATAGATCATCTGGCCTAAATTAAAGCTTTCCACCTTTGAACAACTTTCTAATTTCTGACAATATTGTGTGTCTGCTCTTGTATCAGCCTTTTTTGCGACTTACGCGAAGCTGTATCCAACGATGAAGCCATATGAGTACGGATTCCGGGTGTTCTTGTTGACATATTGCTACGTAACAGTGTCTGGATACAAAACAGGTGAATTCATGGAAACAGCAGTTTCAAGGTTCCTTCTGATAGCACTTGGAGGCTGTGTTGGCGTCACTGTGAACACTTGCATTTATCCCATATGGGCTGGGGAAGATCTCCACAACTTGGTTGCCAAGAACTTTGTGAATGTAGCGACTTCTTTGGAAGGTATTTTACTCTTTCTCTCTGAATTTGAGTTTATGGTTGAAAAGTCTGCTTCTTGTCAAATCCAATCCATAGAAAATATTCCTTTGTGTAGGTTGTGTGAACGCATATCTCGATTGCGTAGCATATGATACGATCCCATCTAGGATTCTGGTCTATGAAGCCGTCACAGAAGATCCAGTGTACAGTGGTTACAGATCAGCCGTTCAATCTACAAGCCAAGAAGACACTCTAGTAAGCACAGCAACAACATTACCAAAAAAAAATACTAACTTACTTGAGATTCTCACATTATCTTTTTGTTGTTTGTGAAGATGGGTTTTGCTAAATGGGAGCCACCACACGGACCATACAAATCCTTTCGATATCCATGGGCATTGTATGTGAAAGTAGGTGGTGCATTGAGGCATTGTGCATTCATGGTCATGGCATTACATGGCTGCATTCTCTCAGAGATTCAAGCTGCAGAAGATAGAAGACAAGAATTTCGCAACGAGCTTAAAAGAGTTGGCACTGAAGGAGCAAAAGTACTAAGAACCATTGGTGAAAAACTGAAAAAAATGGAGAAAATAAACTCTATAGAAGGCATACTCTACGAGGTTCATCAAGCAGCTGAGGAACTACAGAGCAAAATCGACAAGAAATCATACCTTCTCGTAACCGCAGAGAATTGGGAGATCGGAAATCGACCAAGGGATTCAACTGATGAACACAAAATCTCGAATCTTGACCCGGATCTAAGTCGGATCCTGGCTCATAAATCCCAGAGTGAAACCACGCTTCGTCCACCTAAGAATTGGGATGCTGTAACTACTTCTAAGAATTTGAATTATGCGACGATGTATCACCAACAATCCTCAAGGACGATGATACAGAAACAACCGTCGTGGCCTAGCCGGATGTCGATTACGCCGGGAAGTATGATACAGACAGTGGAGGATGCGACGAAGATGTACGAGAGCGCGAGTAATCTGTCTCTAGCTACGTTCGCTTCGCTGCTGATCGAATTCGTCGCGAGGTTAGCGAATCTCGTGAAATCGTATGAAGAGCTGAGTATTAAAGCGAATTTCAAAGAAGCTGTTGCTGCTGCTGAGTGAAGAAGACGACAACCTCGAATATTTCTTAATGTGTAAACATATGTATTTGTTATAAAATAATTTTTTGTTAAATCAATAAACAATCATGTCGTTGTAGTATAGTGGTAAGTATTCCCGCCTGTCACCCGGGTGACCCGGGTTCCATCCCCGGCAACGGCGTCATAACTTTTTAGTATTTTTATTTACATCCCTTACTTTTGGAAAATTTTGAATTTAGCCCCTTAACTTTTCCATTTTTTTTAGCTGTTTTTGGTTGACTTGACTCCGAGGAACAAACCAAATTGGAGATAAACTGAAACCTAATCCCCCAGAAGAAATATGAAAGCTGCAGCCTTTCCCTCTAAAATCGCAAATCTCAGCTTCCCTTCTGTCCGTTGCGGACTATTCTTCCGATCACCGGCGAAGTTTTTTTCTCCGGGGTTATCTTCTTCGACATCATCTCCTTGTCGGAAGATGACAAGAGGAAGAAGGGGTGTCGGAAGCTTGATGTCTCAGTCTTCGTCACAATCAATTTCATCTCTTTCGACTTCGTTCTCCTCTCAAGCAGAATCAGAGTTACTTCAAACTCAGTTATCCTCTCCGAAACCAAAATCTCCGCCGCCGCAGTTTCCATGGCTGATTGTTGGCTTGGGTAATCCCGGCAAAAAATATCAGGGCACTCGCCACAACGTATATCTCTATCTCTCTCTCTCTCGCTTTCTCACTTTGCTTCTTCCTTTTCGGTTTGCTAACGTTTCCATGATATTGCAGATCGGTTTTGAGATGGTGGACGCTTTGGCTAATGCAGAAGGGATATCCATGAACACTGTTAACTTCAAAGCTCTGTTTGGGAAAGGTTTTCTTCATTCCCTTACTTCTCCACTGTCATATACGTCTCTAATGTTCGATGCGCGTGATACAAAACTATGGCTAAACAGATTATTGTTTCATAATTCTGTTTGATGTACATAACTAAGTCTGTAAAGCTGTCTGGTTATAGAAAAGATTCCTAGTTCTATTAGATGCAGAGAGATTGGAATATGCTTCGTCGTGGTATTTTATTTGTCTCATGTTTGTTTCTAACTTCGGTTATTGGTATTTCTATCATAGGTGTTATTGGAAATCAACCGATTTTGCTGGCTAAACCTCAAACTTTCATGAACCTAAGTGGTGAGTCTGTAAGTGAGCTCATCGAAAAAACAACTTTGGTTTATTTATTTAGTCAACTAATCTCTCTACCTATTATCTATCACTTGTAAGTTTGATATTTTCTGTTTTTGATTGCTGGAATTGTTTGAAGGTTGGACAAATTGTTTCCTTTTACAAGATCCCACTAAAGCAAGTACTTGTGGTATATTTTATCATCTCTCTCTCAGTCTCAAATTCTGGATTTAGAGTGTGGATAGTTCTGTCTTAAATAACTTTCTGTGTCTTTCTTCAGATTTACGATGATTTAGATTTGCCCTTTGGTAAACTCCGTTTATTGCCAAAAGGTGGTCACGGAGGACACAATGGGTACAAAGCTTTCCACTCTATATCATACCTGTTTTAATGATGTTTTTGCTTTTGTCAATGTATAATAGCCTTATAAATGAATGATTATAACTATTTTCCCTATCAAATCATATAGAATGTAAACATTACAAGTAAAACATTGATGAAATTGTGTGGTCATTTTACTTGCAGGATGAGAAGCATTATAGATCGCCTCAAAGGGAGCCGTGATTTCCCTCGTCTAAGAATAGGTATATACACTAGTTCTCATTTGTCTCCACTTCGTCATGACTCATACCCAATTGTGCTATTTTCTTCTCGAGTTTTGGCAAATTGCTTTGTGTTTTCATTTCAGGGATTGGACGGCCTCCAGGGAAGATGGATACAGCCACTTTCGTTCTTCGCCAGTTTAATAGACAAGAACAAGGAGAGGTAGTAGAAAGATAAAATAACAACATTATTTTCAGAAATTTTAAAAGCCTGATTGTTTCTGGTTTTGCAGTTGGATTATACATTCCATACCGGGATAGAGGCTATAAGGATTCTTTTACTTGAAGGGATCAACAAAAGTGCAACCTTTGTCAACACTCAAAAATCTATGGAACAACTCAGTTAAAAGAAGAGAAGATAGTTCCCATCTCACATACACCAGCTACAGAGTTTTCTGGCCTAATCATTTTTTTCCCATTCATATTGTTGTTATCCATTTGATCAAATTGTATATTAGAAAGAAAAAAAACAGATTATTAGCTTCACAATATTGCTCTTGATTTTAATGAAATTCAGTAATCAAGATTTGTTAATTTTCTTATCCAACATGAAGGCATGGATTGCTAAAATTCTATAACATAGAGAAAAGTCACAATTTTGAGAATCAAAAATGGTGTTTTTATAAATTCTTTGGATAATTTATCCTCATTTATTTATTATACCCTTCGAAGGTTCTTCAGTGAAAAGGTTTGAGTCTCTCTCTAGACAAATCGAGCTCAGTAAACAATTTCGACCCATTTCGGTTGAGCCCGAGAACCGCGTTCTGTGTTTATACTCTCCGACGAGCTCCGGCAGAGATTCTCTCCGTCTTTCTCGTTAGCAGCAGCTATGTACGGCGGAGGTGGGTTTCTCTCTAAACCCTTGAATTGCTTTACTGTTTCTCTAAACCCTTGAATTGCTTTACTGTTTTCCTCTCCTTGCGGATACCCTCGTTCAAAGTTTGATTTTTTCCGTGGGGGGTCTCACAGATGAAGTGTCAGCTATTGTGGTTGACTTGGGTTCGCACACTTGCAAGGCTGGTTACGCCGGAGAAGATGCTCCCAAGGCCGTTTTCCCTTCCGTAAGCTTTCATTTCTACTTCTGAAACTTCATTTTGGATCTTTTTCGTGCTTCGTATTGTCTTGATTCCAGCATTTTGATGTCGCCGGAGTTTCTAACAAGCTTCATGGTGTTGTTAGTGTAGATTTGCCTTTAGTTCACACATATGAATTACTCTTAGGGTTTTGTTTCTGATGTGTTCATAAGGTTGTTGGGGCAGTAGATGGCGTAGAGGCAATGGATATGGATGTTGATTCTACTAAGACTAATTCAAATTCTGATGATTCGAAGACCAATATCGTTGACTCTGGAAAGGGAAAACGGAAGCTCTATGTAGGATCTCAAGCTTTGAATTACCGTCGGGATCATATGGAGGTTAGCTTTTCTCTTTGACTAATGTTAAAAGTTTATAACTTGGTTAGTGAAACTACTGACTGCAATGTTAAACAATCTGTGTCACCAGGTTTTGTCACCCATGAAAGATGGCATAGTTTCTGATTGGGATTTGGTGGACAATATATGGGAACATGCTTTCAGGTAACCATATAACGCATTAGATTTTCTCTTGATTGTTGTTTGATTTCATCTCTAAAGTTATTTTTATTCTTCAAGGAGCTGTCTGATGATTGATCCTAAGGAGCACCCAATGCTGCTAGCTGAGCCTCCTTTAAACAGTCAACAGCAGAGAGAGAAGTCCGTTTTATCTACTTAGAAATATCCTTGTATCTATATTGCTTTGCTTTGGAGTGTGTTATTGACTTTCTCAAATCATATGCTTGACAGGGCAGCAGAGCTTATGTTTGAAAAATACAAAGTTCCTGCATTGTTTATGGCTAAGAATCCTGTACGTGACGATTACTCTGTTGTTGATCTCCAGCCTGCTCTTGTGTAATTATATGTCTAACTATCTACATGAATTTGGTCTTTTATTGGTGCTAGGTTCTCACATCTTTTGCTACTGGGCGCGCCACTTCTTTGGTTGTTGACTGGTAAGACTTTTTTACTTTCGAAGTTATTAAACTTTTCTCTAGTATGTAGAAGCTACTAGTGTTCTACTTGTGTCTTATATGCTATAAAAGTTTACCTTATTTCTCTTTAATATGATTAATCTGAAAAGCACTGATGGTACTTTTTTTTGTTCCAGTGGTGGAGGATCCACGACTATTGCACCAGTGCATGATGGTTATGTTCTTCAAAAGGTATTTGTGGTTGATAAAATTTCAGGCTTTGTGGGGATGTTTCTTTTGGTTTGGATTTTCTGCTACTGGGGAAAATTCTCCCATATCTCACCTCTAACTGCTATAAATTGTCATCCATGTTGACCTTGACTACTTATACTTTTATCGCATTAATGTAGATTGTATACTATATTTCTTATTCTCCCATTGTTGACCTTTACTCACAGGCTGTTGTATCATCTCCAATTGGAGGGGAATTTCTCACTGACTGCTTACTTAAAAGCTTGGAGAGTAAAGGAATTAAAGTAAGTTCAACTATTTTTACATTGTTCTCTATCTCTGGAGCCCATTTACCTGAGTTTTATTGATCATTTCTTTTACAGATAAGACCTAGATACTCTTTCAAGAGGAAGGAGATACGAGCAGGAGAATTTCAGGTGCATAAGTGGATGAAACTAATATTTGAGTATTATCTATTTATTTATTGAGACAAGAGAGGATGAATTTCAAAATTTGATCTTGTGTGTTCTTGAGATAGTAGATGTGGTATTTTTACTGGGCAATGAGACAGAGCAACTGTAGGATTTGTCTGTGTCCAATTAGTATACTTGAAACTAGCAAATTGCTTTAAATCTTTTTTCTTCTCGTTGGAGTATAGCAGTCTCATTTTTGCTTCCTTTGAATCCTTTCAGGTTGAAGATGTAGGTCTTCCTGACACCATGGAAAGTTACAAACTCTTCTGCCAGGTATGTAATTGTTAACGACACCTCATTTGAAAATCTCTATTGTTCTGTAACTTAGTGATTTTGTTTTCAACAGAGGATGATAGTGGGTGATATCAAAGATTCTATTTGTCGAGTACCTGATACTCCCTATGACGGTATGTTATGTTCTTCTTCTGTCTTTTGCTGGTTCGATTCATTGTATTTCTTTAGAGTTTAGAGTAGTTTGACAGTTGAATGTTAGATATTATCACTTTATTAATGTTCATTGATCATGCAGCTTAATGTCAAATTTATATCCCTGGTATCACTCTGCTGTACATTAAGTAAAAAGTAGCTGCCTTAGTTTATATGCCGTGATGCATTTATTATTTAATTTATGGATATGATGGTTTTATCTGCAGACAAATCATATTCGAACATCCCCACTACGTCGTACGAGCTTCCTGATGGCCAGTAAGCTCCAGTCCATGTCTATTGGTGTTTTTATTGTGCTTCAAATGTACCTGCTACAGTTTCTTTTGCTTTTCATTTATAAGGCTTGTTGTTAGTGTCTAGACAAAATTCTTATCCTTGTTTGAGCTAGAAAAAAAAAAGAAGAAGAATCAGACATTGCTTTTGGAAAACCTGCATGTAATCTAATTTGATGATAGAGAATTAAGTTTGATCAAAGAAACGTGCTAGCTATTTTGGAAGCTGTATATCAGTGTCTTCAATATTTTATTAAGCATAGTCTTTCTCAGTATCTTATTAAGCATGTATATTGTAGGACTCTCGAGATCGGTGCTGATAAGTTCAAAGTTCCTGATGTGATGTTCAACCCGTCCATAGCTCAGGTATAAAACCTGGCACCATTTTAGCATCTTTTGTTTCTTCTCTTGAGTTGTTTTGAGCCTCAAATTGTTTCTTAAGTGACTTTCCGTGTTTATTGGAATCTGCCAGACAATTCCTGGAATGGAGAAGTATGCAGACATGATTCCTTCCGCCCGTGGGTTGCCACACATGGTATATTCAAAACTCTTTAGTCACTGCAAAGCTTTGTTCTCTATACTTCTTCTGACTCCGCTCTCCATTTTTACTAACTTGTACAGGTCATGGAGAGCATCAACAAATGTGATGTGGACATCCGGAGAGAGTTGTATAGTAGCGTACTGGTAAAAAATAACAATCAATTTTAACTCTTAAATCCATATTGGTAAAACCTATATATTATTAAACAGTCCCTTTAGTTTTCTTGGATGTGGATGATATTTATGCTTTTCTTCTCGTGTTATGCCAGCTTGCTGGTGGCACATCATCGATGCAACAATTGAAAGAACGTCTCGAAAAGGACTTGATAGAAGTATTGTGTCCTCTCTTCTTCTCCTGCTTTACTTTCCTTGAAAATTGTTGAAAATTGTTGAAAATGGTGAAAATTGTTCATCGGTTTTCTATCTTCATTTCAGGAGTCTCCTCACTCGGCTCGAGTTAAAGTGTTGGCGAGCGGTAACACAACAGAAAGAAGATTCAGGTTAGATAAATAGATGACTTCTTCCTCTATTGTGACTCCAAAAAAATACTCATGTCGTATCTTAACACAATCCTAGTAGTTTCTAAATCATTGAGTGATCCTTACTGCAAACTCTATCTCCTGCAATTATACTTATTAATAAGATTTTCTTAAACTGTGATCTGAGTAATTTAACTCCTGAAAATGTGATGTTATATATGTGCAGCGTATGGATAGGAGGGAGTATATTGGCATCATTAGGTTCATTTCAACAGATGTGGTTCTCCAAATCTGAGTAAGTCTCTCTGTTTGCTTGTTCGATTGATCACAGACTACTGTTTTTAGTTTCTCCGCTGAGACATGAGCTTTGAATCTCTGGTTTTGGTGTGAATGATAGGTATGAGGAACATGGAGCATCTTACGTTCAGAGAAAATGTCCTTAAAAACAGCTTCAGATTCTGTGGAGCCTGAACTTTGAAACTAATGTGTTATTTTCCTTGGCCATGACTGGTCTTAAATCTTTGATATTTTCCCTTTATCAGTCGAGAACATTTGGAGCGAGTTTGACATTAACATGCATTGTAGTGCTGATTAGAAAAATTCATTTCAGCAGGTATTTTTATGTTAAAAGATTTTAGCTGTTTACTCGTGATTGTGAAGCACCTCAATCTAACCAGCTTTATCGTGTTACTCAAAAAGCTAATAACTTTATGAAAATTTATAACCACAAGTTATATATATAAAATAAAGTTATTGAATTCAGTATTCGTTATCCACGCTTTATTAAATAATAAAATTGTCAGAAACAAAGACAAATCGGCTTAGCTTCTCCGCCACTACAGAGTTACGTGTCATGTCTCCAGAACCGCATGCAAAATCCAATGGATGACACATTCTGAATCGTCCACTCATCTGCATCCACGTGTTATGACTCTCCTTCTCGCGTCTCTAAATAACGTTTTACCGACCTTCTTTTGGACGGCAACAATCCCCGACGTGTCGTGATTTATCTGATTCAACACACTCACACTCACACAACGTTTTATTTTCATTCTCTTTTGCGGCTTTTCAACTTTTGAGTTTCCAATTACTGTGTTTTTCGGATTTATGTTTTGATACCATCAAGAAGAAGAAATTTTGCTACTTTTCTTCAGGTGGTGAAGCACAGTTTCATTTTTCTTGATAAGGACACGAAAACGTCACTTTTATTACTTGTGGGTAATTCTGTATTGAGAAAGCATAATCATGCAGAGGATTGTCGATAGTGCTCTAGCTGTCACAAAAGAGTAAGTCCCTCTCTTTGTTCGATTTTATGAATTCGTCAGTGTATTTAGCTGCGTTTATAAGTTAGTGATCTTGTGATCTCTGATTTGATTCAAATTTTGCTGCACGTTAAGTGATCTGAATAGATTCCAAATGTGTTATTTCCGTAGTTTGTAAGCAAATCTGATCAGTTAGATTTGATTTTTGATTATGTTGAATATAGATTTCCTTGATTTGGATATGATTGATGCCAATGTTGAACCGGTGGTTTTATAGTGTAGCTAAGACTTTATATCTTTCAGTTTCTGATTTTATATCATCCTTGGGATTTAGTTGTTAATAGTTACTGATTTGGGGATATTTCCATGGAATATGACATTTCGGATAACTTCATTTTAGTACTGTGTAATTCAGGTAAGCAAGCTATTCTATAGACTTTGCCTTATAAGAGTTACAGTGATTCTCGTTGTACCGGTGGATGGTTTTTGTGTTGGTTGTGGACTTTGATTGGTTGTATGATGTATATGCTGTAATAGAAAACCTTAAGCTAACTATGATATTTGGCTAATGTTTTTGGGTTTTAGTGCAGGTCAGTGAAAACTTTGACTTATGAGTCTTTGAACAACACTGCAAGATTCATAAATGGAGTTTCTGCACTTCTTTTGACTCTTATACCGGGAAAGGCCAATAGTCTTGAAGGTCTTCATGGATGGGAGCTAAGGCCTACGTTACGTGCACCTCGTTTACCACGCTGGATGCTTGAGTAAAAAATCTCTTAAAACTCTCTAACACTTCTTTTTGGCTGGCCTTGTAACAACTAATCTAATTTATGTGGTTGCAGTGGAGTTTCTTCTTTCAACCACTTCATTCACGAGCTCTCTTTGGATTCTGATACTTCAAGCTTGGAGTATTCATCTGAAGAGGATAGTGATGGCATGTCAACACCTCCATCACCTTTGTCTCAAAGCTCATACCGCTCTTGGGCTAGTCTTCCTGCAAATTACGAAAGCCACTGGACTGAGTGGATTACGGTTATAGTCTGGTGGGGTTTACTACCTGTCCGGATGCTTCTATGGGTACCGTTACGTCTTTTTAGTACAGGAAGTTCAAGAATGTCGCCTACGAGCCCAGGAAGAGGAAGGTACAGACATTCTTCTAGACCTTATTTTAGGAAAGCTAGGTCGTGGAAAGAGCATGATGTCCCTATCCGAGCTACTGATAAAAGACGTGGAATCATTGAGGTTTGTGTTTTGGATGATGAACATACTAATCACTTTTTTTCGCCTTCTTGAATGTTCTTGAATGTTACTCACTCTCTCATTTGTTATCTTTTTTTTTTTGCAGGATCTTCAGCTCTGTATTGAGATCTTTATCGAGTCAATATTTGATATCTTTCACAAGGCGGCACATCTTCTTCTTTCTCCATCAGAAGCTCTTGAAATAGTTCTATCATGGTTCTCTTCCTCCACTCACAGTCATGATAGCGACATTTCAGATGATGAAACCGTGCAGACTGCTATTCTTGGAGATGACGGTTCGTCTCCTACAGAAAGAACCGTAAAGAGCTTATACAACACAGACACTCGGACTTGTCAAGATGTTATAACAGATTTCGGGTTCGTGGTTCATTGTTTTTTTGTACTTTTTCAGTTACTCAACTATGTACCTATTTGATTGTAACTTCTTTTATAGGTATCCTTATGAAGCTATTCGTGTTGTTACATCTGATGGATATGTTCTTCTCTTGGAAAGAATACCAAGGTGTGTATATCTTCTTCTATCATGGTTCATTAAATTTTACTATAAGAATTAATCGTTAATTTCTTGTCATGTCTTTTTACAGACGAGATGCGAGGAAAGCTGTTTACTTGCAGCATGGTGTTTTGGATTCTTCAATGGGGTTAGTTTCTTGGTGACTTCTCACAAGATTATTATCTGAGACTTGGATTCATTTGTAATATCATCTTTCAGATGGGTATCTAATGGAGTTGTTGGATCTCCTGCTTTTGCTGCTTATGACCAAGGTCCACTTTATTTCTCAAGTCACTTTTTTGTGGTTTAGATGTAGCAAAGATTCTTAATTGATTCTGGTTTTTTCCTTGACAGGCTATGATGTTTTCCTAGGGAACTTCCGTGGTTTAGTGTCAAGAGATCATGTGAACAAAAACATATCCTCAAAAGAGTGAGTAGTCTACTTCTTTATGGACTTTCTTGTATAGTTCTTTATTGATGGATACTAAAAACATGCAGTTTCTGGCGTTACTCTATCAATGAGCATGCAAGGGAGGATATCCCAGCAATAATAGAGAAGATTCACGAAATAAAAACTTCAGAACTGAAACTTTACCATCCTAATATGGAAGAGGTAGTAAAAGAGGAAGAGGAGCCTTATAAGCTTTGTGTTGTCTCTCATAGTCTAGGTGGTGCCGCGGTTCTGATGTATGTAGTCACACGTAAAATCGAAGAGAAACCGCACAGACTCTCGAGACTGATCCTGCTTTCGCCTGGTGGGTTTCACCATGACTCCATCTTGTTATTCACGATCATAGAGCACACATTCATTCTCTTGGCTCCTGTTTTAGATAGGACTGTTCCCGCTTACTACATCCCAACTAGATTCTTCCGTATGCTTTTCAACAAGTTAGCTAGAGATTTCCATAACTATCCTGCTGTTGGTGGATTGGTCCAGACATTGATGAGTTATGTAGTCGGTGGAGATAGCTCGAACTGGGTCGGTGTCATTGGTTTGCCTCACTATAACATGAACGATATGCCGGCTATATCTTTCCGTGTGGCTCACCATCTTGCTCAGATGAAACGTAGTGGTAAGTTTCAGATGTATGATTATGGTAGCGCTTCAGCTAATATGGAAGTCTATGGTTCTCCTGAGCCGCTGAATCTTGTGGAGTTTTATGGTTTGATTGATGTGCCTGTGGATTTAGTAGCTGGAAAGAAAGATAAAGTGATTTTACCTTCAATGGTTAGGCAACATTATAGAATGATGAGAGATTCAGGTGTTGATGTTTCTTACAATGAGTTTGAGTATGCTCATTTGGATTTTACCTTCTCTCACCGTGAAGAGCTTTTGGCTTATGTCATGTCTCGGTTGTTGCTTGTGGAGCCGACGCAGACTCGGAAGGTTCATAAGAAAGGGATGAAGCTGAAGAAGAAAATGGAAACAGCCAAACATCATCAATAGGCTTCTATAGTGTGTTAATTGTTATGTTTTTTTTTGGCTCATGAGAAGTTTGGCTTAGAACAGTGTATAAATACCTAAATGGGTAAGTTTTTTTTTGTAGCCATTTATGTCAGTGTCACTTTCCACAACAAGAAACTCAAGTCATGAATTTTAGTGACTGATAGATTCATCAACCAAAAGTAGAAGTAAATACAAAGAAAAAAAGAGATGGATATTATACAGACTTTGTATGTTACAGCTAAAGTATGTATGAGGCTTTTTCTACAAAAAGAAAGAGAGATATATGTATACATCTATATTTTTTTATACTTGATGCTGATTCAGACAAATAAAAAGATTCAGCAAGAACATCAAAGGTCTGGGAAACAGTATGGTAAAAAAGGAATATGATTGTCTGAAAGCATCATCAACCTCAAATCCTACTCTGTCGAACATGGGCCACAGTTAGACGTCGTATACAGGTAGTCGTTCCTCAATGGTTACACGACATATTGGACACTTTTTACACTTGTCTGAACAGATGCTGCAACAACAACAACAATGGCACAGAAACAAAAACAGATATGAACAAATGACATTTGAGTCAGCTATGATTAGATAAGCATTTCAAACTTGTAGCCTCTCCAATAGTATATATCGATATGACATTCATAGATCCCTAGTTTCTTTTATATGTAACAAATGCCTAAACTTTTCAAGTCGTTACCTGCAGAGAACACGGTGTCTACATGGAAGTAGTACCAAACTGATTTCTCTTTCAAAGCAAACCCTACACAGCACTTTCTCCTGGAGTAAATAGACACATTGAAACAGGATTAGGCCAAAGGCAAAAGTAACATAGAAAGAGGAAAGTTCAAAAGAAGAAACAATCACGCTGAAGAATGCATACATTTTGCAGCCTGTTATATTCCTCCTGGCTGAATTTTGTGATTTCAGTTTGTTCACCAAGAGCTGCTTGAAGTCTCCACACCTAGAGGGCATCAAATTAGATTGAATGTAACATTACTTAAGCAATACTGAAACTAGAAGACACAAGATTCGACAAAAAAAGGGAACCTAAAGTTAATATCAACGTTGAGTTGGAAAAGAAAAATGCAAGGAAGTAAAGTTACCTCTTCAGCAAGATCTTCTTTTGGCATTTTCTTGACTATCTCAGGTGGATGACCACTGAAGGTATTGTAACTGCACAAACATATTATAATGAAATCTTCAGCAGGCTCAGTTACATGTTTAGTGCGACCATATACAAGGTTGGATTATACTAACTAACCCAGATTCTCGATCAAAGTACAGTCGAGCTTGTTCCTCCCGGCTTCCTTCATCAATTGACCACCAACCTAACAGCCTGAGAAGGTAAGAGCATTGAATTGAATATTGTTAGTTAAAAACTTTTGTATACCAAAAACCACTTTGGGAAAGGCAGACAAACGTGTTTGTCACCTGGAACCATGGTGCAAGAATCCCAAACAATCATGGGCACTTGATGAAAATCTAAAATAAAATCCAGGACCAGCTTCACCGCGCAGTAAAAGGACAATCTTCTCTATTAGTTTAGATGCAGCAAAGAGAACACCGAGGCCTTGCAGTAGGAATAGTGGAGAAAACAGAATTGGAATAGATATATCCTTAGCTCTTTCAGGAGTCCCCTGAAAGTTCAAACAGTTAGTTTCTTCGGTAGTGTCCAAAGACAATATGTGGTATGTTAGAGAGACATGTGGTGTATACCTCTAGATACATGCAAAGGCCAACTTGAAATACAATAAGGGGAATTTTCAACATATGACCACCAATATCTTGTAAACCGCAAAATCTATCTTGGTGCCTATCCTCTTCTGGAGCAACCACAAGGCCGCTATTCCAGTCAAGATATCTGATAGTGGTGGAAGATGACCCGGTTTCTCTGGCGCGTGAGCTTCTATGGATTACTGGGTTAGACCATTTTGTACAAACAAGGAAAGCAAAGCACTCGGCAATTCTGCAAGCAAACCATTTTCACATTTATTACTTTTATTACCATAAAAATAACAAGTAGTTCTTAAAGACTTAAACAAAGAAAGGCCAAGACAAAGCATACCCAAAATTTATGAATAAATCCCACCAGCTAAGAGCAACTATATCACCTGTGTATTTCAAATACAACAAAAAGGGAGAATAAGAACACAGTAACCCCATCAATGAGACAAGAAAAGCATCTGTGGAAGATAATAGGTAAAGAAGTACAGTAAAATTTTACCAGAAAGCTTTAGGAGGGTAAAGAATGTAGCAGCCAACGTGAACACCATGGAAATAGCAACCCAGAAATGCTGCAGGAAACAAGGAAAAAGAATAACATGTTTATTTTGAGTAGAAAATCCCAAGCCTGTGTTTATGGAAACTTGAAAATCACAGAAATTGGTCAAAAGGTCTCCTTTCTCAGTCCTAAGTTGTGTTATTGGAAAATTAAGAACAGTTTGTCATTCGTGTTTGACAGATTGATGTAACCTAAATACTTAAAAACAATTTGCAACATCAAAGAGCAACAAGCCTAAAGCAGCTGAACCAATCTCCTTGAACAGTACGATCAAGCCATGAAATAATTTATGTAGCACTGGTGAACTTACAGGAAGTGCCTCCCATATTGCGTCATCAGTTATGCTGTCATCGTCTCCTGGCATCAACGCTCGACACATTCTGAAGATAAAGCTTGCAATGATTAAGAACTTAAGATTTATACGGTTAAGTTTGGTATGTGTTAACCAGACACAAAGAACGAATTCCAATACCTCAAATTGTCCACCAGTATCGCTACTTCAAATGCCACTAACGGTAAGAATGCAATCTTCAAACTCACAGCTGGTGGCCAACGAACTGCATTAAGATAGAAGAGAATCAAGAAAACTGTAACATAAAAACTACTTTATGAGATATCCTCCAACTTAACCATCCGTGTTCTCTAAAATCAAACAGTAGCAAGAAGAAACTTTGACAAACCATACCCATAACTTTCTGTTCCCAAGCCAGAAAACTAAATCACTATAAGCTTTAAATACTATCACCGGAACAAACCCTCGAACTGTGAAATCATCAGTAGGTTACAGGATACTTACCATAAGAACTCTCAAGGTATATACAGAGAAGCAACTCGAATGCTACAAGCAACGGTGTCGCGATAACAGCATGGCATGGAGCCCACTGTAATACCAAAAAGGGATCATAAACATCTGGTAGTATGATCAGTACAATTTACTGGAACAAACAAATCATAACAAGGAATTTTGAGTGATATTTGACAAAAAGAGGTAAGAAAATACATGACGGTTACGTGGAGCAACAGGAGCAGGAAGAGAGAATCTTCCCCTTGCAACAACTGAATGAAAAGCCCACAGCGGGAAAAACACCATCCTACATAATCCCAAATACATGAATTTTCTTTAATCAAAGTTAAGTAACAAAGGATAAAAAGAAATGAAGATAGCTGATAAGATCAACCACAAAAACAAAGCTAATTAGAATCCATCAAAATTTGTTGCAAACCTAATTGAGCCCTTCAATAAAAACTTAGTCCATTAGTAAAGGATGTAACTTTTACCGACTTGGATACAAAAAGCATAAATGTGTTTCCAAAAATTGCAAAAGCTTTATTCAGTATAAAACTATTGACGTGATTGGTTTCGTTTGTTGCCATAAACGGAAAAATAGAAACAAGGAATCGAAAAACTGTTTTAAAGGAAAGGAGCTGAATTTTCAATGCTCTGAAAAAAAAGCCTGATACTTTCCTTACAGATTAAAAAAAAAACCGACGTTTCTATTCGAAAGAGACAATCTTTAGCTCCGAAATTCAACATAAAAAAAAGGGTTCCAAAATCCAAATCCCAGAACTATCAAATCAAGGCCCCAAAATGAAAATCGAAATCAAACCAATCAGAAGAAAATAAAAAAAAGTCATGCTCCCAATTTCAGACAATTAAGAGATTGAGAGGCAAAGAGAAAAGAGACAAACCACCATGAGCAAGAGAGGGTGTGATCGAGCTTAAGCACCAACAAAAGCGTGAAAGAGAATAGTAAACTATGTGCCGCCAAGGCTTGTATCGACTTCAGAACTCTTCTACAACTCATCTCTGTCTCTATATTTCTCTAGCCAACAAATTTCACGGCTTCGAATCCATTCTCTATGCAAAAATCTAATCTTTTAAAGTCGAGTAATTGGAGAATCAGACATTCAGAGAAATGCTGTAATGTGTTTTTTTTTTTGTTAATGGACCCCTGCTTCTTCTTCTCCTTCCTTTTTTCTTTTCTCTCTGTTTCGCCTTTGTTTTTTAATTTTATTTTATTTTGCAACGAAAACAAACAAAATCATTATTGCCTTCTCTCCTTTGGATTCCTTTTATTTTTTTAGCTTTGCTTGCACGCCATTAGTGAAACGCAAACGCGCTTTCATTGTCATTTTCGTTAACTAATTATTAATTCGCTTTCATTTTCGTAATTAAGTGTTTATTTAAGAATTGACCAATCGGATTAATAGGGAAACAAGAGTTTAATGTTAAGTTAGGTAACCGCATTATGTATTTAATGGATTCTGACGTCATAAACCAAAATTTAAATCTGAGACAATTTAATGATTTACTTCTTCTTTTTATGAAAACAGGATTTTACCTTTTCTTTTAAAAGAACAGTTTTTTTCCACCATAAATATAAAGGATAAAATAATTAATTTCCGGTGATATGTTATATGCTTTTGAATTGTCATATAAGGGTTTTCTGATTTATAATTTAAAACTAAAATTTGGCTGAAACTTTAATGTAAATATTGATATTTAATATTTACAATTTTGGTATTAAATCTCATTTTAGTATATTAGGCAAACAAAATCAA
This sequence comes from Cardamine flexuosa, assembly GCA_963555745.1. Classification (NCBI taxonomy): domain Eukaryota; kingdom Viridiplantae; phylum Streptophyta; class Magnoliopsida; order Brassicales; family Brassicaceae; genus Cardamine; species Cardamine flexuosa. The sequence goes on from OY743214.1 coordinate 6,481,936, forward strand.
AACTTTAGAAGAAAAAAACACCATAGAATTCATTCGTATTAATGGAAAGGTCCCACATTAACACGATCTCTCACGAGTCACGCCCTTCTTTATTTATTTTGTTCGTTTTTATTCTTGGGCAAGTCGAGACTTATCCAAATAGGCAAAATAAAACATACATATAACAAGCACTCAATTTATTTTAAAAATATTTGAATGATTGTGACTGATGAAATAAAACAATTGTACTTATCTGTTTGATTAGATTTGTAACTATCTCTTTTTCTATACGTGTGGGGTAGATAAATTTCATTGAGAATCCCACAAGGCACAAAAATGTAGAAACAAAACGCTTAGAGCATTTCGAATCACGATATAAAAAATTTGAGAATAAAGTCATAAACTAATACAACAACCTTCATAGTTGGAGAGTCACGAGTAACAACAAGAAACGATAGAGCGTTGACGGTGTTACAAATATTAAATACTGACACAAACTTCTTTCTTTCTACTTTTTTTTGTCAAACTGACACACGTTCAACGAAGACTCACAGTGAATCTTGTTTTCTCTTTTTTTTTTTTTTTTGCTTGAGTGAATCTTGTTTTCTATTCACTTGTTTTTTAGTGAAATTATGTGTATACATTATATGTAAGTGTAACTCATGTTAATAAGATCTTTATATAGAAAAACTTACACAATTAAAAGCCCAAATAACTTTAGGCCCAACCCAAAACGGTAGCAAGATTAAGAAGATGACACACACTGTACATATGTAAAAATATGTTATTGCAAAGCTTTCGTCCCAAATTTTATATGCGACATAAATAAGATATTTTTTACTATTTCCAAATTTCCGTCTAATTTTCGATCGTGCAAAATTCCGTCCCAAATTCCAAAATTTGTTCACTACTATTCTTGGCCGCCATTGGTTGCTTGGTCATCCCGAACACACACATCGGGAAATGTCAAGCAGAGAAAACCCTAACGGAATCTGCAAAAACATTCCAAATCTCCTCTCTTCCTTCATCGACACGTTTGTTGATTATTCCATCTCCGGCATCTTCTTGCCCCAAGATCCTAGTCCTCAGAATGAGGTTCCGCAAACGAAGTTTGAGAAACCGGAGCGTCTTGTTGCCATCGGCGATCTCCACGGCGATCTAGACAAGTCCAGAGAAGCATTCAAGATCGCCGGACTGATTGATTCGTCGGACCGATGGACTGGTGGATCAACGGTGGTTGTTCAGGTGGGCGATGTACTAGATCGAGGCGGAGAGGAGTTAAAGATACTTTATTTCTTAGAGAAATTGAAGCGAGAAGCTGAGAGATCAGGAGGTAAGCTTCTGACTATGAATGGGAACCATGAGGTTATGAATGTAGAAGGTGACTTTAGGTATGTAACTAAGGAAGGGTTAGAGGAATTCCAGGTTTGGTCAGATTGGTATTGTTTAGGGAACAAGATGAAGAATTTATGCAGAGGTCTAGATAAACCTAAGGATCCTTATGAAGGGATTCCAATGAGCTTCCCTCGTGCTAAACCTGACTGTTTTGAAGGACTTAGAGCTAGGATTGCTGCACTGAAACCTGAAGGTCCGATTGCAAAGAGATTTTTGTCTAAGAATCTAACAGTTGCTGTTGTTGGTGATTCGGTGTTTGTGCACGGAGGTCTTTTAGCTGAGCATATAGAATATGGACTAGAGAAGATAAACGAGGAGGTTAGAGGTTGGCTTAATGGGTTGAGAGGAGGAAGATATGCACCTGCGTATTGTAGAGGAGGGAACTCTGTAGTTTGGTTGAGGAAATTCTCCGATGAGATGGCTCACAAATGTGATTGTTCAGCTCTTGAGCATGCTCTTGCCACCATTCCTGGAGTTAAGAGGATGATCATGGGACATACAATCCAGGAAGCTGGTATCAACGGTGTTTGTGATAATAAAGCCATTAGGATTGATGTGGGCATGTCCAAGGGATGTGCAGACGGATTGCCTGAGGTTTTGGAAATCCGTAAGGACTCTGGTGTGCGGATAGTGACATCGAATCCATTGTATAAGGAGAATCCGTATTCTCAGTTAGCTCCGGATAGTAAAATGGGTCTGGGGTTGCTGGTGCCAGCTGAACACGTTCCTAAGCAAGTGGAAGTCAAAGCTTGAAGCCCTTTTAGTGATCACTAGTTTGATACTCTTATGTTTAGATGATTGATGCCTTTTGCAAGTCTAGCATTGGCGGATTCTTTGTATGAACATCATCTTCTAGTTTCAATTTTCAGAAATCAGATTCAGTACATTTTTAAAGGTCTCTTAAATGTTTTGATGTCTCATTTACTAGAAAAGACTAGTTCAACTCCCAGACTGTATTATCACTCAATGGCGTGAGGTAATGTAATCAAATCAAATCACTCTCAGACAAGAATTGATACCAAACAGATTCTGCCTTGATATTCTATTTTTCTATGACAATTAAGTTCTAAAAATTACCACGTGTTTAGATAAGGTAGCTTATCTGATGGCCTCTGTTCTGCTTCCATTGCCACAGTTATCCGCTTTCTTTGATTATCGCCGGAGCCATAAAGAGTCCAGAACTCCTCGCGCCGTTTACAAATCCAACTCTATTTCTTCAAATTCGACCAGTGCAAATCATTTTATTCGTCGGATTTCCAATTTCTGTGAATCCGGAAACCTGCATGAATCCTTTCGGGTTATCGAGAAATTCGATGGGGACGAGAACTCGTCTGATAATTTGCTTCTTGCTCTCGAGCTTCTCTTACAAGCCTCTGGGAAGAGAAAAGACATTGAAATGGGGAGAAAGATTCACCAGATGGTTTCTGGGTCGACTCAGTTAAGAAACAACGACGTTCTCTGCACCCGTATTATCACCATGTACGCAATCTGTGGCTCTCCTGATGATTCTCGGTCTGCTTTTGATGCCTTGTGGAAGAAGAATCTCTTCCAGTGGAATGCTGTTATCAGCTCATACTCAAGAAACGAGCTTTACCACCATGTCTTAGATATGTTTATCGAGATGATCTCAAAGACTGATCTTTTACCGGATAATTTCACTTTTCCATGTGTGATTAAGGCTTGTGCTGGGATTTCTGATGTTGGGATCGGGTTTGCGGTTCATGGGTTGGTGGTGAAGACCGGATTTGTAGAGGACGTTTTTGTGGGTAACGCATTGGTGTCTTTCTATGGAACTCTTAGTTTTGTTTCTGACGCATTGAAACTGTTCGATAGAATGCCTGAGAGAAACTTGGTTTCGTGGAATTCCATGATTCGAGTGTTCTCTGATAATGGTTTCTCGGAAGAAAGTTTATTACTTCTTGGGGAAATGATGGAGGAAGGTGATGATGGTGCGTTTACGCCGGATGTTGCTACACTTGTTACAGTGTTGCCGGTTTGTGGAAGAGAAAGAGATATAAGGGTGGGAAAATGTGTTCATGGGTGGGCGGTGAAACTGAGTTTGGACAAGGAACTAGTCGTTAACAATGCCTTAATGGATATGTACTCCAAATGCGGTTTCATAACTGATGCACAAATGATCTTTAAGTTGAACGATAACAAGAATGTGATTTCTTGGAATATAATGGTAGGAGGTTTTTCGGCAGAGGGGGATATACATGGGACGTTTGATCTTCTGAGACAGATACAGACAGGAAGCGAAAATGTCAAAATGGATGAGGTAACCATTCTGAATGCAGTGCCTGTTTGTTTTGATGAATCACTCTTACCGAGCTTGAAGGAGCTTCATTGCTACTCTTTAAAACAAGATTTTGTACACAATGAATTAGTAGCCAATGCCTTTGTTTCTTCTTATGCAAAGTGTGGCTCACTGAGTTTTGCTCAACGTATGTTTCATGGAATAAGGAGTAAAACAGTGAACTCTTGGAATGCTTTGATTGGTGGCTATGCTCAGAGCAGTGGTCCTAGGTTGTCCTTGGATGCCCATTTGCAGATGAAAAATTCTGGATTGCTACCTGATATTTTTACTGTTTGTAGTCTTCTTTCAGCTTGTTCACAACTAAAATCCCTACGCTTGGGAAAGGAAGTGCATGGGTTTATAATCAGGAATCGGTTAGAAAGAGATTTGTTTGTTTATATATCAGTACTCTCACTATACATTCATTGTGGGGAGCTATGCACTGCACATGTATTATTTGATGCAATGGAAGATAAAAGCTTAGTATCTTGGAATACTATGATCACTGGTTACCTTCAGAATGGATTTCCTGAGAGAGCTTTGGGTCTCTTTAGGCAAATGGTTTTGTATGGAATCCAACCTTGTGAGATTTCCATGATGAGTGTGTTTGGTGCCTGTTCGCTGCTACCTTCTCTTCGACTGGGGAGAGAAGCGCATGCTTATGCTTTGAAGCGCCTCCTCGAGGAAAATGCGTTTACTGCATGTTCTATAATTGATATGTATGCCAAGAATGGGTCAATAACGCAATCATCTAAAGTTTTTAATGGCTTGAAGGAGAAAAGCGCAGCATCTTGGAATGCCATGATAATAGGATATGGAATACATGGGCGAGCAGACGAGGCTATCAAACTCTTTGAGGAGATGCAAAGAACAGGTCATAATCCCGATGACTTAACTTTCTTAGGTGTTTTAACGGCTTGTAACCACAGTGGTTTGATCCATGAAGGGCTGAGATACATGGATCAGATGAAGTCTTCCTTTGGTCTAAAGCCAAATTTAAAGCATTATGCTTGTGTCATTGACATGTTAGGCCGAGCTGGGCAACTAGACGAGGCTCTAAGGGTTGCTGCAGAAGAGATGTCTGAGGAACCTGACGTTGGAATTTGGAATTCTCTGCTCAGCTCGTGCAGAATTCATCAAAATCTTGAAATGGGAGAGAAAATTGCTGCTAAGTTATGCGATCTTGAACCAGAAAAAACTGAGAATTATGTTCTGCTTTCCAACTTATATGCAGGATTGGAGAAATGGGATGATGTGAGAAAAGTGAGGCAGAGAATGAAGGAGATGAGTTTGCGAAAGGATGCTGGATGCTCCTGGATGGAACTAAACGGAAAGGTTTATAGCTTTGTTGTTGGTGAAAGACTCGTAGATGGTTTTGAGGAAATCAAAAGTCTGTGGAGTATATTGGAGACAGAGATATGGAAGATGGGATACAGACCAGAGACAAGTTCAGTACAACATGATTTAAGTGAAGAGGAGAAGATTGAACAGTTAAGGGGACACAGCGAGAAGCTTGCCATTACATACGGGTTGATCAAAACTTCAAAAGGAACAACTCTTAGAGTTTACAAGAACCTAAGGATCTGTGTGGACTGTCACAATGCAGCGAAGTTGATCTCAAAGGTCATGGAAAGGGAAATAGTTGTGAGGGACAACAAAAGATTTCATCATTTCAAGAATGGGTTTTGTTCTTGTGGAGACTATTGGTAATTAGACTGTGAAGGAATCAAAAGAAAAGGAAAAAATACAAAATTATTACTCCAATTCGTTTTAATGCCTCTTTTGGCTACCGAATCCACTTTTACATTAAAAAAAAAAAACACGATGTTAAGGGTTTGAGATTGAGACTCTCTTTAACTCAGATGTTAATCGGTCCCGGATAAGAACATTCGGACAATTACCGACACACAAAACTTTGGAGAGAAAAAGAAGGATGTTGTCGAGACTGTTCAAAGCAAGTGAAAAGGTTTTGTTGAATCTGGTAAACAAGAGAGACGTTCACATGGCGTCGAGAAATAAGGAGAATTTTCCAAAAGTGCAAGAGCTTTATGACCTCTGCAAGGAGACTTTCACTGGGAAAGCTCCTTCTCCTGCTTCCATAGCTGTCCAAAAATTCTGCTCTCTGTTGGGTATTTTTCTTCGTTCTTCTTTTGTCTCTGTTTGATTTTTTCTCCGATTCCGACAGGGTTATGTTCTTCGTTGCTTGTCTTTCTCATGCAATTTCGACTGGTTTTTGATCAAATCAGTGAAACATTAGAAACGATTTAGAAGGATTTCGTTAAAAGGTTTTAGATTATTTTGTTGAATTTGAATAAATGTAGAGAATTCTCATTGATTTGTGAATCCCACAAAATCTGGGCTATTGCAGATTCACAATTCAATGAGGAGTGCAAAGCTCTTCACTTTAATGTATACACAATGAAATTTAGTGTTTAGAGAAGAGATACATCAATCTATTGTACATGTAGGGACTACTTGGGTTCATTGTGGTGAGAGTTGAAGTTATAATTTGGGGAATGTTTTGTTTAGAAGCAGAGGTCTGATTTGGCTTTTGGTCATTCTTGTGTGCAGACTCAGTTAGTCCTGCAGATGTTGGGCTTGAAGAGGAAGTTCAAGACGATGATCGAGGCTATGGAGTTTCTGAGGTTGGCCGTTTCAACAGAGTAGGAAGATGGGCACAGCCAATAACATTCTTAGACATTCATGAATGCGATACTTTTACTGTAAGTCTTTGATTGATACTGAACTCTGTTTCTGGTAATCAATCAAGAAATCTAAACACAGAGTGTTTGTTTGTTCTTCTGCAGATGTGTATTTTCTGCTTCCCAACATCTTCAGTGATTCCATTGCATGACCATCCAGAGATGACTGTGTTTAGCAAAGTACTCTATGGATCACTTCATGTAAAAGCTTACGATTGGGTCGAACCTCCATGTATTATCACACAAGACAAAGCCATGCCCGGTTATCTTACAGGTTATCGATTTTTTGCTTATCTCAGGTTTCTCTTGTGTGATTGTATTATCTCAGCTTAATGTATTATCACTTATAGCAGCAAGATTGGCGAAACTGGTGAGTGACAAAGTTATAACTCCTGAGTCTGAGTTACCAGTATTGTACCCAAAGACTGGAGGCAATCTCCATAGTTTCACTGCGCTGACTCCATGTGCGGTGCTCGACATTCTCACACCTCCTTACAGAGAAAGTGTTGGCAGGACTTGTAGTTACTACATGGACTATCCTTTTTCCACTTTCGGTACGCAAACTCTCTTTTTCACCACTCTTGAGAAGAACATTATGTTACTCTGTTTTCTTTTACCGGTGGTTTTTTCTCTTTGGATTGATTGATAAACAGCATTGGAGGAAGGAATGAAGAAAGTGGAAGGGAAAGAAGACGAATACGCTTGGCTTGTGCAGATAGACACACCCGATGATCTTCACATGCGTCCCGGATCATATAATGGTCCAACCATTAAGGTCTAGAGATTTTTGCTGTTTGTTGTGTAGCCAAGTTAGAATACTCCACTCTTGTATCATTCCATGATAAGTTTCTGGAGAAGATATCAATACAATTTTACAATTTCATATTAAAGATGAACTCTTTCATTGGTCCATGCCCGCTTCACAATTTCAACTGTGAAAAAATACATAATTTCAACTCTAGTGACCAGTGATTACGTAATTTTAAATCCTCATGTGCCCAATCATAAAGTTTTATTTTTTAGGTGGGAATTTTCAAGTGGGACCAAAAAAGATTTTTTTTTGGTAAACAAAGAGAAGAGTGACGAGCAGATAGACACTACTGAATCAGCTTTAGTCGCCACCGCCGCCACGTTGAAACTTCATCGCTCTCTCTGTCTCTCGGTACTGCAATGGCGTCTTCGCTTCTAAGAAACCCTAATCTATCATCAACAACAATCACCATCCCTTCTCTTCACACCTTCTCCTCAAAACCCAAACCTGTCTCCTTCCGTTTCCCACCATGCCGTCACCGTTCCATCTCCCTCCGGAGTAGTCAAACACTTCGCCTCTCATGTTCAATCTCAGATCCTTCTCCTCTACCACCTCATTCGCCTCGCCGCCGCCCTGAATACATCCCAAACCGCATTTCCGATCCTAACTACGTCCGCGTCTTCGATACGACTCTCCGTGACGGCGAACAATCTCCAGGCGCTACTCTCACTTCCAAGGAAAAACTCGACATCGCTCGTCAGCTAGCTAAACTCGGCGTTGACATCATCGAAGCTGGATTTCCAGCTGCCTCCAACGATGATTTTGAAGCAGTTAAAACCATAGCTGAAACGATTGGAAACACTGTTGATGAGAATGGATATGTACCTGTCATTTGTGGACTCTCTAGATGCAATAAGAAAGATATAGAGAGAGCTTGGGATGCTGTGAAGTACGCTAAACGTCCTAGGATTCATACTTTTATAGCTACGAGTGATATTCATTTGAAGCATAAACTGAATAAAACCAAAGAGGAAGTTATTGAAATCGCCAGGAATATGGTTAGTTACGCCAGGAGCTTGGGTTGTGAGGACGTTGAGTTCAGTCCAGAAGATGCTGGAAGGTTCGATTTTTTTATCATAGTTAATGCTAATGTTGATTTGATTCCTTGGCAAAGATTCTATCTTTTTGTCTTTCTTTTGTTGTTGTTTAGATCAGAGAGAGAGTACTTATACGAGATTCTTGGTGAAGTGATAAAAGCAGGAGCAACAACACTTAACATACCTGATACTGTTGGTATAACTTTGCCTAGTGAGTTTGGTCAAATGATAGCTGATATAAAGGCCAATACTCTAGGGATTGAAAATGTTGTCATCTCTACGCATTGTCAGAATGATCTTGGACTCTCTACGGCCAACACTTTATCTGTATGTCTTTTTTTACTCGGAACAACTTGGCTTTAATTCAAATTTTGTATATATGTGATGCTAATGTGTGTGTGATGGTCTTTTCCAATTTAGGGAGCTCATGCAGGTGCGAGGCAGGTGGAAGTGACGATTAATGGAATCGGTGAAAGAGCTGGAAACGCTTCACTGGAAGAGGTTAGAGTTTCTTTCATTTGTCAAAGACATGTGAAACGTTCCTGCACTGAAATATATTTTTTAGGCTTGAACTTACTGAGCGAGAAGATTCTTAGTGAATGATGCATATATCGTGAGGCAAGATAACTAAGTATGAATTTTTCATAATCAGTAGCAGTGAGAAATCTGGAATAATACTGCCTAGTAAGATTTTGTAACGCCAAATGTCAAGTAATGAGTGTTAGTATAGCCTTGAGGAAAAACGTTTTGGAGGTAACATTAAGAAATATTGGGTGAGAAGTTGGCTATTTCCATCCTTAGTTACTTGTGTATTTTGTATCAGGGAAGGTGTTATCAGTTTTAGACTTTCAGTTTATGGTCTGCTTATCTGATGATTTTTATGTAAGTGTAGGTTGTGATGGCCATAAAATGCCGTGGGGATCATGTATTAGGAGGTCTATTTACCGGAATTGATACTCGGCATATTGTTATGACAAGCAAGATGGTACACTTTTGAACTTCGTTCTTTACATTGGGAAAACGAGCACACTGGAATGAGTTTTTAGATTGCCATATAAGGTGTCTCATAACCTGTGGCTTGTTTTCTCAGGTTGAAGAGTACACTGGAATGCTTACACAGCCCCATAAGGCTATTGTAGGAGCGAATGCCTTTGCACATGAAAGTGGTATTCATCAGGTCAGTTGATAAAGGTTATCTTTGCAATACGTATTTTGATTATTTCTACAACGACATTACTCTTTTTGAGAAACACTAAAGGTTATCTCATAGCCTGTTTTTCCCCCTCTGCAAAGCATAACTTCCCCTAGAGGCCTTAGCCTTTTACTCAGTATGCTTATGTTCCCCCCATCCCTTACATCCATTGCCTGACTATGAACAAGATGAATCAATAAATTAATAAAACTGTAAACTCTTTTCATTTGCACTTTCATTCTTTCAGTCTGCTGCATAACTGTACTATTCTCTACATGGTTATATCTCCAGCTGCATTTAATGACTGTCCGTGCTTCTTTTAGGATGGAATGCTGAAACACAAGGGTACTTATGAAATTATATGTCCTGAAGAAATTGGACTTGAACGATCGAATGATGCTGGCATTGTCTTGGGGAAGCTTAGGTATGAAATTTTTTCTTGTTTTGTCTATTTCAGCCTTTAATCGGTGGATATGCTCTAACAGTTATGGGATAGTTCAACTGACGCATTGAATATTTTGAGACATTATTAGCCAGCTTTTTTTTTTTCAATAATGTATTAGCTAGTGTACACTACATATGTATTTGAAACCTTTAGTCTAACTGTTTGTTTCTGCTTTTGCTTGGATTACAATAATATGCAGTGGGCGTCATGCGCTGAAAGACCGTTTGACTGAGGTACATAGCAATCTTACCCATACACATACTCGGTATTACCATCTTTGTGTGAGACACTAATGCCTTCTTATCTTTTCCACGTATCCAGCTTGGTTATGAATTGGATGATGAACAACTAAATACCATTTTCTGGCGCTTCAAAACTGTGGCCGAGCAGAAAAAGGTAGTTGCTTCTGGTTATCGTGTTATTATTCAAAAGTCTTAACTCGCATTTATAAATTCCAAAGATTAGCGTTGCAGCGTTTTTTTCAAACATCACAAGACCCTGTAATAGTTGAGTTTCCCTGACTAATTTGAAATGTTAATATCCACTAACTGCTTAGACCTAGGATATGTAGAGGCAGATGGAAGAGGATAGCTCTTTCTATTGTTTAGTGCTCTTGAAGGGTTCGTGTAATGTCTCCTAATCGTATATGTTCCCTTGCTGATCCAGAGAGTTACAGATGCGGACATAATAGCTTTAGTATCTGATGAAGTTTTCCAACCAGAAGCTGTGTGGAAACTCCTTGACATTCAGGTGAAATTGGGATCAAGATTTACATTTTTTACTCTTTTCTTGTTCATTGTATTTAGCCAATTCTCATTTTACTTAAAAGTGGAATGCAGGTAACTTGTGGAACTCTCGGGCTTTCAACAGCAACTGTAAAACTTGCTGAAGCTGATGGCAAAGAGCATATCGCTTGTTCTATTGGAACTGGACCTGTGGATTCAGCTTACAAGGCAGTCGATCTTATCGTAAAGGTACTTTTTATATTATACTACTGACGCTCTAATTCACAGATAATTAACCTGTGGATCATCTATTTATAACTTTTTTCCTCTTTAGGAACCGACGACTCTGCTTGAGTATTCAATGAATGCAGTAACAGAAGGCATAGATGCCATTGCTACCACACGAGTTCTTATCCGCGGAAACAACTATTACTCAGCTACAAATGCAATAACCGGTGAAGAAGTTCAAAGGACCTTTAGGTAAAACCAGATCTATTTAGTCACATAGTTGTGTTGCTTAGAGTAGTAGTTATAACACGTAACGGGGGGTGTTGTCTTGTGTGTGGCAGTGGAACAGGAGCAGGAATGGATATTGTGGTGTCAAGCGTCAAAGCTTATGTAGGAGCTTTAAACAAAATGCTAGACTTCAAAGAAGAGTCCCCCACAAAAGTTCCTTCTCAAAACAAAAGAGTCCCTGCCTGAATCAAAATCTTTCCGTTAAATCCTAAAAAGTCAAGACAAAAGTTAGGTTTTTTCAAGTACATAGTTTGGTTGTTAAAAAAGTTTCAGAGTTTGCTGCTTGTTTATCAAAGTTACATGTTAAAAGAGTTTGTTGTGTACTATATTTATTTACATAACTTAAAATAAATCTCTATATTTAGGAGTATTGGGTTTTTGAACAAGTAATAACCCAACCGTGAAACAGTTATAACCTGTTCCAAAAAGCTGTCCTTAAAACTAAACTTAGACCAACTAAACTCAAAAACACCTGATATATCTCGACTCGAAAAGCATCATTTTCTTGGCAATTATCTTTAAGATTTTTCTGATTCGGGAAAAAGAAAGAAAAGAATAGAAAAATGTCAGAGCTACGAACTGGGTTCCTAACAATGGCGACCATAATCCTCTTATGCATAGGCTTAACGATGATGGGAACAGGTTTATATTACAAGCAAACAATCTCAAAATGTATACGAGAAACGGATGGCAGTTTCGTGATAATGGGTCTGCTCTTGCTGGTGATTCCTCAGTTTGCTCTTTACGCAATCTGCTGTCGCTCAAAACGTATGCTCACAATTTACATATATTTAATGATATTCGTCTTCCTTGTCATTGGTGGCTACTCTATAAAGTGTTTCGCTTACAACACAACCTTTGGAATCGCCAAGAACCCAGCTGAGGATCATCGAACCGCCAAACAATTGGTCGGCCGGCTAGTCCCTGCAAGTAAACTTAAAAGAGTCACGGATTGTATCATTCATAACCATGATTGTAACTATAATGCCAGCCAAAACAGCAACGTTTGGGTAAGTGCTCATCTCATCTCATACCTTTTGTTATATATTTGCATAAGACAATTTGTAATGATGATGATAATGAAAATGTAAAATTATACAGAAGTTTTGTTGCGCGCAACCAAAAGGATGTGGAACGAAGACGATGTTCGGACAACCAGGAGAATGGAGTTGGAAACAACAACACGTAGAGAACGTAGTTCCTGATGAATGTTCTTACGAGTACTGTCTGAGTTGCAAAGGTTGCCAGCTCAGCATCTTAAAAGCCATTGTTCATCAGTGGAAATATCTCTCAATGTTCTCTTATCCTTCACTCTTTCTTGTTTGTCTCAGCCTCGTCATTGCCAAGTCCATTCTTGACTCTTTCGATGAACCCGATGATTATCGAGGCTATTATAATTGATTCTTTTAACTTTTCATGTATCAAAGCTACATTGATCATTCTAGTTTTTCATTAGTTTCTTTTTATCTATAAAGACTTATTTTTTTCTTCTGGTTTATTGAATATTCATAGGATTCTTCAATTTGGAAAACTCTAATTGATAATTAAAAAATTAATCGAAAAACATGACATTAATATGTTTTTGCCAATTTTAACCTTATTCAAAATAAGAAAGAAATAACTTAAGAAAACAACAATTGAATAATTGTTTTGTCTCTCAATTGGAGAGGTTTTGTTCGAATGATTAAAAAATATAAAACAATAGCAAAACTCATCGACTTCTATTCCACTTTATCTCTATGAGTTGTGCCTACAATTCTAAAAATAAGTCAATTTAGAGCAAAAATTAGGCTTCCCCATATCTCAATATTTGGAGTTCAATGGCTGAATATTGCTATTTTTTATGAATTTATTTTATATTTTAGTTTCACATCATATTTGTATCATTTTGCTTTTACATTAGAGAAATACATAATATATAAAAATATATTAATATATAGCTACATAATATAGATATAGATAATAATTCTTACAAATATTTGGACACCAAAATTGTTGATTAACTAAGTAAAGAAGAACAAGTTTTGCACACATAAAATTATTGATTAATTAAGTAAAGAAGCTAAAAGATGTTATAGAAGAAATAGAAACGTTTAATGAGAAATTCATTATGTTCTTTTGATGAGATTCACATGTTTTTTTATGAGATTCACATGTTTCTTGGTGCTGGCGGCGAAGGTTCCAATGATGCATCAAACAGTTCAAAAATGACAACAGTTTCTAGTTTACAATGACTTAGAAGTATGGTTGGAGATGGTACAGAAGGAATGACAAGACTAAGCGAAATGCCACCTGAAAGAACGAAAGGAAGAGACAGAAACAAAAACCTAAAAGAAAGGTGTGACTGACTGAAAGAATGGAGGGAAGCTACATCTAATATTAGATGTCAAAACAAAATACATCTAATACTGTAACTCATGTCACAGTCTTCAATATTCTTTTGCAAGTTTTGGACGAAGGACGCCTAACGGATTCCAAGGGCATTACTGTGGATTTCAAGTTGGATGTTGTATGAAACATAAAACTTCAACCAAAGAATTTTGTGAGTATTTTGTTGGTGGATTAAACTTTGCTTGTCTTTCCTTTTCAAAATTTTAGATATTCATATCTTTGGCTGACCTTATAACATGATTTTTACTCTATTCTCACGTGTTATATCACTAAACAACTTATCATAAAAATATTTACATTATAGTTATATAACTCCACAAGAGAACATGATTGAAAACATTTGATTATTTGGCTTTTATAGTCCTATAAGAAAGCTAACCCATGTGCATATTACTTTGTTCAGTGCATCATGTCTGCAACATTAGCCATACGCCCATACCAAACCAACACCAGAGCTTTGAATATAACCTATTGAACTACAATGAGAACAATCTTCTTGGAGCATCAAAAACATCAACATTTGGGTATATAATCATCCTATAAACAAACATTAACATAGTTGCAAAACAAGTCATATTAATATGTGGTTTAGGCGTTTAGCTATATTGAACGAAAACAACTATTTAATGATTGTTCGAATGATTCAAAAATGTAGTAAAACAATAGCAATAATCATCAAATTATTTTCAATCCCAAAAGACCTCCACGGAATTTCAGTTGTTGCATATAAAATCCAAATTCCTATTTATCTCTCTATCAATAATGTCGTTTATATTAACACAATATTTCCTGATGCCACCAAAATAATAAAAATGTAACTCGGACTGTAAAGAGACGAATAAAAAAAAAAAAAAAACGAGTCGAGTGACAGTTTAAATAATCTTTATGATGTGGCAATAAGACACAGTCAAAATCTCTAATTCCTAAACTACTCTCACTAAACTAAAGGATCTTCTTAACCCTCACACGTTTTCTAACTCCAGTGGTATAAACTAGTAATTAAACACTAAAATCAATGGCTAATAATCTCCACTAATATCCCCCCCCACTCCCCCAAAAAAACAACCGTTCCCTCAATGGACCACGACTCCATGCACTATTAAAAACACACTAAAACGTTACAAAACGAAATTATCAAATTCAAACAAGAAAAACCTCTCTCTCACTCACTCTCTATATAAAATCCGATTTGGTTATAAGAGTTTCATTCATCAAAAGGAAACAAAAAAATTCTTAAGAAAATGTTTCGAGTAAGCAATTTCGTAGTGGGTCTAGCCAACACATTGGTGATGTTAGTTGGCGCATCAGCCATTGGTTATTCGATTTACATGTTCGTCCACCAAGACGTGACGGATTGTCAATCAGCGATCCGGGCACCACTTCTCACGACCGGATGCATCCTCTTCGTGGTGTCGTTAATCGGAGTGATAGGATCTTGTTTTAAGGAAAACTTGGCAATGGTTTTGTACTTGTTAATATTGTTTGCGGGCATTGTTGCGTTGATGGTTTTCTCTATATTTCTCTTCTTTGTGACAAACAAAGGAGCGGGTCGTGTGGTCTCTGGTCGAGGCTATAGAGAGTATCGTACGGCGGATTTCTCGACTTGGCTTAATGGGTTCGTTGGTGGGAAGAGATGGGTTGGGGTTAGGTCTTGTTTGGCTGAGGCTAGTGTTTGTGATGATTTGAGTGATGGTCGTGTTAGTCAGATCGCTGATGCCTTTTATCACAAGAACTTATCTCCAATCCAGGTTTTTTTTTTCTTTCTTCTATCAAAAACTATATAATATAAAACACATAATTGTTACGTATGTTATTATGTCCAAGACTTAATAATTAGTATTTGATTTTTGGTTGTGTGTTTGAGCAGTCAGGTTGTTGTAAGCCACCGTCGGATTGCAACTTTGAGTTCAGAAACGCAACGTTTTGGATACCGCCGAAGAAAAACGTAACGGATGTTGCGGCCAACAACGGAGATTGTGGTGCGTGGAGCAACGTGCAAACGGAGTTATGTTTCGATTGCAATGCGTGTAAAGCGGGTGTGTTGGCGAACATAAGACAGAAGTGGAGGAATCTTCTTGTTTTTAACATCTGTCTCCTCATTCTCCTAATCGTCGTCTATTCTTGCGGTTGCTGTGCTCGTCGTAACAATCGGACGGATAGGAAAAGTGATTCTGCCTGATCCAACTTTATTATTTTAGTTTCTTTGTGTTTTGTTTTTTCTGTTTGTTGGTTTATTTTAGGTTTAAGTATCTTTTGGTTTCTTATTAGGACATCGTCATATCTTTTTCTTAACAATCTTCATTAACTTAGTACGTTTCATTATTACGTTCTCTAACTATTCAAACATATTAGCTAATCGCATTTATTTTCTTAGGACAATATCATGTTCCACGACAATCATTATGAATTTATCACATTTCAATTGACGTATCATTCTTATATACATAATTGTTCCAACACATACACAAATAAATACGTGGTTTTATCTATTTTTATCAGTAACCATTAACAAACCCCACAAAAACAAACAAAACACTAACATGTACAAAAAGTTTCAGAATTTTAATTATACATTCTCCAAGAAAAAAACAAAAATTCAATCTTAGTTTCCTTTCATTAGCCGTTAAAAGACAAAGAAAGAAGACTTTTCATCGATCTTCATAATTCATAACCTCTCATTTCATGAGTCTCTCCCGTCAACATTATTGATAAATCGATTTTGATTTGTGTTACCAAAGAATGGAGGATCAGCTAAGACAATTAAAAGACATTTTCGACCGCTTCGACATGGACGCAGACGGAAGCTTAACAATCTTAGAACTCGCGGCGCTTCTCCGGTCACTTGGTCTCAAACCAGCGGGCGACCAAATCCACGTTTTGTTAGCTAGCATGGACGCAAACGGCAATGGTTTTGTCGAATTCGAAGAGCTTGTTGGTGCGATTCTTCCTGATTTAAACGAAGAGATCCTAATTAATTCCGAGCAATTACTAGACATTTTCAAATCATTCGACAGAGATGGAAACGGGTTCATCAGCGCAGCAGAATTGGCAGGAGCAATGGCCAAGATGGGTCAACCATTAACGTATAAAGAATTAACAGAGATAATCAAAGAAGCTGATACAAATGGTGATGGTGTTATTAGCTTTGGTGAATTTGCTTCTATTATGGCAAGATCTGCTGTTGATTACTTTGGTTTAAAAATTCAATCCTAATTATTAAAATTCTTACGATTTTTTTTTGTTCTTCTCTCGTAAAATCTAGTTTGATAGAGCATTTGGCATATAAAATAAGAGAAAATAGTGTTTTTAAGATCCAAGTACGACGATTAAGGAGGAAAAAACTCAAGGAAACAGATATTCTTGAAAACTGAGAAACAATATGGAATCTAGAAAACAAGCTCATGTGGTTTCATTCCTTGACTCAATGAGAACCTGGCAGCGAGGTAAACCTTAAGCTCTGGAACTGATTCAATGGCTTTGATTAGAGCTGCGTCGACGGTTTTCTGATCGTCCTTCTTCTCTTGTGGAATCTCTTTCTTCTCCTGCAGGTACAGATCAAACCATAGTTTATGATTAGGTAACAAAAACAAACAAAACCATAATAACCCATTTCTGGCTAAGCCTAAAGAATCAGATTATTTGGTTTGCTAAGGTATGTATATATACCTCTTTCTCTGCTTCAAAGAACTCGCCTTCTCCTTTCTTCTTCTTCTTCTCAGCAACCTTGCCGAAGTACTTGTCATCGAATTTCTGAATGTCGACTCCAGCAATGTCAACCTTGGTGGAGGTTCCAATAACATAGGCCTGGTTAACACGTCTCAATGGAACGCCATTGATCTTGAAAGGTCCTGAAGAGGCAAAATCAACAAAGCCAAAATATGAACAAAGGTTCCAAACTGAACAATCATAACAAGGTTGTGACTAAAACAGATTCAAGAACTCACCAGTTACCAGAAGCAAGCCCGAGGTAAGCTGCTTGAGGAAGACAACTCTCTTGCCCTTGAACCTACCAGCAAGAATGATCAACACAGTTCCTGGAGTGATGCTGGATCTGCAATACAATGATAACATATATTAATACAAGTGTTACAGGATTAATGAACATTAAACATCTTAGCTACAACAAATTCTCAAATCACCATTAATCCTACATTTCATAAATCCTGGAAACTAACGATTTCAACGATCTATCTTATATTCCAAGCAGATCCAAATCCATTTCTAATACGGAATCAAACACACAAATACATAAAGCTACAAATGGTGACGAATTGAAGAAGAAGATAGATTATTACTTTAGCTTGGTAGGCTTAGGCTTGCGTCGATTGGCGAGAGGTTTCTTAACGTCTTCCGCTGGGTAAAACTTGGCCGCCTTCTCCACCGGAGCTTCGACCTTCGACTTAACGTCGTGACGGGGGAAAACGCCGCCGTTTTTGGCCTTGATAGCCCACAAACCCCTCTTGTGGTACATCTGGGACCTTGAGTATTTGCCAACCCCCCTGATTAGGTCAGGGTTTCTGCTCACTTTCGGAGTTCTCTGCTTCGCCGCCGGCATCTTTGCGTTACTCTTTTACAAAATCTCAGTGGCGTAAACCCTAATTTGCAGTGAGCGGAGCTCTTAAATATAGGGACGATATCTGCTCAAAAAAACCCTAATGGGCTTAACTTAGTTTAATATTTATTTGGGCTTCTATGGGTTAAAATCTAATCGGCCTGTTATTGGCTTCTAAGTTTGTATTTCCGTAAGAAACAAAATTATTTTCTGTAATTGTGTTTTGGCAAAACAAAATATATCACTTTTTTATTTGTTTTTAATGTTTTTCTTTCTTCATTATTTTCAAACATGTTACAAATACGTCCAGATATAACGAAAATAATAAGAATATAACGAAAACAAAGAGTGGTCTACGTATATTAGTGCTAGCAAAGAATGATAGTATAACGAAAAGAGAAATTACATTTAACTCTTCAAAAAATCTTATTCGTTAACATAATGTGTTCAAAGTTCAAACAAAACAATGAGATGATGCAATTTAATTGAAACTTAAAATGATGAGCCAATCCATAACATCAAGCATAAGAAAAAGAATCATAAACTAAATAATGAAAAAAATAGTAAAAATAAAATTAGTAAAAAAGAGGAAATAATTGTGTTATTGTATACCTACAGAATACAGGTGTTAGCAAATAAATGCGAAAACAGACCCCAAAAAAATGTAATAAAGAAAAGATTCTGATTAGTCTTCAAACTTTGTTAATGCTTCATGTGCGGACGAGCAAACCCCGGCTGCACAAAAAAACAAACAAACATATTAGTGTATGTACACAGAATACTTCACAGTTTTGGAGTGTTTTGATCATAGCATCAACGTAGTAATTAAAGTTACCTGAAGCAGCTTCGAAGGAGCTTCTTGATGAACAGGAGCATGGCTTCTCGTTTTCCTTCTATCCAAGGAAGGACTATTATTATTAGCCATAGTTATATCCCAAAAGCTTCTCTTTTTAGCTGTAGCAGCTGGAGATGCAAACCGATGACTCGGGCTTTTCAGCTCCTTTTCCTTTTCCTTTGGTCTCAAGCTCCCTCTTGTGACAATCCTCCTTGTTTCTTTGACTCTTTCTGGAGTTTTCTCTACCTTTCTACTACATAGATCTTTCATTAGTTCGTCTTTTTGCTTCTTCATCTGCAACCCATGTTCCCTCTTCATTCTCTCCATCTCCATCTTCAATGCCTTAACAGTCAGCTGAAGCTCCTTCACAGCATCTTCTGCTTTTCTCCTTTTGGATGATTCTGGTGTGAAACATGTCCCTGATAACAACGAATGCCTAGGTTTCTTCTTCTGCTGAGCTGTTAATGCAGATGGTGGAGTCATTAAAGATGAGATTGATGGAGGTGTCAGAGAAATGTTGTTGTTGTTGTTTGCAGCTGCCAAGGTTTCTGCTTGAAGGGTTAAAAGCTTCTGCTGTTGCTTCACGACCTGGACACGCAGCTCACGGTTCTCGTTTTGAAGCTCTAACAAGAGCTTGGCCTGATCAGGCCCTCCTTGTTCATCCACTTGAACCACCTCTTCGTTTACTTCACATCCCTTAACACGAATCTCCTTGGCTCGATCAGCCCAATGGAGAGTGTTCTGTGTTTCACCAAAAGAATGACTGCTTGGACTTATATTAGCGATCATCACCGTGTTACACGAGCCGCCAAGTGAGTCTTTGAGTAGCTGTGTGAGCTTTGAGTTTCTGTAAGGAATATGTTTCTTGCCTTCCACAAGTGCGTTGATGCAACTACTTAATGCAAGAAGTGATCTGTTTATGTTAGCTCCTTCCAGCGATCTAAGCGTCCTTTGATCAGTTGCTAACGCTCTTTCAGAACCCGCAAGATCAATGAGAGACAGCTTCCCTACACGGGTGATGATATTCATGGAAGCATCTCTAGTCTTATACTCCACTATGACCTAAAGAATCGCAACAAAAGATCAACTTAAGACATTTCAGGCCTCAAAACCGATGATATTATCAATATGGTGAAATCTGAAACTGAGAAAGATGCAAATTTTTAACCTGAAGGATAGCGTGTGAGCGAGAAGATGTTTCATTGCAACGAGTTGGCTCAGTAGTTCTGTTCTGGTTTCCCCTTTGGAGCAAAGCCATAACCTGCAATGTACCATAACGAGAAAGCTTAGGTTAGCTTACCTTTTATTCTCAAGATGTCTCAAAATCAAAATGTATAGATTAAAAGAAGAAACCTCATCTGTGGAGTAAGCTCTATACTGAGTGAGACCAGCAGCCACAATTCCCTAAATTCGATCACATTCAAAGAAAATCAAATGAATGAGTTCAGTGTGATCTCATCTAAAGCTAAAGGTGATTTCGGTTTTATGCTTACTTGTTTATCTTCACGGAGAATAAGAGGTCTACCAGGTGAAAGCAAGTCTCTAACAGTTTCATTATAGACTTCAAGATAAGAAAGATGAACAACATGATTCCCATCTAAGCTTCTTTGTCTAACTTTAGCAAACAAATCTTTGATTGCTAAAACCATTACACCTGGATTCTCCAAGGTCCCTAGCATTGTATAAGTCTTGCCTGCTCCCGTAGCACCGTAGCAGAAAACAGAACCATTTCTTCCTCCAAGAACTGCTTCAACAAGATCTCCTGTTCTGAATAAATCAAAGGGCAAATACATCTAAGAACTCGTAGCATTTTGAATCATTCAAGACAATATAGAAGACAGATATGGTTGAATACACTTACGTAGTGGAATAAACTTCTTGTTGAGTTGTGGTTTCAGGAAAAGAAGAATCAAAAGTGAAATGACGAACACGGAGCCTCTTCATCCTAAGGTAGTCGTTATCATTCGTAAACTCCGTTAGATAAACATCTCTTTTGTTCAAAACCTTGACACAACATCGTGACCCATTCTCTCTTTCCTTTTTCCCCATTGGTCTAAGCCTAACAAACACCAAGATCCGACTCACTGAAGCATCAAGACTCTCTAATTTCTCACTTTTTTCAGCATCTGTAACGTTTCTAGCTACATTACTCATTGAGAGCTTTCTAATCACACCACTAGGCTTAACAGGAACCGAATTAAACCCGAAAATCCGATCTGCTTCGACTACATTGTTCTCTTTGGTTTCTTCTTCAACAAAGTTTGATTCTTTACCGTCTGGGCGATGAAATTTCTCTCCTTTCTTGCAAGAATCAAGCAGCTGAGTCTTAAATCTCTGATCTTCGGGTTTAAGAGACTGATTAGGGTTCCTGAGAGAGAAAGAGGCTCGCTTTTGCTGCTCGTACAAGAGAGTCAAAGCTCTCATCTTTTCCTTGAGCCCTTGATGTGGATTTCTCAACGGAAGATTCAAATTTGTGTTCTCTTGCCCATTTTGCTCCTGATTCATCACCTTAGATCTGGTTGATACCGGCATTTTCTTCTCTTTTGTGTTTTTATTTCTCCAGAATCGAAGATTTTCTCACCATTCAAAAACAAAACCCAGTAAAAAAAAAAACTGAAGAAGGAAAAAAAAAAGATTAATAGAGTTAAATTTATGACTGATCAAACACTGTTGAGTGGACTGGAGAAGCGTGTTAAGCTTTGAGAGTGTAGGTGATTTGCTAATTTGGTATATCCACACTCTTCTTCTTTTTTATCAGAAAATGGAAATTCAGAAAAAATGGAAGGAGTATTTTGAAAATTGATTGTAACGGTCAAAAATTGCTTTGTCAGCCCGGTGTTTTAGCTTTACAGGGCCCACTTTAAAATGTTTTTTATTGACTTTTTGAAAATAAATGACAGGTGTGACACGGGAAACATAATTGCTTTTTCAATTTTTTTAATATGCGAATATTTAGGTTTTCCGTTTTTATTTGGTGGCAGCAATCGAGTTAGATCCGAAATGTACCTATTTTGGTTTAGTATAATTTTTTGGTTTGATTCTGTTTTTATTTTCTACTAAAACCAAACAAAATATAAAAAGAAAGATATAATTTTTGTAATTATCATACTACTCAGATTGTATACAAATTTATTAACTAAATAAATAATTACAATTTCATTTTTTCAGTTCATTTGATCTGGTATTAAAATTGTAAATGGAGTGGTTGACATACATTGGCTCAATTTTGGTTAGGTTCAGTCGAATATATGACTAATTTTAAGGTGTTTTTTTTTGGTTAATATTTGTAATTTTAAGTTTCTTAGAATTCATATTTAGCAAAACCAACTCATTAGTGAAATTTTATCAAATTTATTCATCCCTGATAAAAAATGATATATTTGGAAAATAAATTCATCCTTATTGAAATTTTCTTTATAGATATATAAATATTGCCGACAAAAATATATAGTGGTAAGAAAATATTTTCTTAAAAATATAAATTAATAAATGTAAGAAAATATTTATTAAAAAAAAAAAAGAGAGAGAGAGGAAAGCCGAAACAAAAACAGACCCGAGCCATTCGCTGGAGTCAGAGCTGAGCCTGAGCCTAACAATCAACTTCTCTTTTCCCAAACTAGCCGAGCGAGAGAGCCAGCCTAATTGCCCTAGCTCGCCTCCTCCGTCAAATTCGCCAACGATCCCGACAGGATCCGCCGCCGTAACCTATCCCTTAGATCGGCGGACTTCCCACCCTCCGACTCATATCCCTTAAATCGGCTCAGATCTGTGGCTCAGAGATCCAGCGCCGATCTCCCTTCTCTGTAGCGGCTGTTTCTGCTTTCCCTCCAAAAAAAACTTCCCCTCTCGTAACGGCTTTTTCTCTACGGATCGTTTTTGGGTTATTATATAGTCTTTGCTCCTCTCTCGATCCGCTCGTTTTACAGTTTCAAAGGGACAAAGAAGCTTTGTAATCAGATGGAGTGGAATGTAAACAATGCTTTCAAAACCTACAAAGGTAATCAAAACTCCTTATGTCTGAATCTGATGATGTTAATTTGTCATAAAATATGAAACTTGCGTTCTTAGGATACTCTTGATGATGTTTTGGGATGTCAATGCTTGTGTTGGTTAATCAATTGAGACTACAATCACTTATTTGTAGCTGCTTCTTGATGTAGAAATGGAACCTAAAGCCATGATGGATATGACACTTGTTCCAAACTCTGATCCCATTGACATTGGATTAGGCTCTTCCGACAAGGCAAACTCGGTTCCAACTAAACGGAAGAAGACAATGACATCAGTCTATCTTAAATATTTCGAGACTGCAGCAGACAGCAAAACTCGAAAATGCAAATTCTGTGGACAAACCTATTCCATAGCAACAGCCACTGGTATTGTTATTATATCTTCTCAAGTCAGTATTTTTAGATTGTATTGTATTATATCTTCTTCATTTTTTTCCGGATTTTCAAATTCCTTATGAGTTTACTAAACACTTTTTTTTTGTTCTTGTTCTGTTTTCTTTTTTTTAAGGAAATCTTGGAAGGCATCTGAATAATCGACATCCAGGCTATGATAAGGCAGCAGATGTTGTTACTACCTCAGTACCACAGACACCACCAGTTGTTGTAAAATCTTCTCAATCCCAGTCGAAAGCACCGCAACTCAATTACGATCATCTTAACTGGTTAGTTCTCAAGTGGCTTGCTTTATCATCGCTTCCTCCATCTACTGTAGACGAAAGATGGTTGGGAAACTCCTTCAAATTTCTCAACCCAGCCATCCAATTATGGCCAGCTCAAAAATATAAAGCTATGCTTCATGATGTTTTCAAAAGCATGCGTGGAGATGTAAAGACATCCTTGGAGCATATCCAATCCAAAGTCTCACTCACCCTAAGTTTCTGGAACTCATATGAAAACATTTTTTATATGAGCGTCACAGGTCAATGGATAGACGAAAATTGGTCTTCTCATAGATTGTTGCTGGACATATGTCGGATTCCTTATCCTTCTGGGGGATCTGAGATTTATAACTCACTTCTGAAAGTCCTTAAGATATATTCCATTGAAGACAAGGTTCTATGTTGTACACATGACAACAGCCAAAACGCTATTCACGCTTGTCATAGCCTTAAGGAGTATTTGGATGGTCAAAAGGTTTTACCTTTCTGTTACATTCCTTGTGCTGCTCAAACTCTGAATCATATTATTGATGAAGGGTTGGCAACTATAAAGCCAATAATCTCAAAGGTCAGAGAATTCACACAAGAGTTAAACGCCTCGAAGGAGTTATCAGATGATTTCATTCAGTTGACAACAGCTTATCAAGAAGGCAACTGGAAACTTCCGATTGATGCTTCGTCTCGTTGGAGTGGTAATTACCAGATTGTCAACATCTTGTGTAAGGCTGGCAAGTCCTTGGACTCGGTGATTAGGAAAAACGAGGATGGTTTTGAGAACAGAATGATGTTGAGCTCTGCAGAGAAGAACGCTGTGAATTTTGTTCACAATTACTTGGATTTGGATTCGTTCCACAAGACCACTAACGATATGTGCACGAACAAGGATCTCACTGTTGGTCTAGCACTGCTTTTTATGGATAACATATCTGAGATGATCACGACATGCCAGAAATCATGCCACAACGCAGAATGGCTAAGAACTTGTGCTGAAAGCATGGCACAGAAGGCTAGAAGTTACAGCACACAAGTGTGCAACGTATTCACTTACATTACAGCCATTCTTGACCCGCGGATCAAAGTGGAGTACATTCCAGAGACGATCAATCTCGAGAGCTATATAGATGAAGCAAGAACCCATTTCCTTCGTAACTATTCTTCTGCTCATTTCACTTCGTCCATGACTAGCGGGTACCGTCCTCAGGACATAGACGAAGGAGGAGCAGAAAATATATCATTTGCAGAGGAAATCGCTAGAAGGAAGAGAAGAGGAAGTATGAGTAACAATGTCGTTGATGAACTGACTCAGTACTTGTCAGAGTCTATAGTCCCGATGCAGACCGATGTGTTAGATTGGTGGAAGGTAAACAGCGGAAGATACCCTCGGCTTTCCAACATGGCTAGGGATTTCCTTGCGGTTCAAGCAACTTCCGCTGCACCGGAAGAGATTTTTTGTGGTAAAGGCGAAGAGATTGATAAGCAAAAGTATTGCATGCCTCATGATAGTACACAATCTGCTCTTTGTATCAGATCATGGATTGAAGCTGGTATGAAGCTAAAGTACAAGGCTAGTGAGATTGACTATGAGCGGCTGATGGAGTTAGCTGCCACCGTGGCTGCTGATAGTTCTGCCGGAGGTTTAGACAAGAATCAACATAGGTAAGATTCTTTTGTGTTTTGTACTAAAGAAATGTTATAATTTAGCTATCTTGCTTTTAGTTTAAACTGTATGTAATTTTGCATAGTAGTTAAGGATTTGTAGAGAGTAAAGATCATCTGTGTTTGTGTACTATCACTACTTACTTCTTAGGATGTTTCGTCATTGTTACTTTGTTAGAGTTGGTTTGGTGTAAACCAAGGTGGTTATCTTTTTTAGTAAACCATTGGTAGAGAAAACGGGTAAAAATATGGATAAACTGGTCCTTTGTTTTAACTTCATAAAGTCGCTCATCTCCTAAATTCACAATATTCACTAGTTCATGTGCTGTCATTTTTATGTTTTGTTTTTGGTCGTCTGAGTAGTTAATGAGTTTTGTCTACATAAATAATGGAATTTGATTGTACGAAATATTAAATATATTATCTCTTTTTTTTCGCTCCTGGTGTTTTTTTCTTGGCATGCTCGATTTCGGATATGTCCAAGTCCGGTGTTTGAGTGACCAAGTTGTTGTTTAATTTATCTACAATCAAATACGACTACTTTTGTATAGTACACTTATTACTACCTTCCTCGAATTTTCAATGTATGTGCTCATTGCCTATTAGTACTTCTTAACAATTTTGTCGTCATATGATTTTTATATGTATTTAAATTTGAGAAATAAAAACAAATGTTTAAGTTGAGTCGTACTTGGAAAAGTCTCGCACTCCAACTTTTACAGTTGAATTCATCATTATGACAATTGATATGGACACTGTGCCTTTGTGGGTTTTGGTTTTCGTTTTGTCGCCCAATTTCAATAGACTTTTTTTTTTGGTAAAGGATTTAGATAGACCGTTTTTTACTCTTATGATGACTTTCAATTTTTTATATTGGTTAAATTTGTTGCCATTTCGAGGAAATTTGTTTTTTATTCATTGATAGTTTTGAAATGTTCATATTGGGTGATAAGTTACTTGTTTCATTTACTTGGACCGACGTAATCGGTCAATATGAAATATCTCCAAAGATTTAAGAGAAAATTCAACAGGATTATAATTTAATTGGTGTTCCAAATCTGCCGGTGTCGTGTTGCAATTCTTGAATAAATATTTAAGTACTTATTTGTCTCTTGTCCACAAATAAATTTAGATTTTGGGCATGCAAAAAGTAATAACTATTTGCGAATCAGTTGTTGATTTTAAAAAATACATTGGTAATAAGCTATTTACCCAGGCACAATAATTTTACGTTACATCAATATCATTTTTTTTTGCATATATAATATGCTTTTTCATTATTTTATGCCTCTGTTTCTTTCTTTTGTTCGTTACTATCATAGAGTATCAAATTATAATATCCGTCGTGGCGGTCTTATGCATAGGTATATTATATAATTTGCTCACTTCATATTCTTATTTGTTGACAAGAAAGAAAAAGAATTATGATTATTTTATGAAAGATCAGACGTCTATTTCAGAATTTCCACTGACAAAAGGTTAGCAGTTTTTTTTAAAATAATAAACAGATTAAAAAATCTTGGGTAAGGAATCAAAACGAGCCACGTGTCAATCACCGTAAAACGACGACGTTAGCGGCAAGCGTGCATAAATAAAGATGGTTGGTTCTTCCTCGAAGTTTCTCACTTAGCAAAGTGAAACAAACAATTCTTTTTTCTCTATAAAACCCATCTCTCTATTTCTGTCTCTCCTTGTGGTAAGAAAACAGAGAAACTACTAGAGATCTTTTGTGTCCTTTGGTTTTTCAATATGTTTACTCGACGTCGAGTACCGCAGAACAAGATGTCTATACGAAAAATCTACCGATGTCTGAATTCTTTAATCAAAAGATCATGTGCTCAATCTCTATGAATGATCATACGCGCCAGCCATTTCTCACTTTGTTTCAACTCTCAGGTTTTTTTTTTCAAGGTTTTTTCTTCCTCTTTGTTCTCTGTTTCACTTGAGAACATCGATCGATCTCCCTTTGAATTCGATCAAGCAAAACTAAGATTCTTAATCAAGAATCTCAAGAATATTCAAGAATGGTGCGGACACCGTGCTGCAAAGCTGAACTAGGGTTAAAGAAAGGAGCTTGGACTCCAGAAGAAGATCAAAAGCTTCTCTCTTACCTTAACCGTCACGGTGAAGGTGGATGGCGAACTCTCCCCGAAAAAGCTGGTATTTTTTTTTTTATTCCGTCATTTTTGAATATTCAATGGTCCACCTTTTTTGGTCATTATTGCTCAATTATTATTACTTTTCTGAATATTTAAAGTTATTTGAATCTTATAGGACTCAAGAGATGCGGCAAAAGCTGCAGACTGAGATGGGCAAATTATCTAAGACCTGATATCAAAAGAGGAGAGTTCACCGAAGACGAAGAATGTTCTATCATTTCTCTTCACGCCCTTCACGGCAACAAGTTAGTCTCTATCTTTTTTCATCTACTTTCTCCATTTTTGTTACCGTTTAATTAATTACTAATATTGTTGTTATCTTAATTAATCAGATGGTCTGCTATAGCTCGTGGATTACCAGGAAGAACCGATAACGAAATCAAGAACTACTGGAACACTCATATCAAAAAACGTTTGGTCAAGAAAGGTATCGATCCGGTTACACACAAGGCGTTGAACTCCGGCACCGAGACACCAAAGAAACAAAACGTAACAAGTGATGGTGATCTTGATAACGAGAAGGCGAAGAAGAGCGACAACAAGTCAGGATTATCATCGGCTAGGTTCTTGAACAAAGTAGCTAATAGATTCGGAAAGAAAATCAATCAGAGTGTTCTGTCTGAGATTATCGGAACTGGTGGCCCACTTACTACTACTACTACCAGTCACGTTACTACTACTACAACAAGTGTTTCCGTTGACTCCGAATCAGATAAGTCAACGAGCTCTTCCTTCGCACCAACCTCGAGTATTTTCTGTCAGATGGCCGTTGCAACAACTCCTGTTTCATCTATCTTTGATGTTAACGGTAACGGTAACGTTAATCAGACGCCGTCTTCGTCGGCGTTCTCTGATTCCTCCGTTAACGATCCTCTAATGTATTGTGATAATTTCGTTGGTAATAACAATAATGATGATGAGGATACTATCGGATCATTCTCGAGTTTTCTGAATGATGAAGATTTCATGTTGTTGGAGGATAACACTGTGTTCATGAAAGAACTTACGAGGTTTCTTCACGATGATGACAACGACATCGCTGATGTGACGCCGGTCTATGAAAGTCAAGATATTTTTGACGAGATTGATAACTATTTTGGATGAGTGAATCTTCGAAGAATCATAGTTGACCATATGTCAATATGATCATATCTGTATACATATATATACCATGTCGATGGATATGTTGCCATGATGATGATGATAATAATAAATAATGATGATGATGATGATGAACCGTGCATGTATATATATCATATACTGTATGCTTTTGTTTTGTTTTGTTTTGTTTTGTGTGTTTTGTTATTTTGGGTTTTTTTTTTTTTATTGTTTGTCCCCGAGTGTGTGTTTCGTTGGGAATGGATAATAAATGGTGATGTAATAATATAATTACCGTAGGCTTTACCAACAAAAAAAAAAAAAAATTGACGCCAAAAAATAGAAAAAGAAGAAAGATATAATAAATACCAACGAATTTATATATGCTTAT
Source organism: Cardamine flexuosa (assembly GCA_963555745.1). Lineage (NCBI taxonomy): Eukaryota > Viridiplantae > Streptophyta > Magnoliopsida > Brassicales > Brassicaceae > Cardamine > Cardamine flexuosa. The sequence goes on from OY743214.1 coordinate 6,510,785, forward strand.
TATTAAATATTTTTGGAACATGCAAAATTTAGTCTTTTTATTGTGTTAGTTATCAAAATTTGTATTTATTTGAACATGCTGCTTGCATTATTTTGACCAAGTAATCAGTAGCTGCTGGTAATACGTACTAATATTTTTATTTTAATGCGTCCACTATTTCCATAGTGTGGCTCATGTCATGGGCGAAGGTTAATTGGATCGAGCAGGTTGATAAAGAATTATATCCTCGACTCATATTGCAGGTTTGTAGATTAGTTTGTGAATATTTTGAGTGCTCTCACCAAATCTCATAAAATATACTGTATATAAAATTAATAATAATAAAAGTTTTTACTTTTTGAGAGATCCATAAGAGTATCCTCGTATAACCATATATATATATATATATAGTTCTCTCACATATGATTTTATTTTATTTTAAAATGGTTGATTTTTTTTTAAAACGAACCAATTCTATTGATATAATGTGTTAAATGAGTTTTTACATAATCTCTTGAAACCATTTCAGATGAGAATCTATTTTCATTTCTCTATCCGACTTTTTTAATATTTATTTATCTTTTAATTAAAATGAAATGTTTAAATAAAAATATAAACCAATTATATTTGAACATATGTCATATAGGAATTCTCATATATTTAACTAAAATAATTCAAATAATAATAAATTATATTGAAAAATACAAATAAAAAAACTCTAAAATATCATATAAAATGAAAAAATAAAACATTTTATCTTTTCAGTTTTTTTTATTTGTAATTTTAGGTTTTTAAATTTGTTTTGTCTTATTTGTTGTTTTAAATTTTCATTGCAAATGTTTGGTGACACTTTTATTTTTATTTTTATTATTTTAATATTATGATCAATAAATAAAACTAATTATATATTAATTGAGGATAAAATAAATAAATTAAATATTTTTTTAATATATATAAAAAAATCTAAAATTACAAAAGAAACAGAGGGAATAATAATAATCACCCATGAGACCGAGATAAAGCAAGTGAAGGGATCATTTCTTTGAATGTTCCGAGGGTTAAAGATAAGAATCAGTTCACTATCATTCCAACCTTTCTCAAGCACCATGCAGAAAACAAAAGTAAAAGCTGAGATTTGTTTTAATAATATACTATTTCAAAAAGGTTGAATGGTTTTGCTTTTCCAAGCTAGTGTTTCTCTATATAAATAAACTAATATAGTGATTAGAAATTTAAAGTAGTACTTTCAGGAACAACTTTATATATTACCAGAATTAATCTAACAAATTGTGATTAGACTATCCATGTCTACTAGAAAAAAATAAAAAGTTATCTAAAAACAAATGGATAACATAATATTTTTATATAGTTTTTAGAAAATAAAATTAGTGTTACCTTTTGTTTCTTAGGCTTTTGGTTCATTGTTAGTTTTGTTACTTTTGTAGGAAACACTGGCAACATGGGTGACATGGATAAGCAGGAAGACCTTCCCAAAAATATATTTATCGACATTTATACGTACTCTTTCTTTTGGGATGAAATACGAAATTTTTTATTGAAAATAATATATATGGGTTATTTACATCCAACTGATCCAAGTGAGAACAGAGTTAAATATCATTTCCTTTGAATCGCTAAAATCTCCCTCCTCGTTTTGAACCAACAAAAATCATCCGAAAATCTGTCCCAAGAAGAGTAAAAAGTGATCAACATTATTTAATCTTTCTTCATCCAAATCTGTGAGTCGCGAGCGTTGCTTCCACGAATTAACATTGAACGATATAAATCTATTGAACAAGTTGTAGTTTTCTAGCAAACGAAAAACAAGTTGCTGGATTGGTATTTGATGATATCATGTACACTATGTAATGTAATATAGCAACCGGGCCATATATAATTTTCTCCTTTCCCCCTATAATTCTCAACTTTTTATCTGATAGTCGATTTAAAAAGTTGTATCTGGACAACTATATTTCAATAATTCCTTATTATTTTAATTTATTTATTACACAATTATAAGACAAATATTAAAATGATGTGGGTCGTCACGGTCTCGGCAGTTGGTGCTCTATGCTAGAGCAACTCCAATTTCAGCACTAAATTTGGTGTTTTAAGTGTTTCAACTTTTTTTTCATCTCCAACTACAATATCAAATCTTGTAATTATTATCTCCAAATATCTCGAAATTTAATGTTATGCAATCCCGGCCGTTGAAGTTGCTTGCCACAATGATTTTGTATCAGTCTATGCATGTTGACATTTCATTGGTCATTTACGTAACGTAATACCAAATTAATTATAGTAACCAACAATATATCACATATGTACCATCTATATAATTGCAAGGTTGGCTACTTGGCTTCTCCTCACTTTACATTTTCTATGTTCAATTATACGATTTTTGTTTTAAAGTTCCACGGGGTACAACACTACACACATTACAAAGATGTGAAGTTTATATAGGATTGTATTTTGTCGATTTAAGACCATCTCTAATGTATTTTTCTACTTTTTTTTTTAAATAAAGTAAATTTTTTTTTAAATGTTTTATTTTTTTTTAATGTAAAAATATAAAAAAGAAAATAGAGTTATTTTATATATAAAATAAATAATAATATTATTATATTTTAGAGTGAAATATAAAAGTAAATTAGAACAAAATTACTCTATAATAGAATTTAGAAGAAATTATAGATCATAAATAATAAAAAAGGGTCGACAAATATATTTGTTTTAGTTACAATATAAAACAACGACTTGACAACCACAAGGCTATCATAGTCATGCAACACCGTGAAGTAAACAAAAGTAATTTCGAAGATTAATTTGGACCATAACTGACTGATAGGTTGTTTATAGACGACATTTTGTGAAGTAAACAAAAGTAATTTCGAAGATTAATTTGGAAGCAAATGATTTTCTAAAGTTAATTTTAAACATATTTGGACAGTGAAGATATAATTGATAATTCGATGCAGTCAAAGAAACGCCTAAGGAAAGGAAAAGGCAAAGGCAAAAGGCAGATCACAAATCTCATTCACCGCACAAACTCACTTCTTCACTCTCTTATTAGATTCATCACTTCCCTTCCTTTGGATCTCTGTCGAATTCCTTGTCTTCTACTCGAATCTCGGTTTTAGTTTGTGACTAAAATCGATTCCGAAACCGTGGAGGATTCGGCGGGTCTAGTCGCCAAATATGAGGCGGCGGCCGGCGGATCACCGGCGGCTAGCTAGAAGGAGATTATCGAGTTGGATATGGCTTCTCCTTGGTTCTTTCTCTGTTGCTGGATCGGTTCTCTTCATTGTTCAGCATCATCACCATCAACAAGATCCATCTCAGCTTATTACTGTATGTGTGTTTCTCACTTTTAATCCCTCCCTCTTATTTTCGATTTCGATCGTCCCTCGTGTTAAATTGTGGATCTTTGAAAAGATTGTGCTTTTAACTATGGAATCAGTGAAGTTGCTGAGTTGATGAAGTGTTTTCAATTGAATGATCCCCATTACCAAATTGCTCTCAATTGAAGTTGCTCTGTTTCTATTGAAAGATTTTTATAGTTATTGGTGTTTCTTTGAGGTATAAATTGTTTGGAAGATGTCTACTTGCTTGTTTCATGAATCACTTGGCCTTGAACTATATTGTGGGTATTGTAGTTTCTTATTCACATTGTTTTGTTGGTTTTATTTGATCTTAATGTCACTGAAAATTTGCATAAAACTAAGCATTTCTGATGACATGGCTGGAATTTCTTGAAAAGCCTTTAGGTTTCATGTTTATGTTCAATCTAAACACAGCAAAAACTCAGGACTTTATTGCCGACAATTTGAGAGATGAAAATGTTGGTGGAGAACTTATTCTGATCTTCTTTGTTTTTTTGACAGGAGAGAGACACAGGAATCGAAAACGTATCTCCTCCGCGTTTAAACTTCACGGAAGAGATCACAAGTGCTTCCTCCTTCTCTAGGCAGTTAGCAGAGCAAATGACGCTTGCTAAAGCTTATGTTTTTATAGCTAAAGAACACAATAATCTTCATTTGGCTTGGGAATTGAGTTCTAAGATCAGACGTTGTCAGCTTTTGCTCTCTAAAGCAGCAATGAGAGGAGAACCTATTTCATTAGATGAAGCTAAACCTATTATTACTGGTCTATCAGCTCTTATCTACAAGGCACAAGATGCACATTACGACATTGCCACCACAATGATGACCATGAAATCCCACATCCAATCCCTTGAAGAGCGTGCTAATGCAGCTACCATTCAAACCACAATATTTGGCCAGTTGGTTGCTGAGGCTCTACCAAAGAGCCTCCACTGTTTGATTATCAAGCTCACATCTGATTGGTTGACACAGCCGTCTCGCCATGAACTGGCTGAGGAGAACAGAAACTTACCTAGACTTGTTGACAACAACCTCTACCATTTCTGCATCTTTTCGGATAATGTGATAGCTGTATCGGTTGTTGTTAACTCAACTGTCTCAAATGCTGATCACCCGAAACAGTTTGTTTTCCACATAGTGACGAATCGAGTTAGCTACAAAGCTATGCATGCTTGGTTTCTAAGTAATGACTTTAAAGGCGCAGCTATAGAGATCAGGAGCATAGAGGAGTTTTCTTGGTTTAATGCTTCATATTCTCCTGTTGTTAAGCAACTTCTGGACACAGATGCAAGAGCTTACTATTTCGGGGAACAGACAAGTAGTCAAGATTCGAATTCCGAGCCTAAAGCGAGGAATCCAAAGTACTTGTCATTACTGAACCATCTCAGATTCTACATCCCTGAGATCTATCCGCAGCTAGAGAAGATTGTTTTCCTTGATGATGATGTTGTTGTTCAGAAAGATTTGACTCCACTCTTCTCCTTGGATCTACATGGAAACGTTAATGGAGCTGTAGAAACATGTCTTGAAGCTTTTCACCGTTATTACAAGTATCTAAACTTCTCCAACCCACTCATTAGCTCAAAGTTCGACCCGCAAGCATGTGGATGGGCTTTTGGTATGAACGTTTTTGACCTGATCGCTTGGAGGAAAGCGAATGTGACTGCTCGGTATCATTACTGGCAAGAGCAAAACAGAGAACGAACGCTGTGGAAACTGGGGACCCTCCCTCCAGGTCTATTGGCTTTCTATGGTCTCACTGAGCCACTGGACAGAAGATGGCATGTCTTGGGTTTAGGTTACGATGTGAACATCGATAACCGTTTAATAGAAACTGCAGCTGTGATTCACTATAATGGTAACATGAAGCCTTGGCTAAAGCTGGCCATTGGTAGGTATAAACCTTTCTGGTTAAAGTTTTTGAACTCGAGCCATCCTTATTTACAAGATTGTGTCACAGCTTAAAGGCAAAAAAGACTTTGAGAGTTGAGACTATACCATATCAGAAGATTCTTGATTTCTTATACATTTTGAAGATTCTTTTTTGGAAAATTGTAGATCTCAGTAAGAATTCAGATTTTCTTCTGAAGACTGTTGTTTTCTTCTCTGGAAAGAAATTTATAATCACAAATTAGAAGGTTCATAATGTATTTATGGTTGAATAGATCACAGGTATAATTATTTTTGGCGAGTTTATTTTTGTTTTGAAGGATGGATACTTTTTGTTATCAAACTGTAGAATTCTCTGTTCTAAATGAATCTTTTTGTTCCAACAAAAGAGCAAATAGTACTAAGTGAATAAAAACTGTAAATAGCATAACAACATTTTTTTTTTTTGGGGGGTTCATACACAACAAACCAAGTCAATTATCAGTTCTAGTTAAGAATTTATATGTTTATAAACATGCTATTACTTGCAAACGAGAAAAACTTATGAATTACTACATTTATATGAAAATTACGATAGAATACTTAGTTTTGACTAAGAAAATTACAATTCAACATACATATCATAACTTTCGGTTGTTGTTACAGATTCAATTTTTAAACTATTTAAAAAGAAACTGCAGAGTCACCAAACCAGCAACTGAAAATCACTTAACACGTTGTTGTTACAACCTTAAAATAAGATTAGCCTCACCAGTCACACGACCAACCTACTCACTACAAACAAACTATATATTTTGTATCATTAACAAACGAGTAATCACTTCATTACACCGCCAAAAATATCCTCTCTATAATGGAATCCAAATGTCTAAACGACGTCGTCGAGTCAAAGTCTAATCACAACTCCACCGAGTTAGTAGTATCTTCGTCACCATCAGAATTGGAGAAGAACCAAAAACATTACCAAGAAATCATCGCTACGCTTCCTCACAAAGATGGCTGGACACCAACAGATCCGTTCATCGAGTACGGTGGTCACTGGTGGCAACAATTTATCCTCGAAGGTTTACTCCACGCCCAGAGATTCTTCAAAGCAAGACCCAACGATTTCTTCGTCTGCAGCTACCCAAAAACCGGCACGACTTGGCTCAAAGCCTTAACTTTCGCAATCGCGAACCGTTCCAAATTCGAAGATTCCACAAACCCTCTTCTCAAACGTAACCCGCACGAGTTCGTTCCTTACATCGAAATCGATTTCCCGTTTTTCCCAAGCGTTGGTGTTCTTAACGACGAAAGAAACACTCTTTTCTCGACTCATGTCCCTTACGATCTCTTACCTGAATCAATCTTGAAACCGGGTTGTAGGATGGTTTACATCTGGAGAGATCCAAAGGACACGTTTGTGTCCATGTGGACTTTTGCTCACAAGGAGAGATTACGACAAGGATCTGTACTCATTAGTCTCGAGGAAGCTTTTGATATGTATTGTCAAGGTTTGTCTGCTTACGGTCATTATCTAGATCATGTTTTAGGGTATTGGAAAGCTTACGAAGCTAACCCAAATCAGATTTTGTTTCTCAAGTATGAGGCGATGAGAGCTGATCCATTGCCTTATGTGAAGAGATTAGCTGAGTTTATGGGTTATGGATTCACAAAGGAGGAGGAGAAGGGAATGGTTGTTGAGAAAGTTGCGAAACTTTGTAGCTTTGAGAATTTGAAGAATCTTGAAGTTAATAAAGGTGAGAAAGATAGAGAAGATCGTCCTAGTGTTTTTGCTAATAGTGCTTATTTCAGGAAAGGGAAGGTTGGTGATTGGCAGAATTATCTGACTCCGGAGATGGTTGCTCGCATTGATGGATTGATGGAGGAGAAGTTTAAAGGAAGTGGTCTTCTTTCTTCAGTATCATCAATATGATATTTTTGTTGTCTCTGGTTTATAGCATAAGTTGATTTTCTCTCTCTTTTAGTATAGTTTCCATTTGGGTGAATCTGCACTGAAATGTTGTGTTATTCTTCTTGTTGTTGAGAGTATCTATCACTATATGTATTGGTCATAAATCAATGATGTTTTCTTTCTGAGATGCAAAGACACTTACAGATTAATTTGCAGAATCAATAAGAGAAAAACTGTTTTGTACCTCTGGTGAAATTGTGGTATAAGAAGAATTTGAGTGATGATGGTTTGAACAATAACAATCCCTCTCCAATATTTGATTTTCAAAAATGGAGTGTTGTTGCTTTATTATGTTCAAAATAGCATGAATTATATAGATGGGAATGGGATGTTACAAAAATCATATCACCAATTTTGTATGATGCTATGTTTTGTACATAGTTGCTACATTTGTTTTGTCACTACTTGCGGTGAATTAGTTTCCCTTTCCAGGAATACTAATTTCGATTTCGATAAAACTGGGAATTTATCACATCATCTTTCCGAAACATAAAGAAAGTTCTTACACCAAAACATCAAAAAGCTGCTAAATTTCTGACGTTGATTATTGATTCCTTTCACTCCCTGTGTAAAAGCATTGAGCAATATCCAGAAACCAGCATAAATTTCAGATTTTCAAGAGTATCGCTTCCATCAAAATTTGATCTTTGTATTTTCTTACGCCAAAAGGTCTCACTTTTAGATTTTCGCCAATTGGGCAAATTCACTATTTCAGAAGTAAAAAGACAAAATGAATGCAACTTTCTGCCGTAGAGTCGTCGTCGACTCATCTTCTCGTATTACCAAATTGTTCGCGAACCCAACAGCTCATTCTCACCCGAATCATCATCAGTCTTTCACTTCGCTCTATAGACCCAACCAGAACCGCTATTTTCGAACCCACTATCTTCCTTCGTCTCCTCCAGCGACCCGCTTCGACCCTTCTCTGCTATGGCGATCGGACAAAATTCGTGGGTTTTTCTCGAGCGGTTTAGGGAACAAAGCTACGAAATTGGGAAATCTGGTGGAATCGAGAGTTGGGTTCTTCGGTTCTCAGTTTCCCAGAAAAGGTTTCGGATTGGAGGGTTTTTCTGGGTTTCAAAGACGTGGCTGGTATTGTCTCTCATTCATCCCCAAATTTTTCTCACCACAATCTTATTGAGATTATGCTTTGGGTTTCACTTGTGTGTTTTCACATTTGACAGGAAGCATTGGCTTCAAGGATTATCAGCTAATGACGTTGTTCTTGGATTAGTAATTGCTAACACTGCTGTGTTTTTGATGTGGCGTGTTTTCGACAACCAATTCATGATGAATAATTTCATGGTTAGACCTCAAAGTTTACAACTTTATAGACATTTCGTTCCAATACATGCTTGTTTGTATACAATGCTGTTGATAATGAAAGAGGCAATGGCTTTTTGTTTCATTTTTATGTTTTATTGATGGATCTTTGAGCAGATCTCGTTGGACAATTTCACGAGTGGACGTCTACACACGCTGATAACTTCTGCATTTAGTCATATTGATGTTGGACATATTGTCTCAAACATGATCGGACTCTACTTCTTTGGAACCAGTGTACAGTTCCTTGCTCCTATGATTTGTATTTGTTTAGTGAAGCACTGTTGACTTGAGCCTGTCACTGCTAGTTTTGATAGAGATAGTGAATTTGTTTTCTTCAATTGCTTAGTTATTCATTTTTTCGAAATCATTCTCTTGCTAGATCGCAAGAAACTTTGGCCCTCAGTTCCTTTTGAAGCTGTACCTTGCTGGAGCGCTTGGTGGATCTGTTTTCTACTTGATTCACCATGCTTATATGGCTGCGACAACGCCCAAGGTATAGAGCAACAAACAAAAAAATAAGTTCAAATAGTTTCCTTTATCTCAAATCATGCTAGGTCCCTCAGATAAGTTAGTTTTGCTCTTGAACTATAATGTTGGCTTTACCTTTTCACATTGGGCGACTAATCATATGCGGTGGACAGGGCCACGGAGCTTTCGTGAGGGATCCATCAAGGACCCCAGGACTGGTAAGTTTGAATTTACTGGTTATAATGGTGTAGAATTCAATCTTTGATTTCGTTATTAGACCTTGAAACTTGTGATTCTTGAGCTAATGCTTCCCAAGTTGAGTCTTGAGCCCTTAGCTAAAGATCCAATGTTGTGTATTTGTTGGATGCAAGTGAGAGTGATTTGAATAACTCTTTTTTTTGTTCTGTCATATAAAAGGGTGCAAGTGGAGCCGTGAATGCCATCATGCTGCTCGATATCTTCCTGCACCCAACAGCTACTCTTTACTTTGAATTTATCATTCCAGTTCCCGCAATGTTGCTTGTAAGTTTTAAGCTCTCTTGCTCAATCATGTCAAGCTTAAAGTTCTCTTCTTAAGTAAACTAAAACTCAACTCTTCTTTATCTTTTCAGGGAATCTTCCTCATAGGAAAAGACATTTTAAGGATAACAGAGGTAATCTAATAAGACATTGCAAAAGTTCTTAGCTTGATCTGATTATGTTTTTTTCTTTACACACTACAAATGAATTTGGACATTGCAGGGTAACAGTAACATCTCAGGTTCGGCTCATTTGGGAGGAGCTGCAGTTGCAGCCATAGCTTGGGCTCGGATTAGGAGAGGTCGCTTCCGTTTCTAAACCTTTTGACCTCACCTTACTTGGTTTTGGTCTTTCATTAGAGAAATCTTTCTTTAAATGATTCAAGTCACTTTGATCAACAGTTATCTTAATAAATTTGTTTGCTTAACCACATGATCCAATACTTCTCATACAATATCTGATGCAGATGATCCTTTGAGAGTTATGAATCTAAAGTAGAAAAAGCAAATGATTCGAACGAAGGACATTAAATTGTTAAAAAAGGGTTGAAAATTCTTCGTAACGTATTTGCTTGACCCTCGAGGGGTCCACTATTTTAGGATTTATAAGTAACCAATAATAATTCGACACGTCATAAAAGTAATGAAGCTCGGCTTTGTCACACACACTAGTCAGCAAATGTTTTTTTTGCCTTTTTGTTTTTCTCTCTAAAAATTTATTTTTCCGATAACCATTGTTAGCAACAACAACAAAAAAAAACCTAAGGAAAAAAAAGAAGCAACTTTTATCATCTGTAATCGCCATAAGAAAAAATTATTTGGAATTCGGATTTGCTTCATCCTCCTTCAACATAATCCTTTTCATTTTCCCGCACTTTCTCACCTAACGGAACGAATTAGCTCGCCCGGAAAATGAGGTGGGAGAGGGTCCGACAACAACAGCAACAAGTGGGTCTCGGTGAGTCTTCTTCCGGGCCCGGAAAGAGGTGGGGACATACTTGTAACGCCATTAAAGGAGGTAGCTTTCTCTACGTTTTCGGTGGCTATGGCAGAGATAATTGCCAAACCAATCAAGTCCATGTTTTTGACGCTGGTTAGTTTCTTCTTTTTTTCGATTTCGTCTCTGTTTATTATAAATGTTGGATTTTAGGTTGATTCCCATTTCGGATTTGCTGAAATTTTGAATCTTCTCGTTTGTTCTCTGTCACGACTCATCTAGGGGTTTCTTCATTTGTTCATCCTGCATGTTTGTTTTAGGATGAGAAATTGCAGTCTTATGAGTTTCTAATTCCGTCAGATTTTATATGGAAGTAACAGTTTTTATATTGATACTCTTGTCATTTTATCTTACCTGAATGATTTCGGATTGATCCTTTTGAGCAAACGTTTTGTATTGGTTTGATTTTGAGCTGGTCCGTTATGGTTTACTTGCTCTCACTGTGGTGATCTTTGTTGCAGCAAAACAGATATGGACTCAGCCAATTATCAGTGGCACACCTCCTCCTCCTAGAGATAGTCACAGCTGTACAACAGTAGGCGACAACCTTTTTGTGTTTGGTGGTACTGATGGAATTAACCCTCTCAAGGATTTGTATATTCTAGATACTTGTAAGCTTTGTTTCTTTGTGTATTATCAACTCTTGATTTCTCCCTGCTTGAGAAGAAGTGTTATTCTCAGTTGTTTTGTTTGTTTCTATTTGTGGTTGTAGCTTCACATACTTGGAAATGTCCGAGTGTTAGAGGAGAGGGACCTGAGGCAAGAGAAGGTCACAGCGCCACACTGGTTGGTAGAAAGCTGTTTGTGTTTGGTGGCTGTGGGAAATCTTCTGATATTAATGAAGAAATCTATTATAACGACCTTTACATACTTAATACAGGTACTGTTTTATAATCTTCAGTTGGCATTTTGCATTGATAAGGAATCTAAGATTCTGAAACAAAAACAGCTGCAAACCCTTTCCTTTCTTGCCTTAATGTGGAGGTTTTAAGATATTTTATGTACTAAGCTTTATGTTCGTGTAGAAACTTTAGTGTGGAAACGTGCTGTTACTACTGGGAATCCTCCGTCTGCGCGAGATAGCCACTCTTGCTCATCGTGGAAGAACAAAATTGTTGTTATAGGTGGTGAAGATGGACATGATTATTATCTGTCCGATGTTCATATCCTTGATACAGGTAAAAAAGCATTCTTAAATTCACGTTCGTTTAACCTTAAGAGTGTATCTTTTATTTGAAGGTTAATGTAACTTTTATTTTCCTCATGATATTTTCATTTTGACTTTCAGATACATTTATATGGAAGGAGCTGAATACTTCAGGGCAGTTGCTGACACCTCGAGCTGGTCATGTTACTGTTTCACTTGGGAGGAACTTTTTTGTGTTTGGAGGGTTTACAGATGCTCAGAATCTTTACGATGACCTCTATGTGCTTGATGTCGGTATGTAACTGAAACATCATTTAATTGCAATATGTAATACTTTGGTCGTTTCTCACTATAAAAGTAAGGACTTGCCTAAATCTCTTGTCCATACAGAATCTGCTCAGTTAAAGGCTTTGTTTTTTCTCGCTATAAAAGTAAAACGCTTAAGTTTATCAGTGTTATATTGATTTCTGTGTCTTACTCAGTTTTTTTAGATTGATAACTACGCGTATTCACATTTGTTTTTGTTTCTTTGTCGTTCTTACCTGTAGATACATGTATATGGTCCAAGGTTCTCACCATGGGAGAAGGACCATCTGCTAGGTTCTCTTCTGCAGGGGCTTGTCTAGATCCTCACAAAGCTGGTTTTCTTGTCATTGTTGGTGGCTGCAATAAGAATCTTGAGGCATTGGATGACATGTTCTACTTACACACAGGTTACTACATACCTCTCCATCTTACTCATTTTCATTTGGACAGGGTTTTTTCTCTTATCATTGCCATTTCCGGTTACAGAACTTGGATACGATGCAAGATATGATCAGAGTGTAGGGAGGTTGTCTCTAAAGAAGCAATTGAAGATGAAATGCCAAGAACAAAGTCACGCAAGTTCCTTATACGATAAATCTCTTGCCAGAATCAATATGGATCAGCAAGGTGTGTTTAGACAAACTCTGTGCTACTCAATATTAGATTGAAACATCAATAGTTAAGACTTTTTCTTATGTAGCAGAAACTCACTAGTTTCTGTATGCTTTCTTTGATTGTAGGAAGAAAAAATTTTAGTTTGAATAATGGCCATGAAGGAAAGATGATGTTTCAAGCCCGGGTAACCGAAACTCACCCTGTTGGTTTCAGTGTAGAAACAATGATAGATGGAAAAGTGCTTCGTGGTGTTTTGTTTTCAAACAAGCACAGCACAATTCTGGCGACTGATAAAAGCTTTAGTAGGTGAGTGGTTAAACTTAATCTTCTTTTTTTTTTTTTGGTCTATTTCTGTTGAGTGCATTGTTTTGTGAACAATTTTATTTGTTGTACAGAAAGAGGCCAGCTATGTCGAACGGTGATCAGGAGAACAGATCAAAGGTATCAAGAACTTTGAGCAAAGATCAAGCTGATGCTATGGAACCCAAAGATTCTCCATTAAATGGTGTGGAGGCTGGTATTGATACCATCAGCAACCCTGTGGATGTTAACACAAACACGGTGGCATTGGCAACACATGAAACAGAAACCGCTGATGCCAAGAACCAAGATGCAACTCGACTTGATATGGTGCTGTTTCAAAATCAATCCTTAAGAACCATTCTTGAGTCATTTCTTTCTCTTGACATGTCGATTATGCAATTTCTTTACTGGAAAAGAACTTTGTGCAGGGCACTGTTGATACAGCTCCATCTTCAGTTCCTCAGACAGATGAAGGGTCTTTAGAATCTAGGAATGCGATATCGATAGATGTTAGAGCTACTAAGGGCGGATCTGGAGACTCATAGCTACAAAAAACAAAGGTGGGCTAGTGTCTTTTAAGTCCTTGTTATCAAACCACTAGACTACACAAGAACAGGACGAGCCATTGCATCTAAATCCTTTTGTTTCTAACTCTGATATTTTTGGGCATTTGATTTACAGATGAGAGATTACCTGCAATACTCGAGGAATAGCAGCATCAACAAGATCATTTCTTCCTGTTTGTGTACATTAGTCTGGAGATAGGATGGGTTTAATGTAGAATCTAAACTAGATTGACGGGTGAGGATGAGGAGGATGAGGAGGAACTAACTCTGAGTTGGTATGTTTTTTTTTAAATCTTTTTTTCTTCTTCTTCTGTTAGTATTGCAAGCTGAAGCTCTGCAATTTCCGTCTTTTCTTTTTGGCCGAATTCAACTTGTAAGCAATGTTATACTTCCTCCTCCTGAGTTCTTGAATTTTGTCTTTTGTTATTTTTCCAGTAAAGAAAAAAACCATTTCAAAACCAATGTTCTGTGAGTAAGAAGTTTAAGGGTTAATGTATTACTACAAAATGAACTTTCTTATTGTTTGACTTTTATCAGCATATGAAAATAGCAATGGGATTAAAATTACTTTCAGTAGTGTAGTTGATACTGAGGAAAATAAAATCTGGAGATAACGTAGAAGAAAAGTCAAACCAGTCCTAGTTGGCTATCCACCTACTATCTAATTTCGTTGTTGATTAGCATGTGATACTGTTAAAACAAATTTTCTAAATTCTAAGAAACCTTAATTTCCATTCATTTATTTTCCCTTACAATCCCATAAATAAATGAGAAAATGGTAAGGAAAAAAGAGAGAGAATTTTGTGGATATCTAAACAAGAAGACAGAAGTCACATGCAGAGGGAGACATCCAAAGAAGTAATCACATCCTACTTCCCACATGGATTCTTGAGATGAGAAAGCGTCTGTATCTCCATTTCTCATGATTAATCTCTTTCATTTCACTTTTATCATTCATCACAAAAAAAAAAAAAAACTATGCATTACTAAAGATAATCTAAAATCTTGGGCTTTTAAGTCTTTAAACTTTAAAGAGTGAGGAATAGGAACTAACAAACAATTTTTTCCAGACCAACAAACCACATGTAGCTGTCTTTTTGTTTTGTTCTCCGAGCAGAACCAGAGGAAACATTTTGCAGAGATTCTTTTGTTCTTGCAGCTTCTTATTCTTCTTCTTCTTCTTGGCTTGGCGGTTTCTTTCTTTTCCCTTAGGTTTGTGAAATTATTGAATGTACATTCTCTGATAGTGTCATCTTCTTCTGGGCCATTCACTTCTCTTTTGTTCTGTAATGGTTAATAGTTAATGGAGCTTTTCTTGCTCCTTTTGGGATTGAGTGGGAATCTAGGTGTTGAAAATAATGTTTAGTAGATCCATAGGTTACTGTTAAGCCTAAGAATTTTAAACTATTGATTCTGAATGAGAATCGAATCAGAATCGAATCAGATCAATGTGCAAAATGGTAAAAGTTTTGAACTTTGCTACAAGAGACAAAAATGAGACTTTTTTGTTACTCAATTTACCAATAATAATATAAAAATGCGAATTTTATGTTTGTCGTCGGTAGGCAATTTTAAGCTGTAATTTGCTGGAGAGCAATGGCGTTCACACTGAGCCTAGTCTGTGCCAATTTTATTGTAAAAAGCTGTTTTCTTTTTTTTGGAATTATATGAAATTTAGAAAGTGCTTTCATTCTCGTTATGGTGGTTGCTGTTGATGGTGAAGTTAAACGAAAGCTTACGTTTTTCCAAATTGGGGTTTACATTGTCACTAGAGAGAAAGTTTTTGAGTTCAAATTCTCTCCTTTTTCTTATCAGTAACAAGTTCCGGCGCCGGAGAGAAAACCCTTCTGGTGTTAGGTGATCTCTCCTAGATTTCTTCTTCATCACCATTCATGGCTGCGAAGCTTCTGCATTCATTTGCAGATGAAAACTCGGACCTTCAGAAGAAAATTGGATGTATGAATGGGATTTTCCAAATCTTTGATCGCCACCATGTTCTCACAAGCCGGCGTAAAAGTCTTACTTTTGGTAATCATTAAGAAATTATTAATACTTTATGCTCTAGATCGTGTCTCGTAGTCGTTGACTTGTACATGGTCATATGTTAAAAACGTTCGTAACTATATGTCTTTTTCAATCTTGTTCCTTTCTGTTTCTTCATGAACCAAAAGGTCTTGTTTGATTCTTCTGTGAGGACTAAAAGGTTTGTGAAATGATAGTTTGTTTTGGTAAATAGATTAGGTTGTTGTGTGGCGTTTTTAAGACTCTATAAGTTTCCAGAATCTGAAATGTTTAAGTTGACAAAGAGAACATTGATATGATCCTCAAACTTTGTTGATATGTTATGTGTTGTTGTTATTGCAGGTAATGCACATGTCAACAGTATCAACTTCGAAAGAGACTCGGTTGATGCAATTTATCAGCAAAAAACAGCATTTCAGTCTCAAGACTCGAAGGTTATTAGCGGAAATGGGTCAAGCGAGAAACTAACAAGGGTGGTATCAACAGAATCTTCGAGGGTTTCTTTCTCATCGTCTTGCTCATCATCTTCCCCATTGTCTTCTGAGCTCAACAGAGAAGTTCAGCCTGAGATATCTGCGGATGACCGAGTCATTTTTCCTGAATCTCCTACAAGTGATCCAGTTATGAGCCAAGGAAATGGTTTTGCTACTACTACACGTATGGGACTTGACCTTAGAGATGTTGTTAGAGACTCTATGTATAGAGAAGCTAGAGGGCTTTCTGAAGTATGTAGACACAACAGAAGAGAGGATTCTCCAAGACCTTATGGTTTGAAGCAATCCACGCCTGTTGATTTCAATGAATCCTGCAGAGCTCTAGCAAAGCTTAGAAAAACTTCTCAGCATTTTTACAATGAAGTTGATTCTTGCAAGAAGTCGAAATCCGGGAAGAAGCTGAAAGAGTTGCCTAGGCTTTCGTTGGACAGTAGAGACCACATTGATCTCAACTCAGGTAGTAAGTTTTCTGAAAGTTTCAGTAGAAGCTCTAGCATGAACAAAGCTTCAGGTAGCCCGAAACGGCCTCCTAGTGTTGTTGCGAAGCTGATGGGGTTGGAAGCTTTACCGGGTTCTCCTTTGGGAAGAGACAAAATTAACATTTTTGATGATAAAAACAGTGATCCATTCTCAAGATCCTTGAGGGAAAATAGCCTGAACCATACTATCCGGTTTTCTCCTAGCTCACCGAGAAGCCTTGGGAAGGACCTGGCTTCTTCTTCTTCTCCAAGATGGAGAAGCTCTGAGTTTGTTATGAAGCCCTTATCAAGTTTGAGATATCCTATTGAAGCAGCTCCATGGAAACAAACGGATAGAAACCGGTTTTCTCAAAAGCAAACCTGCAGGTCTTTGAAATCTATGTCGAAGTCAATGGAGGGAAGATTGAAAGATCTCGAGTTTAAACATTCGGGAAGGGATTTGAGAGCTCTTAAAGATATGGTAGAAGCAATGCAATCAAAAGGTCACCTTGATACTCGAAAGCAACCACAATGCTCAAACTTGGAAGCTCAAAGAGATTGTGAAATGGCAGATTCTGCAACTTCTTCTAACCATGATGCAAAAGACCTGCGAAACCGGGTGATGCCATCAAATATGAGAGGACCGATTGTGATTATGAAACCTGCCAGACTTGTTGAAAAATCTGGTATTCCTTCATCATCTTTGATTCCTATCCACAGTCTATCTGGTCTTAATAAGACCTGCAGAGAAGAACCTGTAAACGTTAGAAGAAATCCAATAAGTAGAAAGGCAGCAAAAGATCAAAGTCCTGGAAACCAAAGAGCTGAGTCGTGTATCAGTTTTGTTGACAAGAAATCTAGCAGCAGAAACGTGAGGTCTTCTAAGGTTAGCACTTCAAAGAATTCAGGATCTGCAAGTCTAAAATCGCAGCAGATGAAGCATGAGCATGACAAGCGTTCTCGGCCACCAACCTCTCCATCTGATTCAAGCAAATCAAGAAAACAAATAAACCGAAAACCTGTGGAATCTTCTTCTACTTCTCCTGGTGGTAGACGTAATAGACTCAAGGATCAGAGGAGCTTGCAGCAAAACGATGACCAACTTAGTCAAAAGAGCAATAAATCTAGGACTGAAACAGAAGCCACAGTAAGTATCGAAAATGGTGGAAAGATTCCATCTCCAATAGTGGCAGCCAAAGCTGCAGTCTCTAAATTAATACAGAATGTGAGTTGCTGTTTCTCATGCTATTGCTAAAAAGTTTCAACTGCTAATTTTCCAAACTTATGTTCTTTTGTGTGGCTTCAGAAGTTCAATCCAAAGTTTTGTGAAGATGGATCATCAGAACATCCAAGTCCAGTTTCTGTTCTCAACGCAGAAATCTACAGAGACATCGAACCATCTCCTGTGAAAATGCAAGCTAGTGAAGGCAGTAAGACCTCTCTACATCTTGAAAGTTTTAAATGCTTTCAATCACTTTCCTTCTCCCGTTTCTGACTGGGAAACTGATCATGTAACAGGTGGTAATGTATGTATTAACTCGGGTGATGAACATTGCGAGGAGGACCAGTGGAATCCAGCTTATAGCTTCTCAAAGAGAACAACCAGCTTTTCGCCAGAGATGAACCGAAAGAAGCTTCAGAATGTTGAGCATTTGGTTCAACAGCTAAGAAGACTTAACTCTAGCCACGATGAAACCAGCCAAGATTACATTGCATCTTTATGCGAGAACAATGATCCTAATACTGATCACAGATACATCTCCGAGATTCTTTTAGCCTCAGGTCTTCTTCTCAGAGACCTTGGCTCAGGATTAACAAATTTTCAACTGCACCCTTCAGGCCACCCTATCAATCCCGAGCTGTTCCTCGTTCTTGAGCAAACTAAAGAATGCAGCAGCAGCAGAAACGAAAAGCTCAACCGCAAACTTGTGTTCGATGCTGTTAATGAAATGCTCGTGGAGAAGCTAGCTTTTATTGAGAGCAGTGCAGATCCATGGATGAAGCGAGCTAAAGCAGGGAATAGGGTCTTAAGTGCGCAACATCTGTTGAAAGAAATGTGTTCAGAGATAGAAACACTGCAAAAGCAAGCAAAGAAGAGATCAGAAGACTTCTTGTTGTTGGAGGAAGAAGAAGAAGATTTCTTGAAATGTATATTGGATGAAGATATGGCAACTCGATCTGAAAAATGGACAGACTTCGATGATGTAGTCCCGGGTTTAGTACTCGACTTGGAGAGGCTTCTCTTCAAAGATCTGGTTAGTGAGATCGTGCACAGTGAGATTGGTCGGCTGCAAGCAAATTCAGGGAGACGAAAAACGTTTTTGGCTGATGAGTAGATTGATTCATAAGCTCATTTTGTTTATTCTCTGTATTCTAAATCCGTATTATATTCTCTGAATATGTTTACTGAAACCAGCCTCGAAGACAAGTTTGAGGCATTACTGTACTTGAAAAGGATCAGACAGTATAATACAAGAACAAAACACAAGATATGCTCTAATGGGAATTCATAATACATAAGTAACAAGAAAGTTCCACGAAATCATTTCAGGTTCCATCAAATTAGAGAAAAAGAAAGAGAAGAAGCATTCCCAGGATTTGGTACCTGAACAAAAATCTAGGAAGTCAAACCTTTTACTTTATGGATGAAAGCGTCAACAACACAAAACCAAGTTCGACTCCAAGCAGAATCAAAGGAGAGTGAAGCAAGTATCACCAGTAGTATTGTCACATAGGCAGCTAAAAAGCCCCAGTAGAAAGATACAATGTCGATAACATCTTGTTCATCTTCTCCAACATTATCTGGTGGTTCTTCCAAAGTGTCGTTATTACAACTTCTGTTGAAGGGTTGTCCACAGAGCAGAGGATTACCAATGTAGCTGCTTTCATCAAAGGTGCTAAACTGCCCGTTCCTTGGAATGATGCCTGATAAGTTGTTGTTGTAAGAGACATTAAAGACAGCAAGACTGCTTAGCTTTGTTAGCTGGCTCGGGATTTGGCCATGTAAGATGTTGTAGGAAAGATCAAGGCTTTCCAAATCCTTCATTTTAGAAAAACTTTCGGGGATGAAGCCTGATATATGATTGTGAGAAAGATTCAATGCTCGTAATTCAACTAAATCTCCAAGCTCTACTGGGATCTCACCACTTAGCTCATTCCCTGAGAGATCCAATCCAAACATATATCCAAGAGTTCCTCCCATGTAGAAATCATATCTTCGCTTTGATGCAAATTGAATTCTGATCGCAGTATCTGCTGTGTAGTCTACAGTAAATGGATCTAGCATAAGCTTAGATCTATAATACCTGCCTAAATCTTCCACGGAATAAAAGTCCATGTCCAGACCCAAACCACCAAAAACAGATACAGAATTGAAGTTCAATGCGGTATCATAATCATATGCATCATGTTTCCCCAGACCAAATGATATATTGCCAAAACATGAAGGTATGGATCCATTCAATCTGTTGTGAGACAGATCCAAAAGTTGGATGTCGCTTAAGCCACACAGCTGGAGAGGAATATGGCCTGTTAATTTATTTCCCCGCAGAAGAAGAATATTGGTGTTTTGGGAATTGAAAAACTTTGGTATATTCCCAGACAAACTGTTGTTTCTCAGATCAAGTAGGCCGACATATTCCAACGTGTCTGGGATTATCCCTGATAAATTATTATCTTGCAGGAACAGCATTCTTGAGTCAGAGTTGAGGTGTGGAGGTATGTCGCCGGATAATCTGTTTGCAGAGAGGTCCAATAGCATGGGGCTGGATATGTTGAACAAAGAAGCAGGTATTCGACCTTCTAAACAATTGTTTGAAATTAGGAGTATAATCAGGTATAAGTTTCCAATCCAACTTGGGACCACACCTGTGAGATAGTTGTTCGACATGTCAAGTACAAGAATGTCACTCGAGTTCAACAAACCATCTCCAATCCTCCCTGCAAACTGGTTATTTTCCAAAGTCAATACCCTCAAAGAAGTCAAGTTTGTTGGCTCTGGAAAAATGTGGCCGCTAAGTTTGTTGTCTGAAAGCTTAAGGAACTTCAGTGAATAACAACCCATTGTTAAACTCCTTGGTACCTTCCCGTAGAAATTATTGTGAGATAGATCCAAAAAGTACATCTTTTTCATGTTACCTAGAGAAGATGGTAGATTCCCTTGAAAACCGTTCTTTGACAGGTTTAGATGCCTTAGATTAGGAAGTATCCACCCAATATTTTCAGGAAAGAATTGACTGAACTCATTAGCTGAGACATCCAGAAAAAGCAGATTATGAGCAGATTTGGGTAGTTGAAATCTCGTAAATGAGTTATTTCGTAGAACCAAAACTTCTAGGTTTGTATTGTTCTCCCATAGCCAAGACGGGAATACTCCAGGAAGTCTGTTGTCAGATAGATCAACTAGACGCAACTCCTTCTGGTGTATGAGAAAATGAGGAACCTTTCCCAAGTTGCAAGATCTTAGTGCTATAACATTCAACTGAAATTCTAGCTTCCGAGGACTTTCTGACTCTACTTGGAGTGAGTTAGATTTTGAATAAAGCATAAGTACCCTAAGCTTTGAGAGGTTGGAAAGTGAATCCAATGAGAAGAAACCATGGAAGTCATTACCATACAGCGATAAGTACTCAAGGGATTCGATGCTACCAATAGCAGATGGCACCTTCCCAGTCATTTGGTTTGATGAGAGATCAAGAACTCGAGTCCAGTCAAGCTAGTTAAGCATTTTGGAAACTCACCTATGAGTTTGTTTCGGCTGAGGTCAAGTTCTTGCAGATTCTTCAACTTACAAATCCCTAGATTATGAGATTCATATATGTTAGAGTTTAATTCACCATTCCTAATCGAAAGTTTAAAGGTTGGACTAAACTTGCCTTGCAATTCCTCCAAGCCAGAAAATTGGTTACTACTTAGATCCAGAGCTTTCAACTTTTCCAGGTCAGCTAACTCTGCCATAAGACAAAGCCACACAAAGGAAGATACTTACAAGTGACCAGGATCATCTCAGAGATGGGCAGTGACAAGTTATTTAGATGTTACCTTGTACAGGTATGGAGCCATCAAAGCGGTTTCTGCTCAGGTCCAGAAGTTCCAAGTTTGTCAGACCTTTAAGTTCTGGATTCCCAAGAGAATAATAAGAAAAATAGATATGGTCTGCTGGATAAATTTCAATTTCAAGCTCAACAGAAACTGAAAACCAAACCTTTAACAGGAAAAGGACCATCCATGTCGTTACCCCGAAGAATCAAAGTTGTAAGTGATTTTGCAGAGCTGAGAAAGGGTAAGATACTGTTGTTGAATTCGTTTGAAGAGAGATCCAGAATCTCTAGGTTTCTTAATCTTCTTTGACTTCTATAGCCTGCAAGAAAGAAATTTTGTCAACAAGAGTAAGCATCATCGAACTTGAGGCGGTAAGACCATGATGTTTGAATCTGGGAAAAAAGCTGGTAGACCTTCCACATACGAGGCACAGAATCCTTTGAATCTGCTCCCAGATAAGTCCAGACTTTGAAGCTCTTCAAAGGGATACAGAAAGGCAAGATTTAGGCGATTAGTATTTTTTTCTACAAGTATATTGAGTTCAAGGCCGATTACACGTCTGGTTGTATGATTACACTTAACTCTCTCCCACCTGCAACAATCACTCGTTGTGTCATTAGTCCAAGTGTCAAAAACAGGTTCTGCAAGCACCAGGTATGTCTTGAGCTCCAACAAACCCTTCCTTTCTTTCTCAATACAGCTTTTGTTTCCATGTATCTGTCCCATCACTACGATCACCCATATCAGACTTTCAACCAATAACAACAGCTTCCTCTCCATTGGAATGATCCAGATAACCAAAAAATAAAAAGTTGTGAGTTCAATATGTGGGAAAACCCCCATGTTCAAGTATTTCCAGTTTTCTATATGACAAAGAAAAAAACAAGTTGCAGAAGGATATATGTTATTTTACGAAGTCAGCAACACTCAAAATCATATGATGTATGTGTGGCGTACTCAGAATAATCCAATGTATATTAGCAAAGACTATTTCTTTTTCGTAAAAGCAAAGACTTCTTCATCATCATCGGGAATAAATTGTTCAGTCATAGAATGTGGATAACTAAGCCTATAAATTCAAAATCCACCTTTTGTTTTGACCAATTTCAGTTTCTTTTCGATTCCTTTCACTACAATTTTCAAATCGTGTTCACAGAAACAAGTGAAAACCATACTATTTCAGAAGCTAACACTTATCTGTATAGAAAATTTGTTCGTACGTCGATAAGACCGACACCAGAAACACTGCGAATGAATCCATCAAAGGGCTTCTTCGTTCCAGTTTGCCTTCATATGGATCTCGTCTGGTTCGAAAATGTCAGATATTTTTAGGACTTACTCAATTTGAGAAGAAGAAGAGAGAGTGAAAAACTGGAAATCCTAGGATTTTAGGGGTTTAACAAAAAAAACTTCCAACTTTGGGAAAAAAAAGAAGAAGCTATTTTTACAACAACGTTGCCGATCAGCTAAATCAACGGTCAGGATCAACTTGAACATAAATAAACGGACTAGATTGTCTCGTGACGAATCGGACTCTTGGCATAAAGGCAGGGTTTTTCGCACTATTAAGCGAGAATTGAAAGACGTTTTGGAGGTTTTTACACTATCAGCGAGGACGATTCCAGAGATTTATCATCATCATCCACTGAGAAACCCAAAAGGTTGGTAAATCATTTGCTTTTAGCATTGAATTTCTCTGTTAATTCCGATTTCGATCTTATTATCTGAGAGTTGCATTCGCTAGATTCTTTTTTCTCTCTGGTTGCTTCATTTCCTTTGTCAATGCGTCTTAGGATTTAATTTGGATCCTACATGTGTTTCATTTCTCTGTTCTAAGTGATGCTAATAGATAGATTCATCAGGAACAGGACTAGTGAGCTGAAGTTGTAAGCTTTAGACTCGATTCTTATAGATATTTGCCTTATGATTCTCGCCGGAAGAACAAAAAGTTTCAGAAACAGATGTGTTCTTCATCAACTTTCACCAATCTATCTATACATTCTGATGTTTATTTATTCAATTGATTTTTTTGTTTGACTTGTTGAAATTTGCGTACAGGTTGAAGAAGATGCATTACATGAATTTGTTTAGTAAAACTGGAAACATATTTAGGCAGCCTAGAGCGTTACAGGCTTCCAACGCTATGTTACAAGGAAATCTTTCTTTGACTCCATCCAAACTCTTCGTTGGAAGTATGGCTCTAAAACCTTTTTTATAAATAATCTGTTTTCTCCTTTGAGTCTTTTTTTTCCTGGTTTGATTGTTTTGCTACTTCTTTTTCAGGTCTTTCACCAACTACTGATGTTGATCTCTTGAAAGAAGTTTTTGGCAGATTTGGAAAAATCGTTGATGGTAGCTATCTCATTTTCCCTGCTGAGTCATTGTTTTCATTGTGTTTTCTTCTCACTGCTGACCAAAATTCAACTTTGTTCTTCGCAGCGGTAGTGGTTTTGGACCGTGAAAGTGGTATATCAAGAAACTTTGGTTTCGTAACATATGATACGATCAAAGATGCTAACACCGCAATGCTATGTATGAATAACAAGGTGATACCAATTTTTCTGGCTTCTTTTAGTTGCTAAATATCGTCTCATGAGTCCTAATATCCTTAAAATCTTCTTGAATTTGCGACATAAGTGTTTAGTACACTAGTTTGTATATATTATCAGTTTATCATCTACCTTGTAGTGCTAGTCCTGTCTTTTTGAATCTCATTTTCCTTAAGACAAAAAGAGAATTGGTTTGGTACTGCATTGATTCTTTCTTTCTTTGCTTGGTTTTGTCAATCCGCCATTTATAGAGTTTCCTGCTTATACAGGAACTTGATGGGAGAATAATTGTAGTGAATGAAGCTGGTTCAGGAGGTGGTGGTGGTGGTTTTCAAAGAAGGGGAGGTTATGGTGGTGGTCGTGGGGGATACGGTGGTCGAGGTGGATACGGTGGTCGTGGGGGATACGGAGGTCGTGGTGGCTTTAGCTTTGTTCGTTAATTGGGCATCCAGGAATGTTTACCACCGAGATTGAGTAGTCTGTTGTTTGATTTTTCTCTTCGCAAAGACCAATATTTTGTTATAACAACGTTCAGTGATGCTTGAACAAACAGATCATGTGGCTAAAGTTGGCAAACACATTTGTTGATTCAATGGAATTTCACATACATTAAAAAAGAAGGTATAGATTTTTGAGGTTTGAATAATGAGTGTAGCTAAATGAGAAGAATCACTATAGAGAGGCTTTTAGTCCAACGAGTTTATGAGAGGCTCGAACTTGAAAATAAGCCAGTCTGCTTGTGCTGCAACAGCTTCACGTAGCTGAACTCCGGCATAGCATATGAACAAGTCAGCTCCACCAGGTTTACGTGCCTGCAAGTGAATTACTTTAGTTACTCAGAGAACATTTTAGAGCTCATTGTTATCTGTAAATTCTCAGTTAATAAATCAAAAGCTTACTTCAAGATCAGTAGCACCATCTCCAATCATGGCCATAGTCTTGTAGAGACGACCCTGAAAACAAACACCAAGTCTCTCATTGGTACAGTGTGTTGTATTCAACAAGACATATGGAGCTAGCAAAGTAAGAAAAAGTTTGATGAACCTTTCGTATTTGTTGTACTGCCTTGGCTTTGCCTCCACTTCTTGATGTAGGTTCGTTCTCATCAAAGCCCAAAAACTCGCCGGAATTTCCAAATAGAAGATTGTTAGCAAAGATATTCTCTCGTGGGATGCCAAGAATCGATGCTACAGGCTACAGTGGAAAGAAAATTCATGCAAAACCTTATCACCATGCTAGTAGTAGTCTACACAAGAAATGATGCAACAGGCCATATATAGTCTACACAAGAGTAAGTACATTGATCATCTGTCGAAAACCTCCAGATATCAAATAGACATCAATTTTATTGGCTCTGAGCTTCTTGACTAACTCTTCAATTCCAGGTGATAGCCTACACAAACCAAAGAAACACACTGTAATAACACATTTCAGAAAGCAATCTGGACATTGCATTTTCCATATATCTTGTGCAGAGAGAATCAAGCAAAACCAGATGTTAACAAAGTCTATTTCAAGACAAAAACTTGGGCCAGTGGAACACAATGCGAACTGATTTCTTTAAGCAGAGTGAATAACGGGAAGAATAGCTCGCATCATACTAAAGAATAAAAGTAACAACATTTAGGAGATGAAAGCAAAACAAAATCAGTACCTTGGGGGTCTCGTTTGGAGAAATTCCTCAACTTTCGAAAGAGAAGGCTTGAACAAAGAAAGTCTTGCGGCTAGAGCATCTTCAAAGGGAACAGATCCACCCATTGCTCTAAGAAAGCAATACTCATTATGTTTAGGTTAACCATCAGAGGTCTAGTATATATATTTGCATTGAGATGGAACACAAACCTGGCAGTCCATTCAGCAACAGCCTTACCAGCTCCACAAAACTCTGCAAGTTCATCAATACCTTCATCCACACAAACCGTGCTATCCACATCGAAGCATACCGCTTCAGCATTTCTCCAAAGATCAAGAACTTCTACAAAAAGTTCAGAAAACCAACAGTAGAAACTCAGCAGCAAAACATACAAAATCTATAAACAACTCAAAAGCTTTAAAAAAAGTTTCTGAAGTAAAGATCAGTGGTGTTACCTTTAGAAGGAACAACGTTGCCGTCGAGCCCCAAAGCCGACAACTCCTCCTGTGGTTGCACAGAAGCAGTCACTGGACGGAGCAATCTGGGATGGTTCATGATTGAGAGACGACCTCTACAAGGATATCTACTTAACTCAAGGCAAGACAAATCAGCAAAACGTGATGAGAGGTTTCTACAGGGAAACTGAAGTGGCACAATTCTGGAACTAATTAATGCTTCCATTAAACTTGGAGCTGCAAACCAAAAAGAAAACAACATACCATATATAAGTCTGATGTTTAATTCAACTCTCACATCATGAGCAAATCCAGACGTGAACGATCTATAATGTAATGTTTCGATACAAATTGAAACGTGTAGATTTTAACACTCACGTGATCTATCAAATTGCTAAGTAGTAAACAATCCAATAAAAACCCGAACGAAAGCAACGATTTTTACCATGTAAGATTGGAATCAGAGATCGGTACAGCGAAGAAGAAGATATGACGAGAAAATTTTACTAACCGGGAAAATTGCCGGCGGTCGTCTTTGGCTGCTGGTTAAGAGGATCGATGAATCATAAAAAAAAAGTCAGTGAGCAGAGAGTGATGGTTGGTGGAAAGTGTTAACCGTAGAAAAAGACAACCTTGCCCTTTATTAGTACTCTTTTTAACATTATTAAACGTCAAAATGATACTTTTATTATGCTTTATATGTCTCGTTTCGGTTGGTTAATACTTAATGGAGAAAGTTTTGGAGAAATTTAGACAATCAACTATGGACATTGGACACTCATAAAGCCACGCAAGATTTGATTTTTTCCGGTAAGTGTCTATTTTTTTCCGGTGAAGTGAGGATAACCTTAAATATTTCTGTCTCCTTACTTAAAAAAATGTACAATTTTTCAGTGGGAAACAGCTGGAAAAACCAGACAGACAAGGAACAAAACAAGTCCATCACCCACATCTCTCACTCTCACAAGATTCCATATCACTACAATAGAGAATAGAGACCCACACTCACATGATCCACAAATCACTTAGTTGTTGTTGTCATTAGCTCAACAAAGCAGAAATGGTAAGAGGGACATCACTTAGTTATTTGTCACTACTAGCTCAACAAGTAGAGGGTGAAGAAGAATCCATATAATAAAGTGGCTCTTGGGTTTTGTAGTCTGAATCCAAAGGATGGATCTGTGTAATCCGGGTTGATACCTCCTGTTCCAGACGGCATTCCCAAACCTCCTGCTGTTGATGTGTAGGGTCTTGTATTAGTTGTAGTAGGGACTCTTGTCGAAGGTGTGGTCGTCACTGGTGTTGTGGTCCCACTACCACTGTATTAAAATGGCACACACACAAAAAACACATCTCAAGAGTCTAGAAATCAGCTAATGTTAAGGTTGGATTGAACAAAGATCTAGAAAGATTCTTGTTGCCAAGATCAAATAAGGGGAGATGAAAGAAAAGATGTATGTACCTGGCACTTGCAGGAAAAGGACAAGTAGTGTAGCCTGTCAAAAGACCACAATGGTACAAGAGACAACAGTTACTAATATAATATATGTTCTCAAAATCTATTTTCAAATCTGTGTAGAGAGTCTTGAGGTGTCATACTATATAGTAAGATAAGATAATGGATAGTTAAATCTCTCATATCATTCACATTGAAAAATGTGTAGTTAAGATTTGATATAATACTATCCTCTCTGATTTGCTTTCAAGTTGGGTTCCATTAAATATTTCTACCTTCCTCTCTTTCAACTATTGCTTTTAACTTTACCTACTTAAGCTACCAAATGTGAACAATGGTCTCAAGTCTGAACAAATTGTTTTTTGCATTGAATGTAATAAATAAATGCACAACAAGTTGGTGGAATAGAGACTCACTGGGATCCGAGGCTGAGAAGGTGGCTGTGCCGGCAAAGTCACAAGTTCCCTGAGCCTGGCTTTTCTTCTGAAAGAAGCTGTTGACGGCATAGGAGCAATGAGACTTGACTGTGTTAGGGTTAAAGCAAGGTCCGTTCTGGTGAATGGGTCCACAATCAGCTCCTGCACCACATGCATAGTCCAATGTCTTCTGCAGCATTGCTTCGCTTAGCCCTTCTCTACATACACACCATGTCCCACCTGTACAAACACAACACTTTCATTACCACACCCATATTTTCTTCAACACTCCTCCACTGATTTTGTGTGAAATGTAAGCTAAATTTGTATAATTCAAGAGGGAACAAAGGTGGATTGGTCTAAAGATAGATGTATTCACAGTAAAAAAAGATAACACCTTTCTATGGAAAAGCAAGAACTGGCCCTTCTTTGTAGACAATTTAATTCCAACTATGAAGAGGTTTGAGACTGTGTTCTGTTCTAAAACAGAGTGATTCAAAGGATGCCTTGGAGAAAGA
Organism: Cardamine flexuosa; assembly: GCA_963555745.1. Lineage (NCBI taxonomy): Eukaryota > Viridiplantae > Streptophyta > Magnoliopsida > Brassicales > Brassicaceae > Cardamine > Cardamine flexuosa. The sequence goes on from OY743214.1 coordinate 6,539,278, forward strand.
AAAGGGAAAAAAAAAAGAATCTTTTATACAGTAAAAAAGAGGATCCATGTGAGACAAAGAAGGGTTATTTTAATTAAACTAGGTGGAGGGTGTGAACAGAGAAGATAGTCTTACTTGAACGACCGGCCATGGCCAACAGAATCACGGCAAGAACAACAACTACCATGGTCGCTGCACCAGAACCAAGCACTTGTGGATGCAGGGAGAGAGAGATAGAGATAATGGAAGAGATTGAGAAAGTTTTTGAAGCTAACAAGAGCTGAGAGCAAGAGAGAGAAAGAGAGTCATTGCATTGAAGACAGTGAAAAAGAAAAAGGCTTTTTGCTTAGATCCTGCACAATATTTATGTCTTATTTTGTACTTATACACCGGAAAAGATAAGAAAATAATTACTCAACAATGTATAAGTCTTTTATCAAACAAAAAAAAACAATGTACATAAGTCAATAGAGAAAACTTGATTTTTTTTTTCTTTTAAAATAGCCTTGCATAATTGATGAGGAACAAAAAATAGCTTTACATAGCTCCAAAAATCTTTTATTGTGGAAAGAAAATAATGGATGAATTTGTGAACAGATCATATGAAGTAGCCAAGTAGGAGTGCAGCGTGCGGCATCTACTTTATATTTCGTACCATCCGGTTCTATTATGACCGTTGAATTCTTTCCACATTCTCATCTTAGCCGTTGGATTTTTTCTGTTTACAGTTAGCAGCAACTATGGATCAATGATTCTATAGAGAACATCAAAGTTCACAGCTTTAAATTGAATAGGAGATCAAAATATTCATTTTTTATTACGCCAAAAAACCAGACTAGTTTACAACTACATTCCAGTGTGCATTGCTAAAGAGTGAAAATCAAATAAATTACTCGGAGACATGATTTTTTTTTTTTTGGGATAACATCACTGTCTTAATAAAGATTGTGGGAAGATTTTATTCCGTAAAACTATTAATTAATTAGTTTAAATATAAGAAATTTTTGTTTGTATTTGGAAACTGATTTAGTAAAAGTAAAATTGTTCTTTAGCAATATAATAATAATATATAATTAAAATTTATAAAACTATAGTGAGAAATTGAATTTAAGGGAAAAAAAAAAGTGAGGCTTGGAGAGAGAATAAACACGTAAGAGGATTATAGTCCGTGGTTGCAATTGCAAACCCAAGGAGTACCCATAAGCGAACACGATACTCTCTCAATTCCTTCAATCTCTTTTCATTAATTTCTTCCCCAAATTCTCAATCTTTTCTCAGTTTCTGCAATTTCTTCCTTGAATCAATCGATCAATCGATGTCGAGCGAAGACTCTCTTCCAGCATTCACTTTGTTCGGTTTAGATGATGTCGAAAATTACGGTCTCGTGAGTCCTCGATTGCTTCTTGTTTATGATTTGATTAGAGTGTTTCCGAGCAATGCAATGTTCTAAATTTCTGATTTTTTTAATTGAGATTTTCGTTATTGATCTCGTAAACCATTGGAGTTCTCCAGTGTTTTTGTTTAGCTGGGAATTAGCTGGTAGAGAGTTATTAGGGTTTTTGTTTGATCATTCGTTTCAATTGATTAAAATTGTAACCTTGGATTTTGCAGGTCACTGAAGCAGACAATTCGCTACCTTTAGACATACACAGTCAGGTTTTTCAACTTGTGGAGAAGGGAAACCAATCATTCAAAGAGTCTTCCTTTGAAGAGGTTAATACCTCTTTATCAATTTTCTTGGTCTTTCGTTGCTTTGCTTAGGAGTTGAATGAGATGGAAAGAGTAATGAGAAATAGTTGCTTGAGAAAAATAGTCAATATGTAGCAAAATTGTGATGACACTAGTGAAGGCATGATGTTGGATCCTTTAGATAATTGATTTGAGTCTCTGTTTTCGTCAATAATGTTATATATTTGTTTTCCAGGCGATTAGCAGTTATTCTAAAGCTTACTCTATAAAGCCTCTTGACCCATTTGTTCTAGCCAATAGAAGTTCTGCGTATATAAGGTAAACTTTCATCCACTAAACCCATGCCATCTTTTTATTCCTTCCAATGGAGTTGTCATGTTGTTCTGATATAAGTATTATATCGTGTTGACATTATCTAATCTCTCTCCATCTTCCATCCTTTTGCATTTTTAGATTTGGCCAATATCTAAAGCAGAGATCTGCATCAGTTTCTGAATATAGACCTCTGAATGGTTTTGATATGTCGATGCTTGGGGAAGTATGTATTCTACTTGCTTAACCTCCTTACTAGCAGTTGCAAAATTTATCTACTCTGACTTCCCCTGGAAAACTTGATATTTGCTGCAGCTTGCTCTTAAGGATGCTGATAAGCTAATGAATCTTCAGAGCAGTTCAGTGAAGTCATACATTATAAAGGCTTGTGCCCTCATGTTGGTATGTGTTGATTTTTTTCTTTTTCTGTTCCTTATACGGCTCAGTATCAGGTCTTTAGTCAACAAATCATCCCCGCATGTCTTTAGTTCCAGTCACACACGTCAAATTTTGTTTTCGTTCTGCAGCTGGAAAGATATGAGGTAGCACGTGATACTATCCTCTCAGGTCTACAGATTGATCCCTTTAGGTACAATAGAATATGTGTACTGTTCTTGATTCCCGTATTATTGCCTAGCTAAAAGTGTCGTTTTTAAAGTTGAGGGTTTCTTTCTGATCGCATGAAGCGATCCTCTACGATCCAATCTTCAGGAATTGGAGAAAGTGCTGCCTACATCGATGAGTAAAAACCATGCAAAGGCTGAGCGGTCTGATGACTTTGATTGCACTGTTTGCCTGAAATTGCTATATGATCCTGCTACAACTCCATGTGGGCATACATTCTGCCGATCATGCCTCTTTCAGTCAATGGATCGCGGTGGGTTTATATGACTGATTTTGCTGTTTTACTCTTGCAAATTTCTTCTTTTATTGTTGTGTTGCGTTTAACTTTGTGGGATATAGGCAACAAATGTCCCTTGTGTCGAACTGTCATTTTTATGACTCCAAGAACATGCGCTGTCAGGTAAAATTTGTTCACTCCTCTCTGATTTTCTTATCGCTTGATGCCAATACCCTTACATATAACTATATCTTGAGCGCTTGTGTTTTGAAATTCTTGTACTGAAGCAACTATGTGTTGGCAGTGTGACACTGAATAACATCATACAAAAAAACTTTCCAGAGGAGTATGCTGAAAGGAAATCGGAGCAAGACACGCTAGTCCACTTAGGCAATGAAAGTATGCCCCTTTTTGTCATGGATGTTATCATCCCCTGTCAGAAGTTGTCTCTTCACATATTTGAACCACGATATCGACTAATGGTGAGTTCTTTCATTTTATTTTATGGTTCTGTACATTTTAAAACTTAAGTTTTAGAGAATAGTCACATTTTAGAACGAGAACCACTATATTTTTCCTGCAATTGGACGCTCATTTAGTGTAAAAACTTCATTTCTGGCTCGCTTTCATAAAACTCTTACATAATCTTAGACTGTAAAAGTCTTCGTAAAGACATATGAGCACTCATTTTAGGGGGGAAAAAAACCAAGAGAGTCAAGTGAAGAGAAGAGGAAATTGTCTCTAAATGACCGCTAATAGATTGAAACTTCTTAAGTCACTTTAGCCCACAACAGTATATGCTGCTTGCATTCAGAAAATTTCTTCACGAATCGGTCCTTTCTCATGTACCTTTGACTGAAACAGGTGAGAAGAATAATGGAAGGGAATCATCGGATGGGAATGGTAGGTCTTGTATCCTTTTTCTTCTTTCTTCTTCATTATACATCGTAAAATGTTCCTAACTCGTAAGGTTTGTTTATTCCGATGTTTACAGGTAGCTCTTGATTCTGCGACAGGTTCTCCGGTGGATATTGCTTGCGAAGTTGAAATCACAGAGTCTGTTTCTTACTTCTTTCTGATGATATTTGATGTCTTTCAGTTCATTATTTAAAATTAAGATAACTCACACAGTCTCTTAATTTTTTTGAGCTACTCAGGTGTGATCCACTCCCAGATGGACGTTTTGTCCTGGAGGTGAATGTCATTTTCATTACTTCCTTGTTAAATTCATAATACTTAGATCTATTTGACTAAATCCTTAAGAAAGCATATTTTTGGGGTACCTTTATCGAGGCACTAAAATCCTTAGATTATGGTTTTTGCAGTTACAATAGTTGCCAGGCTATCTGATATTTGAGCTTCATTGTGATTTAACTGTCAATACAAATAGTTTGTGGTTAATTATGTGCCATTATTGCATCTGTAAGTTGTCAAATGATTAACTATGTATCTTCTTTTGCAGCTGGAAAGCCATAGAAGGTGCCGCATTGTAAAAGCTTGGGATCAAGATGGGTAAGCTTTGTCATACTGTTCTGATCGGTTCCAGATATTATTGCTCATGTGTTTTTTTCGTGTTGCGATTTGATATAAAAATGTTCCAAAATTACATTTTTTCAGTGAAGATCAAATATTTAAGTTTGGGTCTTCTTGCAAAAGCGATTGTCTGACTTTTTTCAAACATATTTTGCTTTTAGGTATCGTGTTGCAGAAGTTGAATGGGTGGCAGATACACCACCACAAAGCGATCAAGAGAAAGCAGATGTATGATTATCGAATCTCTCAACATTATTGTTTATTTCCTTTTCTCTTTTTTCCTCACCTTTCTTTGTGACTTCTTAAAGCTGCGGGAACTGACGACCAGTGCAGCATCATTTGCTCGGTCATGGCTAGATAGAGCAAAGGAAGCAGCTAGACAAGGAGGTAAGAAACTATTTTTATTAAGCTGAGAAAGGGAAGTGAAATTTCCAGCTTAGCTTTAACAACATAAACTATTCGACCAATAACTAATTGCTGTTTATTTCTAATATTTAACAACAGACAGAAGACGACTTGAAATACTTTCAAGTGTTGAATCTATGATACCAACGCCTCAAGATCCCGAACGCTTCAGTTTCTGGGTAATGTTGTTATCAGCAAAACACACCTATTGCCTTAATATATTCACTTGTGTTAAAATTGTTGATCAATAAGTTCTTTTTGGCCTCAGCTTGCTACATTGACAGATAGGAGACCTTCAGAAAGATTGGAACTTCTTCGGCTTCAAGATACTGGAGAGGTACTTGAATATCGACTAGTCTAGATTGCTCTATATATTTTATCGGTCCATTTCTTTTGATAGTTGAAACATTTTTGTTGCAGAGAATAAGGCGCGGGTTGATATATCTCAGATCTGTGGAACGAGGATGCAGAATGCAATAGACCGGCCTCATATTACCGATTATAAACTACAGAGATAAACTTGGGATCTGTTGATAAGAAAAGTTGACAAAAACATGATTTATTCAAGGAATACATAAGATAAGAGATCCTTGTAGGATCATTATCATCCTTTGGTCGATCCATTATGGTAGATTTTATGTGCGAGTGTGTATTTATTAAAAACATGATTTATGGAATGTGTTCTCGTCTATGAATCCGAAAAACACTTTCTATTTCCTCAAAACGAAAGGTTACAACTGCATAATACACATAAAGATATGCATAATACACATAAAGGTAATGCGCTATTTCTATACATTATGCCTGGAAATCATAAACTCCGCTAAAGTTATTATACTCTCAAAATTTTAACTTTTTAAAATAGAAATAATGCTCATGGCTTTCTTCATATATTTGCTTTGATCGTCACAGTTTCTGAAAATCTATTCAACGTTGTGTATCTTTATTTACTTCTTGGAGCTCTCTTCAGGATCCACTTGGAAAGCTTTGCATGGTACATAGTACATACAAGTTAATACGTAGTCATTTCCCTTGTTTCTTACCTGCAATTCAAAAATCCAAACACTTATTGCTCATCATGTTTTTTTTAAGATCTTTAAGTTATTAGTATAAAGTCAAAACTTCTGTTTCTTGTTAACTTGGTAGCATCATATTTTTACCTTTCTGGAACCAAGATTTTCGAACTAACTGGCGAATCTGGCGATCATGGCGTTCCAAAAGCTCATCAACTCCATAAGATTTTGACAACAAGGGCCCTGAGAATTCGATTTTGTCATCATCGTCTTTGTGATCCTGTCAAGAACTTAACTCATTAGCATCATCGAGTACGTTTGTCACATGCACTAAAAGAAGACAAAGCAAATCATGCATCTTCCACTTTTTCTTCTCAAGTTTTTAGGTGAAATATAAAACGTGGGAGAGAGAACGACAAAAGAACTAAAAGCAATAAAGCTACACTCATTCAAATAGTAATCAGGATCTCTTTCTACTCATTTTTATGAAGCCTTGAAATACATAGCTTTCTCCAAACTATAGCCATTACCAAGACATCAAAAAATAACTAGCATAACAGAAATTTCAGAAATCATTGCTTTGGAATTATATAACTTGAGATTTGCATATGAAAATGCTATTGCTTCTATAATCTATAGACATACCAAATGACTCCGCTTAGTTGCCTTTTCATCTCTCTGATAAAGTGCCAATGACAGTTCCTGTGAATGATACTCATCACAAGTATCAAAAGAATCTGGACGTTCAAGTTGTCTCCACTGCTTTAGCATTGAAAGCTTCAACATCTCATACGACTCACGCTCTTGGGAATCTGTTTTTGCCCCATGTTTCTCTTCCTTTTCGTTCTCATTTATCTTAGACTCAACGTCAGTGTTCTCACTGAAAGCAGGAGAAGGTCCCAAGAAGTTAGGAATATGACCTCTTGAGAGAGATCTATGATGTGATCTAACAACACTTATGTCATCTTTTCTTCTCTTTGCCCATGCAAAACCACTTGATACAGAGACTTGCAAAGGCCCTGAGAATGGTACATCTCCTTGTGATGATGCGTTCTTCACATGAGAAGAAGCTTCATCCTTTTCATGACTTGATGACTTTTGCATTTTCTCACATAAGGTGACATCACTATCTATTGAATTATGAACTGAATGACCATTACGTTTCTGAAATTTCTGTGAATGGCTTCGTACATCCTACAAGTAGCAAAAAGGGACTTCTCAGAGATGCAAACTAGAGAATATATTAGACTCTAATAAGTAGAGATACCTCAAGAGGTGGCAATTTAGTAAATGCAGGAGGCTTTCGTGTAAGCTTCCTAGATTCTGTACCACGTCTCCCATTGCCACTGATTTTTTTCCTGGAATTCCAAAATAACGTAGGAGAAAAATGAACAAAGTCATTTCCATAGGCTGTAAAGTAAACTGTGATGGGAATGAATGAAATTCAGACCTTGTTGTTTCTTCTCGATGCTTTGCATCAATCTCCTTGCTAGGCGAGTATACAGGCAAGCTTGAGGGATCACAAGCAAAAGGCTTTGAAGTGAAATACTGAAAAAAATAAAATAAAGGAAATGTCTTGATGAAAAAATCTGACCATACAACAAAACAAAGTCTTCCCGGAAAATAAAGTTCACTAAAAATGGCTTACCTGAGAAACAAGAGCAGTAGAAGCAGTCCCACGTTTATAGGGCTCTATAGAAAGAAGAGTTTCTATAAGACTGAAATCATCATCGGACAAATCTTTCAAGGATTCTCGGAGACAACCATCATAATGCTGTTGTGGTTTGAAAAGCGTTGCATGAGGAAGTTTGGATTTTTTCCAGTAATCTGAAGGTGGAGATCCACATAGTTTGAATATCTTGTGCAACTGTTCGACCTGTATCATACATTTCAATAAACAGAACTCTTTGAGTTATACTATACAGAATCAAAAGGTCTGAAACAACATGTTGTGGTATTATAATATTACCTCAGTTCTTCCTTGCAAAACTGGTTTCCCCAAAAGAAGCTCAGCGAAAACACAACCAACACTCCACAAATCAACCGAAGCTCCATAATCTGTTGCCCCGAGCAAAAGTTCCGGAGGACGGTACCAAAGAGTCACAACTCGACTTGTAAGAGGTTGTTTATTCCCAGAAGCATTACAAAAGTTAGCTAGCCCAAAATCAGCCACCTTTAATATCCCTTCATTATTCACCAAAAGATTCGAACCCTTTATGTCCCGATGCATCACACCTCGTGCGTGACAGTGATCAAGTCCAGACAACAATTGTTTCATATAACACTTTATCTGCAACAGTCAATTCATCAGTAACCACACAAAAAAAATCCGGACAAAGGACAAAAGAATGAGACAGACCTGTGGAGTAGTGAAGTTGACGTCAGGACTAGAAAGAAGCCCAGTGAGATCATGCTCCATATACTCGAAGACAAGATGTATGTTGCAAGATAGTTTAGAAGTAACTAAACCTTCTAGTTTAATAATGTTTGGATGATTGTTAAGTCTCCTAAGTATCATAATCTCTCTTGCCATGAACCTAACACTCTCTGGCTCAAAATTGTCAAATCTAACCTTCTTCATAGCCACTATCCTCCCAGTCTCAGTCTCTCTTGCACGGAACACACTGCTATAAGTTCCTTGTCCAATCTTCAAAAACCAAACCAAAACCAAAATCAACATTTCAAATTTACATAGAATTTATTATCCCGAATTGTAAAAAAAAAATTACCTTTTCGAGTTTTTCGAAAGCATCTGATCGGAGTGGGACCCAACCATGGATAGCTTCGCCAGCGACGTTGCTGAGCCACGTAGGCCAACCAGCTGCGACTTGCTCAGCTTCAAGGTACTTACTCAAGTTCCCGAGGCGGAAACTTAACGACTCGCTCCTGCAATTCGAACTAACTCGACCGGACTCACTTAACTCGCTTCCGCTCTTTTTGCTACTACTCTTCTTCCCGCTCTTGCTCCTCCACGGAACGAGCCTCTTCTCCGTCGTTGGATGAGGATCCTCAACCACAATTCGACCTGAATCAGAACACGCATTGTCTCTGAAAACTCCAGAGAGATCGATCGCTGGCGTGACAGAGACGTTCTGCTTCGAGCTGACACAACCCATTCCAAGAATTTCGCTTCTCGTCACCACATGTATACCGGATTGTTTCTTTAAACCGGACTTAAACCGTCACGGTGCCGGATTCGGATTCGAGTGAATTTCTACGGGAAGTAGTGAAACTATTGTTGTTTCGTTTTTTGTATATATACAGAGTAACAGAGAGAAAATGTAAAGAGAATGTTTTCTACGGCTTTTTACTTTTTGATTTCGGCGTGAATTGCGGAAGACGACGGTCCTTTATATCTTTTTGTGAAATTAAATGTCACGACATCAAAATATAAATGTTTTAGCCGAAATCCACGGGAACTTTTTTTTTTATCGAGAATAATCATAATTGATTGAACTCTTGTTATTTTCCGTTTACGTATTTCTTCTGCTAAAAGACTCTTCTATGTTTTGTTTTTAAGAAACGTTAAAACGAAATCGAAATATCTAGGATTATTAATACTAATGAAATGGGGAAGTATGGAACGGGTTTGACTAAGCGACCAGTGTGAGAGCTGAGCTAATACGGCCAAAAACGGTGGTGGGTTGTTGTTGACTAGTTTGGAAATTTATTTATTTCTTAAAAATGTGTGTATAGTTTACTATTAAACATATAATCACTTGTCATGTGTTTACTCAATAATTAGACGGTCACATATTTTGTAGTAATTTTCTTATGGTATTTGTCTGTATGGATTGTGGATTAATAAATACATATGGATCGATTCAATCTACTTTTGTTTAATAACCGAAGTGGTTGTATCAAAATGCTTATTGACATTAATAGAATGCTCCTTTTTAAAGTAAGATCATTCTTTGGGATTAGAGCTTCGCCCTCTTGGTAATCAATACATATTCCACATTAAATTTCTGAATAATTGTTGGATATATTATCATGTGACTCTCTAGATACCAAACATTTCAACCAACCAGCCTATATTTATACGTGTTACGTGTATGTGGATTGTGGAAGCATGCATTTATTATGGTTCAAACCCGAAATTTGAATACCCCTACACCTACTAGTTTTCGAAATTTTATTTAGGTATTAATAAATGAAAGCTTTTTGTTGAAATTTGAATGCCACTATATATTATTTGTTTCCTTACTTCCACTATCCCTTAAAACAAAAAACAAACACAAAAACAAAACAAAACAAATAGTATGAGAGTAAAAAAAAAAGTTAAAAAGGAAAATAATGTTGACTTTAACTTTTCGGTAGACATCTTTCTTTAATGGCTCACATAATTGCGCACCTTTCCCGTTTTTTGATATTTCATGTCTCTATGGCCAACCTATAAAATCTCTATTGTCACAGTCATTATATCTTGACTATATTATAGTGAAATTAGGTGGTTGGTATGTTTACAATCAATTTGTTTACATAATGTTAGGGATCAATGTAAGCTGAATTTTATGTCCAATTGTATAGAAATCATCACTGCTCACACAAACAAACAATGGTTTCCAATGAGTAAAAAAATTATGATGGATCTGCTAAGTTTGAAAATAAGAGTTGAATCTAAGCTTTACAAAGACAATGGTTGGATTACTTTCTATGATGGTAACTCGCATGCGGCTTTAGCATCTTTGGACTTGTACTGACCAAGCAGCTCAGCTACGGTTTTGCAGCGACATTCTTTTCCAGGTCGTAACACGTCTCCATAAACCGCCATTTCAATAACGTCAAGCTCCTTGTCTGTACGTTTACATAAGAAGAGAAATCTCAAGAAAGTGAAAGCAAATATGCAGAGAATAGACTCACAACACACAGTCGAGTCCACTTACGCATGATCATTGCAATTTGCAAGTGCAAGAAGGTAAAACATGGCAAGAGATTTAGAAACTTTTGAGTCTTTTTGGAAAGAAAATGCATTCCCCAAGAGCATTTTACACCTTTGCTTCACTCCAATAAAAATGTAAACTAGCAAGACCTAGAACAACTCACAGCTTTGCTTTAGCATTTAAAGAAGATTCCTAGTGGCTCAAGTGAAACTCTTGATATGATACAAACCAATAGAGAAAAGAGAAAGAAGATCCAAAAGCAAAAGCAGCTCCCACATGTATGAGATTAGCTTAACTTCTAACGAGCAAGGTATTCAACACAACACTCTATCTGTAATACTCTTCATGAATATCGACTGATCAACTATATAACTCACAAACCAAGATTGTCCCATCTTATCTACATAACTCACTCAACACTGAAAATGAAACTTAACAAGAAATGGTCGAATCTTAACAAAAGGAACAAAATTTATGATTCATCATCACATCTAACAAGAAGAAGAAGCTAACATTAGGCAACATACCTGTAAATTTCAGGTCACATGAATATCCCTTAAGTGTGGTTGCATCAACATTTTCTTGAGCTGATTTCAATCTGTTAACTCTAGTTTGAAGAATCTGACAATTCTCCGCCGTTGACTCTCCACCTATATACACAGAGAAGCAACAATCAAGATTAAAACTTAATACTCAAATCACTAAATTCAATATGTCACATCTGGAGAAGCAATGAGAAGATTTGAATTGAGAGAAATCAAACCTTTGGAGTAAGGAACAATGTGATCATACTCGAAACAGAGACAACCGTTGCAATTTCCGAAACGTTTGCAGACGATGTTTCCGGCGGCGTCTTTACGCCACCTCTCGGGATGTCGACCAGGAACGATGTCAGCATTCGCCCAGCACTTGTTCTTCGCCTTTGCATCGAAGAATCGAGGCCTTTCTTCTCCGTTAGATTTTGGATTGATGCGAGTCGGCGACGAAGGCGGCGACGGAGGAGGAGGAGGAGACACGGTGGTGGAGTTAGTAAAAGAGGCGGAGTATGATGCAACGGAGAAAGAGGACCCCATCGATCTCGCTTCCTCTGCTCTCTCGAATTTGAGAGTAATGAACCGGGAATGTTAAATTAAATTCATAAACCGTACCGGAACTGGAATTTTGCTTGTAAATCAAACATTGGATGGGGTTTGTTGTGCAATGTTGTAAAGTTGAAGGTTTTAATTTAATTAAGCAAAAAGTTGGAGGCCTTATTAGGTATTCCAGGAAAAGAAATCGAGATGCGATTTCAGATACGCCAACAAAATTTAAATAAAGAAATTCCAAACTTTGATCGGAGTTTGCCAAATCAGCAGCAGATGGCGAAGGAAGCTCCGTCGTCATCGTCAAGGACCACCGTCCGCAAAGTTAATGAGGCTCGTTTTCTTCATCTTCTTTCTCGCTCATTTCCTCCTTCTCACTACGACGGTACTCTCTCTCCCTCGTTTCTACGCAATTAAGAACTTAATCATATGATTCTGCCTTCGATTAATTTGTCGGTAGTCCTGAAATTAGCATCTTTGTTGTGTGTGTTTGTTTTCGTGACGAGACGAGTGTTGAATTCTTAGCTATGAGTTGCTGTTTGTTTGGTCTTTTTCTGTTCATCTCTCACGGGCAAGTAGTTTAAGTATGTAATTAGTTTCTTAAAACTAAAACCTTGAGAATGAATGCAAATCTAGTGATAAACCATTTCTGTCATGATATATCATGGGTGAAATATTAAAGCTAGTTGCTAGTTTTGTAGTCTTTAATGTGGAAGTAGAATTGAAATGGTACTTGATTGCTACAACTGCTAGCTTAAAAGGTTCTTCTAGGTTTCCTTCTCTTTGCAAACTACTCTTACTGCCATTGCAATATACTAAATTACTAGAGGAAAAGCTTCTGTTTGACCTGTTTCTAGGGAAACTCTCTGTGCTTGCTGTTAATATATGTAGGCTATGCATGTAGAGATTGTAATGTATTATGACTTGTATGAGCAGTAAGTTGTTAGTCCTGTGTCTTCACTTGTTTTTATCCTTATATTTCGGAGCTTAAAAGAGACAATGTTGTGGAATATTTTGCACATAAAGCTTCCCCTGCTGGAAGTTGTTTCTTATGGTCACTTGACTACATGAACTATTTACCATCTCTAATTCTGTTTCCTCAATCCGTTTGTATGATTTCTTTTGGGATCCAACTTGTTAGTACGTATAATAATTTTTTAGGGCTTTCAAAATGAAGGTTTGATAGCAATTACATTTTTAGACTATGCGTTTAATTTCCAAGATTCCAAGCCATGGCTGATTCAGGTAGAGCCGCTGAGTAGATTGTTTACAATTGGTATACATGGTTAAGTCTTGTTTTATTTGTATGCACAGGGTTTCTTAAGTTTACCTATCATGCTTTCTAAACCTCTCTTACAAAATGTCCACGCAATCTGGCATGTTTATTTATATGTTGAAGATGCTATAATGTTTTTGTTTTTCATTTAGAAAGATGCGAAGTAGCGGAGCATTTTCTCCTACATCAAATATATTTAATTGCGGCCACTTTTCTCCATTATCCAATTTAATATTCGTTAACTATTTTTTTAAACAGGATCTTCAGATTGTCAATGTCCATCAATCATCATCTCTACTAGTCTTCCTACGGGATCCTGCCAAATATCTGAAATTTCAGAGCCATTTAGTTCAGAGAGTGAGGGAGAGAGAATAGGATCTACACATCTACACATGCTGTGAGAAAAAGACAATCACAACAGATTCGGTTATTAGTTAGACTGTGTCCATATTCAAGTGCCATCTGGAGGTTTTTCCCAGTGAGTGAAGCCTAGAGACTGAGGAGGCAACAGGTGAAATGAATCAGGATGGTTCAAGATCCTCAGGAAGTGGCGGAGGACTTTCGACAACGGCTGTATCAACTGGCGGAGGGAGAAGCCGTGGTTTTTTGCGCGGTTGGAAGATCCAGAATACCTTAATTAACATCAAGATCATGATTCTCTGTGGCTTCTTGACCATTCTCGTCCTACTTAGCACAACCAGTATTGGCAACCTTGGAAACTCCAATGCCGACGACGTTAATCAGAGTTTTATCAAGGAAACCAAGCCGATTCTTGCGGAGATCCCATCTGATTCGCATCCCAATACAACATTACACTCTAGGGCTGAGCCGCCTAAAGCTGAGATGGTCTTGGCTGAGCCGCCTAAACCTGAGATTAACCCCAATGCGACATTTCACTCTAGGGCTGAGCCACCTAAAGATGAGATGGACTTGGCTGAGCCACCTAAAGATGAGATGGACTTGGCTGACCCACCTAAAGATGAGATGGACTTGGCTGAGCCACCTAAAGATGAGATGGACTTGGCTGACCCACCTAAAGATGAGATGGACTTGGCTGAGCCACCTAAAGCTGAGATTAACCCCAATGCGACATACACTCTAGGGCCCAGAATCACCAACTGGGACAGTCAACGCAAGGTATGGCTGAATCAGAACCCTGAGTTTCCTAGTATTGTCAATGGCAAAGCTCGAATTTTGCTTCTTACTGGGTCTCCCCCGGGACCCTGCGACAAACCAATTGGAGACTATTATCTATTAAAATCCGTGAAGAACAAGATTGATTACTGTAGGCTTCATGGGATAGATATTGTGTATAACATGGCCAATTTGGATGAGGAACTCTCAGGGTATTGGACGAAATTGCCTATGATTAGGAGATTAATGGTGTCTCATCCAGAAGTAGAATGGATTTGGTGGATGGATAGTGATGCTTTGTTCACTGATATACTGTTTGAGATTCCGTTGTCACGGTACGAGAACCATAATCTGGTGATACACGGTTATCCAGACTTGTTGTTCAACCAAAAGTCATGGATTTCATTGAACACGGGTGTCTTTCTGTTGAGAAATTGTCAGTGGTCATTGGATTTATTAGATGCTTGGGCCCCAATGGGACCAAAAGGGCCGATCCGTGACGAAGCTGGGAAGATGCTGACAGCTTATCTGAAAGGCCGGCCAGCATTTGAGGCTGATGATCAATCAGCGTTGATATATCTTCTGCTCTCGCAGAAGGGTAAATGGATGGAGAAGGTTTATGTTGAGAATCAATACTATTTGCACGGGTTTTGGGAGGGTTTGGTTGATAGGTATGAAGAGATGATAGAGAAGTATCATCCAGGATTGGGCGATGAGCGATGGCCCTTTGTAACACACTTTGTGGGGTGCAAACCGTGTGGCACCTATGCTGATTATGCAGTTGATAGATGCTTCAAGAGCATGGAGAGGGCTTTTAATTTTGCAGATAACCAAGTGCTTAAGCTGTATGGGTTTACCCACAGGGGACTGTTGAGCCCCAAGATTAAGAGGATCAGAAACGAGACAATTTCTCCTTTGGAGTTTGTAGACAAGTTTGATATTCGTAGAATGCGTGTGGAAACTAAACCATAGAGGAGCTGGAAAACCCAAGGTTGATATTTCAGCAGACTGATGCTAAAAACAAAAAAGTTTCAATAGACAATAATCTCTTTACTCTTTTGTTTCAACAGTGTTGTTCTTTACTCTTTTCATAAAAGATAATTACCATTAACTGTAAATAATGAAAGATTTAGTTAAAAAAAAGATAATTATGTTGAGGTTTTGATAGACTCAAGATCCGATTGTAAATTTTAAGTCGATCTCTATTTAAGTATATACGCGGAAAAAATATCCGAACGAGATTTTCACAAAAACATTGACACTCTTTGATCGGAGTTTTCCCAAAATCCGATGGCGAAGGATACTCCGTCGTCGTCGTCGTCGTCGTCGATGCCTTCCGTTCTCAGAGCCTACGCGGTTCCTATCTTACTCTTCGTCCTCTCTATGTTCTTCCAGCTTTTCCTTCTTCCTCGGTCCTTTCCTCCTTCCCACTACGACGGTACCCTCTCTCGAGTATCTACTGTACTACAATTAGCTTCCGCTTTAATCGTTTGATATTGAATTTCTTTTTTTTCCTTTTGATTTCTTTATTAGTTTTGGGTGTAAAGATGTACAGCTCAGTGGATGACGTGAGAGAAGCGTACGAGAGTATTGCTTCCAAGTGGTAACTTTCTCGATCCAGGGATTTGTTTTTGGGCATCTGGTTTTAAAACCTAGAATTTGAATTGTAATCTCAGTTAAGGCTAGTTCACAAATTGTGTTTTGTTAAATGAAAGAGGAATTACTAACTTCTCTTTGACCTCGTTTCCAAGACATCTCAGTGTCCTTACTATATTGTATGACAAGCATTGTAAAGAATGGAATGTATTACCATTTGAATTTGAGAAGTAGACATTATCTGTTTCTAAGTATAAAGTTTGTTATACCAATTTTTTTTTACTACTGATTGTGACAGGGATTCGAGTTCAGGAGATTCTCGTCCGGCTGATTTTGTCAAGGTTGGTTGCTTTTTTAAGTGCCAAATCTTTCAGCCTTTTGATGTGTGTAATGCTTTCGTGTGGTTCCATCATTGCTAGTATCTGTTATGCAGATAAAATACGCCTATGAGCTTTTAACAAATATAGTATGGAAAAGGGACTATGACATATATGGCATTGATGAATCTGCTGTAAGTTGTTTTTCCTGTATCTTCTTCACTCATTTTTTTCCCCCTCTTTTCTTTCTTTATTTGAAAATCAATTGCTTGTTTTAATGGTTACAGCATATTATAGAGGAACTAGAAAAACAATATGCTGTGGAAGATTTTGGAAATATAAAACTTCCCCTGCTGGAAGATGTTTCTTATGGTCAGTTAACTTTTTGACATTTCCAGTTTCTGTTTCTTGAACTCGTTTTATATATTTCTTTCGGATGCCAACTTGTTATTGTGTGAAACTTGTTTTAGAGCCTGAACGTGAAGGTTTTATGACAATTACTTCTCAAGACTTTGCGTCCAAGTTCCAAGATTCCAAGCCATGGCTCATTCAGGTATATACTCTTTCTAGATCGTTTACACTGGGATATTAAAATTTGTGGAGTCGCATTTCGACAGAACTGATACTCGAGTACCAAGTCTAGAATACCTAGCATTTGTTTGAAACCTCTCTTACAAAAGATTAAATCTGCCATATATACATGTCGAAGATGCAAATATTTTTTCCTGTTAAATAAGTAAATGTTGGCATGCGTTTAACCATATATCTCTTGGAATCCCTTTATGCTAAAAGTAAATGTTGGTTCATTCTGTGCTTCTCATTATTTTGCAATGCTACATCTTATTTAGTTTCTAAATACCTGTAGTTGTATTCTTCTGGTAGCAAGAGCTCTGCTCACTTCTCTACGGCTTGGAAAAGTATTGGTAAGATTTTTCTTCTGTAGTATCTTGAAAGCGCAAAATCTTGCAAGCCTTAGTTAAAGTAGGAGTTAATTGAATTGTAGATTGAATAGCTAGAACAGTGCATATCACAGGGGGAAATTGAACTATCTGGAATAGCCAGTGTTAGTTTTCAGGAAAGAAATATGGTATCTATGTCTCTACGATGTACAAAGCAAATGTAACAATATGATCGCAACCTGATATCAAAAGATGTGTTTTAAAAATAAGGAGGGGACACTAAATTAATATGTAACAATAGTCTAGACATGCTTTGCCGTGAATGGAATCATTTTACCAATCATCTCGTTGCGCTCAGCTATCTTGTATAATTGCAGTTGCTTTGTTGGATGGGGTTGCCAACCATGCGATGGTAGAGCTTGAAGATGTTCGACTTGTGGCCTACCTTGCTGAGAAAAAACCAACAGGACAAGTATTTTTTAGAAAAGGTTAGTTATCACTTCCTCACCCTGCCAAGAACCTAACCAATATACAGTTTCTTGTATACATTCACTTTTTCTATTATGGCTATTGTTTTAAATTGCAGAAAGCTGTTATGATTGTATATTGTAAAATGCATCGATTTTTTCTCCTGTTATAACCTCATATATGCATGCAGACCTTCCTTCAATCATCTCTTTCCCCCCACATTGCAAAACTGCAGACTGCCTCATCAGGTAGCTCACTGACTGAACCTTTTATTTACCTGAGAAGGCATAACTTGTTTCTTTTTCCTTATATGCCAGAATAAGAACTCAAATCTATCTGCTTGTCAGGTTTGAAGGAGAGCTGTCAACAGATGCAATTACTGATTGGTTCGCGACCTCTGTACTGGGTTTACCTAGAGTATTCTATCACACAAAAGAAACACTGGTATGTATGACGTTCTTTAAAGCCATTTTAATGAAGTTAGAAACTTTTTGCTGATAACGTAAGTTTTAGAGGAGCCACATCTGACTGAAATGTCCTGCCTAACCGGTAGTTTTATCTTTTACACTGCCTTGAGAAGAGTAGTTCGTTCAGTCAGACCTTTTAGTACCTATCATAACCATCTAGAAATTGCTAAGACACTGTTTTGGGGGAGAGGATTTATGTCTAACCATGCTAAGAACTTTTATTAGGAAATTTTGATCTCGTTTTCTGCAAAGCTGTAGTCGTTTCAGTATCTGTTATTTTGAATTCTTCTATGTCATAGTCTGTAAGAGTGAGACCTTTTTGCTTACATGTTTTCTTCAGTTTCATTCTTTTAGCTGCTGTGTGTTGCAAGATTTTCTAGAATCTAGTTCTGTGGTGATATGTTTGCATGAATTGGATATTTCGACTGTTTATTTATTCTTTTATACGTAATTAGAAATATGTTTTCTGGAAATAATTAGAAATATAATTTTTCATTCAGATACCGAAGTTTCTCTCCAAAGTTCCACCTAATAAGGTTTGTTTAACACCAGACATGTAATATTTTTCTGCATTACATCTACTAGCCAAACCTATCTTTTTTTTCCCTTTTTCTGATCTTCCCCATGCAATAGGTGAAAGTCATTTTATTCTCACAAACAGGGGAGCGAGCTACTCCTGTTGTTCGCCAAGCTGCAAAAGATTATTGGAATTTTGCCTCTATATCTTACGTGCTTTGGAGAGAAGAGGATGCATCTTTTTGGTGGAATGCGTATGTTATTGCACTTCTAAGTCTGTTTATCTGCATTAGTGTTCTGTTACTTCTGGGAAAGATTTTTTATCAATTTCAATATGTGGTTTGGTTGTATCCTTTCAATTCTCTCACAGCGTCATTAGAAATTACTCATCTCATATTTTTTCTCTTGTAAAAGGTTGGAGGTGGAATCTGCACCTGCCATTGTGATTATGAAGGATCCGGGTTTGAAACCTGTTGTTTATCATGGTCTATCACCATCTTGAACTGAGTTTTTTACATACTGATGATGTATGATCAGGAAACTAATTGTATAAGATATTTCATATTTGCAGGATCTGGCAATCGTACATGGTTCCTGGACATTTTGGAGCAGAACAAGCAATTACGTAAATCTCTATGCTTCCACTCTTTATATTGTTCAGTATATTTGGTTTCTGCATGTACTTTTCTCTTTTTTCTCAGTTTTAGTCTTGTAGAAGAATGGTCTTAATTGGTTTCTAATCATTTTTCTTAAAAGAACTTCCTCAACTAAGAAGCACAACATCAATGGAACTTGGTTGTGATGCACGAGGATACTCTCGAGCTGGTTTTGATAAGGCGACATGGTACTGTGCCATCCTTGTTGGAAGACAAAGCGTGGAACTCAATAAGATGAGAGAAGTGAGTAAAATCTTTCTTCTTCAAAATCTTCCATTCAATCTCTAGTTCTTTGTCTCCTTCATTAGATATGTGTTTAATCTTACAAGCTTGTAGACTATGTGCAGGGTACAAGATGCTTTGTCAAACCATAACGAATCAGATGAGGCTTCCAAGGATCCATCAATAGATCCAGCAGCTTCTGCACTGAAATCCAAACGACTTTCATTAGCGTGGCTCGATGGAGAAGTCCAGAATGTAAGTATACTAGGCAGAACCCTATCATTATCACATTTGAATCCTTCAGAATGTCTTTAGACCTCACGTCTAGATCTTAAGATATGTTACTTACTACCATCTGACTACCTCTGGATTTGTCATCCAGAAATACTGTTTCTTCTATGTTCAATCAGAAACCAGCTATGACACGTGTGGAACTAGGAGGGCGCCAATTGATGTCCCAAGGATATTAATTGTTCGGTACCATAGGAATGCTACAGAAAGTGCTAAAGTCGAGCAGAAATCAAGTATATGGCCCAAAACTGTATGGCAATCTGAAGCTGACGATGTTGATCCCGCTGCACAACTTGTTGTTAGTTATGAAGGACCACCTGATACTCCCGAGGTACAGTATTAAGAAAACTTAAGATTCACAAATCTGCATTAGTTTACTCTTGCTGGTTTACTCTTCTGTAGATCATTAAGTGGCTATCGAAAATGGTTGAAGATGGTGACAACAGAAACCTACCTTTCTATGTAAGCAACCTCCGTTTTGTTCATTAGTTACATGTTCTTCATCAAATCTCTGCTTTGATCTTTCACTTTTAACTTGCAGAGAGCTAAAACTCCAGAACTTGTTCAAGAAAGCGCTGAACCGATGAGATCAGGAGTCCCGAAAAGCGCAAAAGCAACACAGAAAATGTTGAGCATATGGAACAGAATCAAAGACTACCTAAAAGACCCAAGAATGGGACCTACATTGCTTCTAGGAGCTTTGTTAGCTGCAGGCAATGTTTGGTGGATGAGAAGCCGATCAGCAAAACAACCAGTTCAGAAAAATCAGCCATCATCATCAGATCAATCAGAGAATAACGTAACACAATGAAATGATTACTACATATACATGTTACTCAATTTTAACATGAAACCCTAAATAAGAAAGATTGATGATTGTTAACAGGTAGAAGAGGAAGAAGAAAAAGAGAAGGAGAAGAAGAAGAAAGAGAGAAGAGCAGAACGACGGAGGAATGCAAAGGGTGAAGAGGTCCCTACTTCGATCACTGATAATGAACCTAAAGATGCTGTTCAATGTCTTTCTTCAGGTTCTGATTCTGATTAATACACACTAAAAGGCTTTGTGTTTTTTTTCTTTTGGTAAGAGTCATAGGTTGGATTTTAAGTTATTAAATTCTGTAATTTATTTTTATCATGTTGAACAGTTATATTTGAGCCCCGTTTGCTAATGTATCATTCTACTAATATTCTACATATACCAACTAATTACCATTTGCCACCTGTATAATAATTATTGCTGTTAGACAAAAAAAAAATCCAAAATTTCATTAGATCATATAAAAATTAGATTTATATTAGGAAATTTTATATATGTATAGTCAAATCCATGTTACTATATATATATATATTAATTATTTTCTCTAATTTTAATTTGTTTTAGTTTAAACTTTAAAGTGAGATGGCAGAGAACTTAAATCACAAAGAAATTTTCTACTTCACCAGAATTCATCAACATCATTAAAAGTAAAAATCCAATATTTTTTATTTAACAAAAAAATAGTTTTAAAATTTGGCTAAATAAGTTGGGATCTTGTTCGACATTTTCCTTCTTTTGTTACAGGTGAACTTCTCTATTTCTTTAAGGACGACAAATCTTTTTTAGTGGGCCTTCATTTTATTTAACCTTTTCTGGCAAATTTATTGCCCATCTCTGTTTGTCTTTTTTTTTTTGGCTCAGCATCTGCTTCATAAAATAAAATTCATATTCATCCAAATCAAATTGCATCACATGTTTATTCACCTCAACCAAATGTTTAAACCCTATATGGCACAAGAGTATAAAGCCTGGGAACAGGATTCATAAAAGAAAAAGTCCCTCTATGTTTGTCCTTTGGGATGAAATTTGTTTTTGTTTAAGTGAGATTAATTTGGTAATATTTAAAGAAAATGTGGATTGTTTTGATTCAGAATATTGAATTGTCTTAGTTTCTGACCAATCATGCTGCTCCATGGACAATCACCTCTCAAGCACGGTACATGAAAAGGTCCCAAGAGACTCACGACGACAACACCAATTCCTTATCGTGTTTTCAATTCAACCACAGAGTATAAAGAAAAAGATTCAGACAATTAATTGACGGCCATTTTCATGAAATCATGATGTCTCTATATATTCCGTGATTTCTCCAAAATTTCGTGTGACTTCTATTTTAGTGGCATGCATAAATGAAACTGCATTATTGTGTGTTCTTTACCAAAAATAAACATACTTTTTTATTACAGTTTCTTTTTAAAAACAGATATTATAAAATTAATATATAAATTTGCAAAATCCCTTTGACAAAAATAAAATTGCAAAACGCGTGACAGATTCTTTTCATTGGTGTAGATTAGCTTTTCTGTTGTGATTCAACAGCAATAAATACCATCACTATTTTAGAAAATACACTAACGTTAACGATAGACAACAATCACAAACGTTAACGACGTATTATTTATTTTTTTGTTATCGTTATTATTTTAAACTAATAGGAACATATCATTCATCGTCAACGTTAAAAGAAAACGAGCGGACCTAATATCATTTTGTAGTGGCTTATCTCTCTAGGTAGTCTCTACGCGGTCATTTAATAATTGTTTGTTTCCGTGCTTTTTCCACAAGATAAATGTGAAAACGGATTATAGTTTTTTGTTTAAATAACGGAGTATAGTTTTATGACGGATTATTTCGATTTCGACTAATTAGAACTATTCCGATAAATTTTAGTCCTCTACCAAAAAGAATTCTGAATAAGTTCATTTTTTATGTTTATATAAAAGAAACAAACAAAAACTTAGATTATTAAACTCGTCTGTATTCCTTTTATTTTTTCATTTTTTATTTTCTTGACGCCATATTCCTTTTATTTTCTAAATATAACGATTACATGATAACATATTATTTAACGCTGAATGAATACCTTCAAGTTTCATATTCTGCGTCCATATACAGTGTCTAAATCTGATTAGTTCAAACCGATTTAAAAATTTAACAAATTTAAAAATCATATAATTTAACATCCAAAATGAATAACAAATTTGAAAATCCTTTTCAAGTATGGGTTTTTCGATCTCTGTTTGTGTGGGATTTTTCGGACGAATTAATTCAAGAATACATTGATACAATGATATTTAATAAAGTAAAAAATAAGAGTTTTTGAATTAAATATCTCTATCTTTCAGACCTATCATGTCGCTCCACCTGGGACAACCATAAGAGATCCCAAGTAAGTAAGTACTCACAAGTCACACAACAACATCAACCTTATCTTCTTCTTTTTCTCTTTTTTTTATTCATGTTTCATTTTGTTTTGTTTCTTTTAATTCCGACCACATAATTAAAAGATTCAGACAATTTACCAGAGATCCTCCTCAGAATCATATCTCAACGCTTCACGTGGCTTCTGTTTATTTAATTTGTTTCTATGAAAAATATACACAAACTCATATTATGATATATTTAGAAAACATTAACATTAAAAAAAATTGTTATGCTAGTTGTATCATATAAAATTTTTTAGCTCGTAATTTGTTTTGCTAATAAGTAATACGATACATGTAATGGTTGAGAGATATTGCTAATTACATTCACTAACCACACACACACACTACAAAAAAAAAAGAGAATTGGTAACTAATAATGAACCAGGGATATACAAATAATCCTGAACTACTAATTAGTGATCCAAAACGTTTACTGTAATTTTATCGTTCTAACTAATGCAGTGATACACTCTATATATATGTTAAACACAAGCAAATATGTCATTTTCTAATGGCTTATCCTTACGCGTTCGCGAATCTCTTTTTCTGCATATATGAAATAATGAAAACACTAGAGTTTTATCAGCAGCAGCGGAGGTACATACTAAACATATGTGTGAAAACGTCATCTCAAATATTATAAAAGAAAATGATTCATATTTGTTATTTAGCACGTGACGTTTATCGAACGAGTAATTTAAGAACGTGACTTTCACCCCCAAAAGATAACGGATAATAGACACGGTAACAGTGAGAACGATGATTAACGCGGGTTCAACAATAAAAAAGTGTGAAACCAAACAAATTTTAATAACTCAAATATCTTACATATATATCCTTTATTTTCATTTTTATTTTTATTTTATTTTCTATGATGATTTTTCTTCTTTATATATGTGTATATATATTATTGTTATTTTTTTTTCTACGTACCATAAACTCTTTCTGTCTTACGTAGAATTAGTAATACTGATCGATATATTTTACATATTGTCTAGCTATATATATCAATGAAGTAGCTGAAAACAAATTCTACTTAATTACTCCTAATCAGCATCTATTTATCAAAACACAGAGTAATCTAGTTTACTTTCGACAAGCTAATAATGTGAATGGGAGAGATGAAAAGGAATGAGGGAATGCAAAAAGATGTCACAAGGATTCGACCAAGAGAGACAGGTCTTTCGCAGTCAGTGGACAGTGGACCATTCCTTTTTTTTTTATTATCTTTTTCTATATTTGTTCGTATATATTCTAAACTATTTATTATACAAAAATGACCATAAATTAATGGGCTTTAAAAAAAACAATACCATAAATAGTTGATAAAAGAAAAGATGATAAATGTGAACACTAGTCTATTTATTTACTTGACTTGGTGAAATTTGTGTCATCTGAAATGCCAAAGTCGCCCTACCAAATTAATTAGCACATGCTCTTCTTTCTGAGAACCTTTCCAATAATTATTGATTAGCATCATCACTATTAGTCTTAAGTAATCTGTTTTTATCAGTATTCTCATACCTTTTCATAATAATATCATCTTACTTGAGCTTTAACCCTGTCTACGAGAATTTCACTATAAAATTAAATAACTTTTTATGTGTAGAAAATTTACCAAGACTGTATTTAGTTATTCATATCAAGTATATACACACATATATGTAGGATGTTTAAAAAATTGTGTTGACCAAAACTGTTATTTATTAAGTTTAATATATATATATATATATATATATATATATATATATTTCCATGTGAATAATTTTTGTTTAACAAAATTTCCATGTACGTGCAAAAGTTACATATGTAGTCACCGTTGAGTTTCTTATTGATTGTAGTATTTTGATAGAAAACACATTGCGGTAATAAATTAGAAAAACTTGTGGAAATCGATATTTTAACTTTTAAAGGTGTTAGTTACTATTTATTTTTTCCTAAAAATATAAAAAATATTTCTGTACACATAAACTGTGGCAAAATTTGGATATTGGATACTTTTGGTATGAGTTGAAAATCAATATTTAGAATAAATATTTCAAAAAAATAAAAAGTCGTAAAATCTATCAGCAAGAAATTCGAAATAAAACCTAACGAAGGAAATAGAATAAAACCAAATATGGAGGGGCTATATATATCCCCCTTAAGACTAAACAGCCCAGTACTACTCATTCTCTAGAGACCATTCTTCTATAAGAAGAAAGTTTTAAGAGAGACTTACTTTCAAATATATATGGTTTAAACTGTTTTAATACTGTCTTATCGTGAGGTGATAAAAGTAGCCGTACAGGATTGTCTGATAACGAAGGATATTGGCTGGAGATAAATGGGGAGGACGACGTGGTTCGACGTCGACGGGATGAAGAAAGGAGAGTGGACGGCGGAGGAAGATCAGAAACTCGTTGCTTACATCAACGAACATGGCATCTGCGATTGGCGTTCTCTTCCCGGAAGAGCTGGTATATTATTCATTTCATAAAACATATACTATATATCATATATGTGCATTTATACTCTGTGTTGTTTATGCCAAACTATGTCTTCTTTAAAAAACAAAATTGGAACAAAGGGTTTATAGAATTTTAGATAGCTACCTGTGGAAGTAAGTTATATGGAACGAATTACTTGGATTTCAGAATCTATGTTATCTTTGAATTGTTTTCAAACAACTACTGATACTTTGTACCTTTTTTTCATATTTGTTGTTGAAAGCTCTCATTTCTATTACTAGGAGAGTTCGGTCGAGTTAAGTGGTATAAACCATATCTTTCGGGATAAAAGAATTGGCAAGTGAATAAAAGAATCCATTCCATGTTCATTTCGGCGGGTTTTGAAATATTTTATAACAAACTTCATGAAGTCCTACCGAAACATTTTTGTAACCAGACCAAGAATAAAACAATTGAAATTATATTTTCAATAATTTTATATTCTATGATTGATTACTTAATTTGTGTAGATTCTTATTTTGTTTCAGACTCTATGTAATATAAACTTATACCAATTCTATCTATATGATATTATTAAAAAAATGATTGCAATCTATTTACGGTACTAAAGAGCGACAGGTGTTCCTAGGGCTTTGTCACTTAGTAGTGGTTGCAAAAAGTTCTTTTTTAAAAGACTCTCTCGAAAAGTTAAAATCTTCAAATTCTCCATTGTTGATGAAAAGTTTAATTCTTCGCAACTTTCTTTTGTTTGCCACTACAAAAAGCACAATAATTTATTTGACATTTCAATAATTTATTTTGGAAAAACAGGTTTGCAGAGATGTGGAAAGAGCTGCAGATTAAGATGGCTTAATTATCTAAGGCCTGGGATTAGAAGAGGGAAATTCACTCCTCAGGAAGAAGAAGATATCATCAAACTTCATGCTGTTCTCGGAAACAGGTTCATTTCTTAATCAACTTAATTATATGCATAATATATACCTATTAATATTATAGATTCTTGTGAATGCATGGTGAAGGCGTTTTACATGTGAATGCATGGTCGTATCTTATACAATTAAAATTAAAGTATAAATTTGGGAAATTCTGTAGCCAAACACCTTTATTTTATTTTTACATTCAAACACTAAATATTTATATATCCAATCATTAAATTTTATTTTATTTTCTTTTTAAACAAATATTAAATTAATTAGCTATACTTATTTTTTTATTTAATATTGTTATTTAAATAGTATAAATTCTTATTCTCCTATCATCTTTGTTTGATTTTAAATTCACATTATTTTGAATAATTATATAATTAATACAATTAGTAAAATTTTAGATTTGTTCTGCATATATTGTGAGTCAAATTTTTATAAACGGATATATATTACTCAATCAATAAAAATTGGTATATATTCAACGTTTCATATTGGTAGAAATATCAAATAAATTGTGATCCACAAAATAGATACAAGTAAATCCGACAAAGAGTTTGTTAACCAAAAATTAATAGATCGATCCGCAAACAACCAAATTTTAATAAAAATAATTTAATTATATATCAAATTTAATAATTATGTATAGTTGATAGAAATAATATAGATATATTGGAAAATATAAATAGTTTTATGATTAGAATATTTACGAAAAGAAATATTAAAAATATTTCTATTTAAAGTATTGTTTATTTTTAAAAATAATATATTTAAATAATGTAAATAATCAAATTTTTAGATCAGCTTGCTATCCTATGGATATAGTAGAATACATTTGGGCATATAAGTTACTTACAAAAAATTTTTAAAAAAATATAGGTTAACTAACCAACAAGACAAACACTTTATAATTTAATGAAATTAAAATTTCATATACATAAAAGACAAATAATTATATAAATGAAACGAACAAAAAATATAAAATATAAATTTTTATAAAATTAACCAGAAAATATTAAAAAATAAAATATAAATATTTATTATATTGATTAAGAAAATATTGATATTCGATGTATCACGGGTTCAACTTTAATGTGAATTACAAAAAAAAGCTGGTTATATATGTCATAAACTAATAAACAAAAGAAAGCTTTATATTCTCAATACATAACCAGCTTTATTATTATTAGTATCATTGTTTTAAATGATTAACCAATGAAAACAGTTATATAAAGTAAAATAATAATTAAATTTTTTTATATGACGAAACTTAAAGTAGTGGGCATCACAATCAATACCTTCGATGTAACTAAGTGTTATAGGTTAAAAGTTAAAACAAATATTTATTGCGATATAAACCATGATTTATAAAAAAAATCAGGTTCTTCCACAAAGTTTGGAGATTATGTAGTATCTTTCCATTAATTAGAAAAAGGTTAAAAAATTGTTTCCTAAGTTAATTTTGTTGTTGGCTATTGATAAAAAATTAAAGGTGGGCAGCCATAGCGAAGCAGATGCAGAATCGAACAGACAATGACATCAAGAACCATTGGAACTCTTGTCTCAAGAAAAGACTATTTAGAAAAGGAATCGACCCGATGACCCACGAGCCCATCATCAATAACTTCACCGTCAAGACCAATAACGAAGAATGTGATAGCTCTTCCACAACGACGTTACCGTCAACGGAAAGCCCTCGTTCCTCCGGCTCGGTTCATCTCCTCAACAAGCTCGCCGCAGGTATCTCATCTAGACAGCATAATCTCGATAGGATCAGGTACATCTTGTCGGACCCAAAGATCAGAAACAGTAGTGATCAAGTAGAAGGAGAAGAAGAAGAAGAAAGAGAGTCGAAGATGGATGAGAAGAGTGGTGGTGGTGAAGAAGAAGGTTTCAATATTTGGAACGTGGAGGAAGTTAGGCGTTTAATGGAGAGTGATGCAATGGAGTACGAGATGACGTCGTACGACTCTGACATGTACGAGAGTACTCACATAATTGATCACCTCTTTTGAGTTTTGTAGAGTGGATATATGCGTTGTTAGCATAAGCTAATACATGGATACAAAAGTCAAGAAATAAAGGAATTAAATCGAGTAATTAAACAATTTGGTAGAAACAATTTTTTCAATATTTTTTACGTCCAAAAAGAAAACAGAAGTTCAGTGGGGGTTCTGAAATGGGGGTGACAGTAATTCTTTCAAACTACATCATATCTGAATCAATTCCGAAAGTATAAGCCTATATAGCTTAATATTATATTAAGAAAAGAAAAAATTTCTCGAGGATAAGATTGAGTTTTTGTTTCCATATGGAGAAATGATAAGGTAGAGTTTTTGTCCAAGTACGGTTCTACATTTGAACTTTTTTTTTTGAATTACGCTTTATTTGTAAAGGTTGGTCCCGAACTGATGAAGTCTATCTTGATCAATGGCTCAGAAATATCAACTTATGCATACTAGAATTAGTGGAAAGAATTTTATTTTTTATGATTTATGAAAAAATCAGGAAATAATAATACTAACATACAAAGAATTTAATTAACATATTAAATTATTGTGTTTTTTCATTAATCACAATAAAATCTTAAGCAATGATAATATGCCATGTGTCCATGAGAAGAGTTCCCATGCATCTCAACATTTTTTTTGTCGACGAATCTTAACATCCAAAAATTGATTCTCGTCTCTTTCTTCTTTCTTTTTTTTGTTTTCAATGTGAAAACTGCATGAGAAATTCATAGAGGTATAATGCCCTAGACATTTCTTTAAAAGTTTTTTGGATTCTGAAAGTAATCATTACAAAGAGTCAAGGCCTCATCAATGCTGCATGTGACTGGCAGTATTCCAAATTGAAGTGATGGACTGTGGACACGTGTGAAGCAAATTACTTATCGTCCTGAGTATTTTTTTTCTTATGTCAACCTCACATTAGTAATATAAAATTTGTGTAGTTCCCCACTCCGAAAAGTACAAATTACAAAATGAATATGAGAAAAGGATGCAAAACAACGTAGTTTAACATTCCAACCACGAGAAATAAAATGCAAAGAAAATATATAAATCTATCACAGAGTAAACATAATTCTTTCTGAATTTTTGCATTAGCATAATATTAACATTTTTTTTTAAAGGGTGAGACTGGTAAGGGATATATATATAAGAATATTCTACATAGTGTTCGCTTGTTTGGGTTTTGTTTTTATTTAATTAAAAAAAAATCATTTAAAGTGGATGGTACGGAATCAGCCACTTTCCTATCTTGGCTCGGAAAAATCATTTACAGTTTAGTGTTGTAAACTTGTAATGCTTAGTCTCATCACACAGTTTGTGTTTTACACCATCGACTTAAACACAAGTTGATATCTTTGAAAAACTTGTTGACTCTATTAATTAACAACCTAAATAAAAGTAAAAACATAAAACCCTGAATGAAATTGCATTGAAATATTTTATTTCACCTAACCTTTCAAATAAAGGTTCACATGTAACATTACCGTGTGTACAATTTTCGTTACTAAAATTAATTTTTATTTAGAGCATCTAAGAGAATTACGATCATAAATATGAATTTTAATCAGGACGAAATTATTGCCAAAAGCATGATCACGATATGGGACTAGTGATCTCGTCCTCTGCTCTGCCTTCCCGGCAAGACCAGTGGTCTCCACCACTTCTATACCTCTCATTCTCTAGCACAACAGTTCGACATGTCTCCTTACTATAATGAGGTTTAGATGAAAAGGGCTCATGAGGCCCATACAAAAAGAAAAAAACTAAGACTAAGACTAAATTATTTGTTTGTGTATGTTTGTACAAATACAACAAATATAGTTAGGTGTATATATTTGTGGACACGTCATAGATCTACCACAAGTCCAGAACATACATATGTGCAGTGAGCTTATAATACACGCCCTACGATGGTTAATGGGTTTGGCTTAAATCAATGAAATAACTTGGTCTGGTCATGGAGATTTTCATCATGTCATGCGTGTGCCTGCTATGTTCAGCTTGGACTCTCTCTCTTTTTTTTCTTTTTTTTTACAACAGTGTGACTCTTAAAGCCTACTTAGCCGAAACTTTCTTTTTGTTAAAATCTTTAGCCGAAACTTGGTGATGCAAAACTCGGGTAGATAACATATAAGTCTTCAAAATGAATTCAAAATCCAAACCGGATTGAGATTATTTATGAATCAACTGGTACATTTTTTTCTATAAAATGTTCAAATTGTAACTATCAGCTCCACCACACACACATGTACATGTTTGCTATTTTTCACAGCATTTTTTCTCCAAAAATAATTGTATAGCCGAGAGCGAAAAAGATTGATTGAAGTATTGAACACATTTGCCGTGGTAATACGTACGATCCCGTTACCTGGGCGGCTCGACCACACCGAACACACGTACACTGTTAACTCGAGAAAATTAATTTTCTAGAAGCGTTATCATCACGCGTCTATGTAGTAACAATTGGTCCCAGATTCACACAATAAAAATGACTAAAATAATTAAATGAAATGGACATACAATTATTTTCAAGAAAAACAAATAAATTATAAAAAAATAAAAAGAAATAGTGATTATTATGAGCAGCAAATGAAAGGGACATACAATTAATTTTCCTAAAGATGGGACAAACCGTATCCTCTCAAGCTCTTGACATTTATCGAAGAAGTAATTTAATCACGTGTCAAAAATACTACATGGACAAGCTTTTTGACAAAAAAAAAAACAAATACTACATGGACATATATAGGCTGTGATTGGTTACAAAAGGCAGAAATGAGTTAAAAAAATCTGGAGTAAACGAAAATATATTTTGTAGTAATTTTGTACTCTCACATTTTTCTATAGTAAAGTCTTTATTCCAATTTTTCTTTGATTGGTAAAATTTTATTTCTTTTTGTACTCTAACTCAACTTCCCAACGACACCCATACAGACAACTCTGAAAACGATTTCATAACGCGGCTCCAGTCCAATTATCAAGTGGTACCCCATTTTTGTAATATTACAAGATATTGGAATCTCTTTCTTTATACTACAATGCTACGATGACCTATATACATAGGATAACTCTTACGCCAAACCAGTAATAAAGGTAAACTAATTAAGTAAATTAACATGTGATTTTAAACGATTTTAATTTAATGGTTATTAGCTACTCACTTACTCTCAGTTTTCAAATCACTCCATACATAGTCCATCCATACTACCGTGTGTTAATAATATGTGCATTTAGTATTTACACACATACCATTTATTTTTTCAATGGGTCACTACTCACTATAGTAATGTGAATATTTTTGCACTTAAAAGTAGTGCTTGAAAACCTGATTTCAAATTTCGGTTGTCTCATGTTCGATTTTATCTGTGTGAACTCGGTACCGTACTTTATCATGGGGCTTTGTCAATTATATAATGATATATGTTTGAAAATGTATTAATTAATAACTTCTTACTAAAAAATTATTATTCCAAGATAAATCAGAACAAAAGTTTTAAAATATCTTTCTTCTTCTCACATATATAACGGATTGCTGTGTAAGTTTTGGCGAGAGAAAGACCACATAATTCACCGTATACACCAACACCAACATGTCCTCTGCTCATGCTACGATAAATAGACGTATATACGCTTCTGAACTCTATAAAGTTTCTCGGTGGTAAATTTTAACCTGATTGCTGAACTAGTAAAATTGTACTTTGATCTAGTAGTTGGACGTACTGATCATATTTTGTTTTCTTATAGTCACGAACCACTTACAAAATTTTATTGTTATATGCATTATTTTAATACAATTATTGTTGTTCGAATCTGTTTTTTTTTTTTTAACGTAAGAATATAATTATAGTTTGACCCCAAAAAAATATATGTAAAACCAAAAAAGAGAGGGCTACTTATATACACAACCTCACTCATTCAAGATACCATTCTAAAATAAGTGAAGATTGAGTGAACTAGAGAGAGCCCTCAAAGCTTTCATATAAAATTTTCTTAATTAGCTCTTCTCTTAAGGTGAACACGTGGCAATCTCTGGATTGGCGGAACTGAGAAATTTAATGGGGAGAGGGACGTGGTTCGACGCCGATGGGACGAAGAGAGGAGAATGGACGGAAGATGAAGACCTGAAACTCGTCGCTTACATCGACGAATACGGCATCGGTGACTGGCGTTTCCTCCCTGACAAAGCTGGTATATATATATTATATAAAATTTTTTTTGTTAAAAGTATAAAAATAAGTTGTATGATTCTTTTTTTCTAATGGCTGATACTAAAGACCAGACATGTTTTGAAGGAGCTACAGAATTGTAAGCGTGGTTTTGAACTAACTTCACCACAAATATAATACTAGATTTCTGTAAAATATAGGCGAAATGAAGTTGATACGCACTTTAAATGTATCAGCCTATCACAACAAAATCATAAAACAGGGCATCATCGTTTACTCTAAATAAGATTCTCAACCAAAATATAAAATTCCTTTTTTTCTTCTTCGTACGGCACTAATTCTGTTGACAATTTTATGATTTTTTGTAAACATTAATTATGTGTAACGTACTATTGTGAATTCTATGTTATGTAAAACATGTGAACATATTTGCTATTTTTAATGAATATGTGTCCATAAATAGCAGGCTATTTGAACACATATTTAGTAACATCACTAACATGTTATGTTGAAATGTAGTTAGATGACAAAAGAAAAGAAATCAGAAATCACGTGAAGTATTAAGAAATAAATGTTATTTATGCTAGTACATAGTATTCCACTAACATCCTATTTGTTAGTTATGCAAGTAATTTACATAAATATGAATAACGAGCATAAACACACAAAAATGACAAACTAAAAAGCACATAAAGTTAATAAAAAATATTTATTTTGTTGTAAATATTATAAACTTGTAAAGATTGCAAACGACCGCTTGAGTTTAGTCTTACTTTTCTAAACAAAAATAAAGCTTACTGATTTAGACTCGTACATCCTATATCATACGGGAGATTATAACATATATATAACTAGTCCACTTCTAAACGCAGGTTAACCTTCTTGACTTATAGATCCAAATATGCATAGAAAAGTCAGACAATCCTCAAAATTTAAGTCTTTTTCACGACTAATTATATTTCAGACGACAATCCTCAAACTTCTGACCTTTGCAACTTCTTTGTTTTCATATCTATTAATTCTCTTTTGTTGACAACTAGTTTAGATCTTTGCATCTTTTTTTGTTTTTTTTGCTACTACCAACAAAGGCACAATTTTCACTGCAAGAATTCCACTTTTTAATCTTATATTTACGATGAAAAAGGTTTGCGGAGATGTGGGAAGAGCTGCAGATTAAGGTGGCTTAATTACCTAAGGCCTGGGGTCAAAAAGGGCAAATTCACTCCTCAAGAAGAAGAGGCTATCATCAATTTTCATTATGCTCTCGGGAACAGGTTTATTCCTCACTTTAATGCATGTAAATTTCGACAAATCTATCTAATTTGAGGCAATAGTAACTTTAGATAAGTTTGTTTTTTTAGTAAAATTTTAAAAATCAAATAGTATAATTTATATAATAAAAAAAACTGATTAACACTCCAGATTACGTTTAATGCTTCTTTTTTTGTCAAAGCTAAACTTCAAGTACTATTGCAGGTGGGCAGTCATAGCGCAGCAGATGCCAAATCGATCAGACAACGACATCAAGAATCATTGGTACTCTTGTCTGAAGAAAAGACTCGAGAGAAACGGTATCGACCCGATGACCCACCAGCCCATCATCAATAACCTCACCGTCAAAATGACCTCATTTGATAAAGAATGTGGCGGCTCTTCTTCCTCCACGGCGAGTTCATCTTCTTCCTCCTCCTCCGGCTCGGCACGTCTCATTAACAAGATCGCCACTGGTATGTCATCTAGGCAAAACGGTGTTGACGACAGGATCAAGAACATCTTGTCTGCCGATCCGAGATTCTTCACAAGCATCAGTGGTGAAGAAGAAATTTTTGAAGAGTTGAAGAATGATCGTGAAAAGATTATATGTAGTGATGATCAGGAAGATGATTTTCTGATGTGGGACGAGGAGAAAGTGAGGCGTTTCATGGAGGACATTAGTGTACTAGACTTCGAAACAACGTCCTACAATGGAGTCTATAACTCTAGTTTGGACATTCCATCACCACTTTAGGGTGTTTCTGAAACTGACCTACTTGAGGATAATCTCTTTTGATGAATCAGTGGGATTATCGTTTATGCAATATTTATATTACCAGTTTACCACAATGCTTTGTGATTGTTGGAACTTGGGACAAGGAATATTCATGTACCACTACAGTACTAGGACCAGGATAGTGGTATTGTTTTAAAAATTTAGCGAAGTCTTTCATTAGTAAGTAGGAATTACTTCATATATAGTGCAATAAAATGGGTTGATTTTAAAATATATATATATATTTTCTCGATATTATATGGTTTGAATCGTGTCGTGAAGAAAAAATCATGATATCGACAATAATTGAGTATAGTATATCTTAATATAGATTGACAACTTTCTCGTGCTTTATATTTTTCATACATATATACTTTAGAAAGAAAAGCAAAAGAAAGAGACAATTGCTTCATCTATTTTGGTTTTTGGTCCACACTGATTTAGATTTTATCATCTAATTATGTTTCGATTTACGAAGTTGATGTTTTTGTTTTTTTTTAAATAAATTATTTTGATAGTATTATTTTGAATAATTCGTTATTTGAATCTGTATTACTTTTGCAAGGGAGAAGGATTTGTGAAACAAACAAGGGAATTGACAGTTAAAATAGGTAAAAATGGGATGCAATGATATACTTCCTCTATTTCATAAAGATTGTTGTATAAAATTCTTACTTTTCTTTCATTAAAATTATTCTTTTATATTTTTAATGTGACTTTTTAAAATCTATAATCAGTCCAACTATTTACTTATTAAATATGCGTATACATATATAAGTTTTAACTTACATAAATATGTTCAAACATTTTTTTGTGTGAAAGGGGACGAATATAAAACAGTTAGTTACACGTTGATATCGCTGTGCGTTTTGTGACGTGACTGGATGTAAAACTCTTATGCATGGAAAGTCTCTATAATACAGCGTGGCTGAGAGCGATGCTAAAACGACATCGGTGGGCCACCTGTAAACGACGTTGTTTCAGAAACGTGGGAAACGTGATACGTCATTACTTTAGTATGAAACACCAGAAAGAAAAATACAGACTATTACTTATTAGATTATGTCGTAAATAAAAGGTTATAAGAGACGTTGTACCAAAAAAGAAACCTACTCGAGTCTTCTCGAATTATTTGAGTTTTGATTCCCAGCTAATTCGATTTCCATAGGTGGCCGGAGGGACAGTTTCGCTTTCACGTGCATAATGAGTTGCTTTTAAGTTTTATGTATTATTATGATTGAATTTTAATTTACACATGAAATTTGAAATTGTATAATTTATATGTTTGTAAAAACCTCTGTTTTAGGATTCTGATCTTTAAAACATTTGAGCTCTTTTCTTTAGAACATCTACTTCTGATTACTAAGGCTTTGATTGGTAGGATTTTTAAAAGAGTATTAAACTTTTTGTTAACCAATTAACTTATGTTAACAAAGCATAAAAAAAACATTTGAAAATCTAAATGCTCCTTCCTATATACTCCAAGATGGAGCTTTTTCTAAGCATAGAAGTTTAATTTTTTTAAAATAATTTTATATAATTAATTTATTTAATTAAATTATATATATATATATATTTAAATTTTATATTTAATTATCATTATTTTAAATTATATACAAATTATAATAAATAAATGTAAAATAATATATTTATATATACTTATATACATAATTTGATCAATTATAATTTTAGATAAACTATATTTATTAAAATATTATACCAAAATTATTCTTATTCAAAATTATGATATATAAGAAACAATATATAATAATATTTTTCTTAAATTATAATTTTATTAGAATATTATTAGAATTAGATATTTTAAAATGTAAAAAATATAAATATATTATCAATTATATAACTAAAATTATATTTATTAAAAATAATCGATGTAGACACAACATATAAATAATTATGTTAAATATTTTATATAATTTTATATATAGTTTACTCACAGCTCTAACAATACTTAATATATTAATTAAAGCATACAACTTTAACAATATACTGTTTCTACTATAAACTATTTTTGCTTCTTATCGCTACTGCTCTACTATAAATTATATTAATAAGGGCCTAAAAGAAACTATACTAACAACTAAAAAGACTACACATCTTGCAGTAATTGCATGTGGCCCATATATTGATAATGTATCTGGTAAAGAACAAATTTCACCATTTAATTAACACACAAATCCATCAATCTATGGTCTTCTTATTATTTCCGTTACAGAAACACAACAATGGGTTTTAAGTTCTTCGGTTATATAATCCATTAGCTTATGTGATCTTATTCTTCTGCTGCTTCTTTTCCCTCCATATCTTAATGTCACTTTCTACCTTTGCATTCACACGCGCTTGAAAACCAGGATATGGTTCATACCCGAAAACCGATTGAAGAACCTGTAATTCATTCACACAAATTCCACATTTAACGTTTCGAGTTTTCTGGTTATGGTTTTCAGAGAGCAGTAGGAAGAACTTAAAACAGTACATAACACCAACAACTTTTTTACCTCGAGCAACACGAAGAATGGAGCCATGAGAAAAGCTTGGACGAGATTGTCTAATAGTGCAGGTGCTCGTTTCTGTGAGTAGACAAGAATCAAGATATCATCTGTTTTAGGCCTTGTGAATACCGATGATGATGACACACAAAGGAGAATCAAAACATTGATTTCTAAATGCCAATGGACTTACCTCAAACAATCCATGGCCGATGAACTGTCCAGTCCAACATAACAGCTGAGATGCTAACCCAACCTGACAAAAAGACAGTTAAACTTGTTAGAGTATCTTACATAACAGAGGTGATTTCTAATAGGCATATACTGTTTTTTCCCTTTCAAATGATTCAGAACACTGAAAGATGCATATAATAAAGCTCTTAATTATTTAAACAAGTGATGTAGACTCTAAATATCTAAGACTCTGTCATAAATGTAGGTGGTCAAGAACAACACTTGTGCGCACACAACACACACTTTAAATCTTCAAAACACCAAAAACATTCCAATTCTTGGGACCAAAAGAATAAGAATCTTGCAGAACTCAACAGGTGGACAAGTTTACAGAACAAACTGAAATGACAGATCATGAGTGTTCAAAGCCAGAGACAGAATATTAGTACTGTTCTCTTAACATTTACAGCTACTGAAGGGACCCTGAGACATAAATAGAGAAAGACAGAGACAGAGATGTAATAAATAAATCAATATCTTCATCCTTGAAGATAACAAAATTATATATAGGTGGCAGACTCTCAAGTCAAAGCATGACAAACTATGATCAATAAATGCATGAATGCTGATGAAGCACACAACACAACACAACACAACACATGGATGCACATCCTCTTATAAATATGCTTCTTATTTTCTCCGAATTTTTACCACAAACCCTAAACTCAGAACAGAGCAAACTGACCTTGAAAGCTAAAGAAGGGCCTAATCGAACAGCGAGAAAACTAGAACCGACCCAACAAGAGACACACATGAGAGCAGCTACAAACCCAGATTTCTTATCCAAACAGATATAGAACAGAGCATAAACCACGGTGAATATAAACCCTAGATTAAGCCTGAGAACACCGTCAAAAGTCACAGATTGAGGAAACCCTAATTGAGAAGGATCGCAAATTGGGGTCGTGAAATGGAGGAGAAGCAAAGCTGTGAATACGATTGGCCAAACGAAGATGATGTGGATTATAATATTGATCGGATTGCTATGGTAAGCACCGTAGAAGGCGAAGTGTTTCTCGAGATCGAGCAATCCCATCATGCGACTCATGGTTTATAGCTTTTGAGAGGATTTTTTAAAAATTTCTTCTGAGGCAGATAGGAAGAGAGAGAGAGATATGTTATGAAGGGGAAGGTTTTATGCGGATTGAAACGGTCACCAAAACACGGAGATTAAGGAAAGACACGGGAAGAAGACGAAAGTGGATAGTTGAATTTGCAACTTTTGGCAATTGGATGTTAACATGCGCTTTTTTCTTCTGGAATACTAGTGTTTTGTGATTTTGATTAATTGATTTGGCAATTGTTTGCTAGCATGCGCTGTCATAAGGAGTCAGGTTTTTGGGGAGAAAGACGTAAGAGGAAAGTTTAAATTATCCGGGAGATTTCTTAGCAACTTCGGCGATAGTTGATATTGCTACCGTGCACGTGATCTGTGGGTGTACCTGAATATAACAAAAGTGGGTACCTGAATTAGTTGGCAGATTTATAAGTACTTCAGGTAAAAGTTGCTTTCTTACACTTTTTTTTTTCATAGGTAAAAGTATGTGATTGAGCTAAAATTAGTTTTTTTTAATTTTATTTAAGTACAAAATATAAAAAAGATTAGATTTAAGAGATTTATTTGTAAATAAAAAAGTTCACCGTAAAAATGGAGAAAAAAAAGAAATATTTCCAAAGGAGAAAAATATGAAAATCTCTATTTTGGAGGTAGATATGACCTTAGGGCATCTCCAATCCATCTCTATTTTCACTTCCAAACTCCATTTTGGAATAAAATTTTCTCCAATCTATCTCTATTTTCACCTCTAAAATGGAGATTTCTATTTTTTTCACCATATTTAGAAATCCTCATTTCTTGCTTTCATTTTGAAGTTTGAAGGTAAATTTTTTTATTTGTAAATTAGTTTTTTAAATTTTATATATATAGATTTTATACTTAAATAAAATTATTTATTATATTTCATACTTAACCCAAATTACAAATACTTAGATTATTGATAAATTATAAATACATATATAAATTATAGTTTTACATGTATAATGATACATAATTATAAATATTTAGATATTTGTAAATTATAAATACATATGATAGTATAAGTTATAAATACATATATATGATAGTTTATATGTTTTTATTTATTTCATTAATGTTATGTAATGTAATATTATTTTATAATATATTTTACATTAAAATAATATTATGATTTATTACTTATTAGTTAATTTAAAATAAATGGATGAAATTTGTAATTTTAGAAAATATAAAGATACAATAAAATTTAATAATTAAAGAGAAATAGAATATATTTAAAATA
Organism: Cardamine flexuosa; assembly: GCA_963555745.1. NCBI lineage: Eukaryota > Viridiplantae > Streptophyta > Magnoliopsida > Brassicales > Brassicaceae > Cardamine > Cardamine flexuosa. The sequence goes on from OY743214.1 coordinate 6,578,739, forward strand.
TTTATGTTTGGAGTAAGAAATAGAGTTATCGGTTGGTGATAAACCTACCTCCAAAATGGAGTAACTCCATTTTAAAGTAAAATATAGAGTTTTTGGTTGGAGATGATCTAAACATGCATTTTTAGATGTTATATGTGATTGCTAACCTGCGCGTTTAAAAGGTTTAAAATGTTTTGTTATATAGTACTAGTACTAACCTGCGCTTTGAGGCTGTTATTAGTTTTTTTTCTTATCACAAGAGTTAAGTGTGGACGATACCGATTCCCTTATCCACACATCTTCTGCCTCCGAATTTTTAATCTTAAAGTTAGAATTAATGAATAAAAAATAGTATATTGTAACAACAGTTTCCTCCATTGCCACACCATCAACAAGTAACAATGGCTGAAGCTTTCACAAGTTTGACCTTCACAAACCTTCATATCCCTTCTTCCTCCAATTACTCAGTATATATTTCCAGTTACCAACAAAATATTTTGTTATTTCTTTATTAGAAAACAATATTTACTAATCGTTTCTTGTACTGTTGTAGCCTAAGCAGATTTCAGGGCCAAACCATGGATATTGGCTATCTGTAAGTAAATTTCTCTAACTAATTAAGACTTAACTTTGTAAGAGTCTCCTTATTCTTGTAAGGAATTTTACGTTTTAGATTTTTTAAAATTAGATGAAAGTGAATGAGAAGAGAGAAAAGAATCTGATGAGAGGAAGCTTATGTGTAAGAAAGGCATTGCCACATGATTTGCCATTAATGGCAGTGATGGTTCAACAAATAGAAGGAATGCGTGATATTATTACAGAGAAACACGTGTGGCATCTAAGTGATAAAGCTATCAAGAATGTTTGTAAGTCAAGAAAATGGTCTTTTTTTTTTAGAGATCAAAATTTGGTTTCAGTTTTTGATGTTTTTGATATTGATCTTGATCTGTAGATATGTTCTACATCATGTTCACTTGTTGGGGATGTTTGTACTTCGGTTCCGCAAAAGTATGGCAAAAGAAAAACTAAAAAAATTGAATCTCTTCATCTACTTGTTGCATTGGGATTTTAATACTTTGTGATATTGGATCAATATAGGATCCGTTCTATGACTCGGAGGAGTACCGTGGAGATGGAGGTGATGGAACTGGTTATTGGGTCTACGAAACTGTATGTATCTCTCTTTCTAACATAGAAAGAAAAACTATAGTTAGAAATACATACAACTTATAAATGTTGCAATAATAACCCCACCTTGGTCTTAGTAGGACCATGTGGACCGGTTAAAACCTGGTTAGCATGCGATAAAGAAAGCAAAAATGCAAAATAGTCGGCTTTAGGCTTGTTTATACGTTTGAATTTTGATATATATATATTTTCCAATGATTCCACGATCTTAATCATCTAAACAAATATCACATGCTTAACCATTTTAAGTTTGTATATTTGTATTTGTTTCCCAAATGAGTCTACAAACACAATCATCTTTACAAAGTTCATTTGACACTATTGTCAAATAAAAACGGAAGGAGAAGTTTTTGTTTGTCTTTTGGTGTATATACGTTTGTAATTTACAACAAGTATTTATGGGATTTTAACTATTTTTAGTTCAAACCTTAACAAATTTAATTATGCGGAGTAAGGTTGGGCCGGGTTTTCACCAGATTAGGCTAGGTTGGACCATCTGATAGAGTTTTTTTTTTTTTTGGTTTTATATGATAGAGTTGTTATTCTGTGTTGTTTTTACATAATGCAGCAAGAAGACATAGAAGAGAAAGCAAGAGCAGAGCTATGGCGTGAAGAACTTATTGAAGAAATTGAACAGAAGGTTGGTGGTTTAAGAGAGCTTGAAGATGCTGTTACTAAGTAGAAAAACTAACTTGTAAATCATAAACCAATATACATAAAATCCCAACCACCAACCTTTCGAGCTCAAATTATGTTGATGGTTTTTAGTGGTGATCATAAAACATTGTATACTCTCTTCTTCCATCTATATTATACTATATGTTATCTGTTTATTTGTTGTGTTTGTGTATTCGAATCATTGAACGAACATGTTAGCAATAGTCTCCTTCAAAATTTTGTTGTCTCTAAAGTATTTTAAAATATTGGTGAAATCTCATATTTTTAGTGTATAAACAATTATTCATATGGGCCTAAATTAAATTAGTTGGTCGTGTAGAGTGGATAGTGAGTCTGTTGAGGAACAATTAGCGGGAAATACGCTTTTGCACGATTTAATCTGTCTTTTTAACTGACGAAAGTATGAAAACAAAAGCAATCATTCTCTGAACTAAAAATACAAAAAAAAAAAAGTAAGGAGAAGAAGGAGAGCTTGTCATGTCTTTGTCAGTAATCTTCGTGCTTCCATGTTCAAAGCTTTTTCTCGAGCTTGTTGTAATCCACACGTGTGGTTTCTTTCCAAATTTAAGTTCTATTTTTCAGTCAGACCTATATTTTTGTAGCAAGTAGGAACACATGACAGGAGATATGATGTGATATCTTTTTTTGTTTCCTTTTTTGTCGCGTGTCAATTAATTCTATATAGTTGTACAATTTTAATTCTGGCCCAAACATGATTGTTGACTGCTAATGACACACTTCAATATTCCATTATCATTTTTATGATTTATTTGTTTAGTTTCATATTTTTGTTGAAAAAAATAACATTCCAAATTTTAGTATACAAAAGTATCACTTTTTAAAAAAAATGAACCATTACATATTTCAATACAAAATTTGAACTATCACACGAATATAAAGACAATGTTAAAATACTTAATAGTGTTACATGAAAAAATACAGAAAATATTTTAACATGTACTTCAAATTATTCAAATATCTTTTTCTTTTTTTAAGTACGTTTCTATCAAGAAGAAAAAAAAAAAAAAAAGGAATTACATGTCAGCATTTGTCGTTGAGCATTCTAGAACGAAGAGAAAGAAAGAATCAACAAGACCGAGTCGCTTTCCTCTCTCTTCATTACGCGCCAACGAAGACTTAGCTGTATTTTTTTCCACATGTGAAGTGCCTTGACCTAGTCTCCATCACAGCTCCAATCCCTTTACGTATATCTCCACGTGGCGTCCGCTGACATCTCAATCTCGACTTCATACATCACAGCCCTGTGACTAAAGAACCTCCGCAACTGAGATTTTTACACTGCACCATTATTACAGAGAGATCTGTGATAGTTCCCTTTTTATTACCAACTCGACGTGTACACTGCGTGTATTTGTACCGAGTAAACAAAAAGCGAAATAAAGGAATGAGAACACATAAAATCAAACCATAGCTTTTTTATAATATGAAAACTTTATTATAATTACGAAAAATAAAAAGAGAATCAAATTATCCAATATTGAATGTTTCTAAAGCAGATATTAAAATACGCGGTCAAAATAATCGCTTTATAAACACATCTCCTTCTTCTTCTAGCTTTTCATCAATCATCATCACTCTCTTTCTCTCAATCCCAACAACAATTTTTTTTTTTTTTTTAAGTCTGATAAACAAAAAAAAATCTGATTTTTCTCGGGGAAATATAAAGTTTCAATCTCTGAATCTGTATTGACGATGCCAGCTACAGATTTTCAAGGATCATTTGGAAGGTCATTGCTAAGTTTACGGCGAGACCAAGTTGTTGACTCATCATCATCATCAGCCGTCGCCGGAAGTAGTAGTAATAATCATCACCACCACGAGCCAGCAAGCAGCAACATGGAGGTTGAGCTCGATTCGTTTCAGAGACAAGTCGCTGAGAAATTCATCGATCTCAACGCTTCAGCAGACGACCTTCTCTCTCTCGAATGGATCGGAAAGCTTCTCGATTCTTTCCTCTGTTGCCAAGAAGAGTTCCGAGCTATTGTTTTCAACCACCGATCTCAGATCTTAAAACCTCCGATGGACCGTTTGATTTCGGATTACTTCGAACGAAGCATCAAAGCTCTCGACGTCTGTAACGCAATCCGCGACGGAATCGAACAGATCCGTCAATGGCAGAAACTCTCCGACATCGTGATCTCTGCTTTAGATAATAACAATCACCGTCCGATCGGAGAAGGACAGCTCCGGCGAGCTAAGAAGGCTTTGGTTGATTTAGCAATCGGAATGCTCGACGAGAAAGATTCATCTTCGTCGTCAGGAACGAATCTAGCGCATCGTAATCGTTCGTTCGGAAGAGTCAAAGAGAATCACCACCGTTCGATTGGACATTTCCGATCTCTCTCGTGGAGTGTTTCGAGATCGTGGTCGGCTTCTAAGCAGTTACAAGCTTTAGCTAACAACTTAGCAGTGCCTAGACCAAACGACGTCGTTGCGACTAACGGTTTAGCTGTACCGGTTTACACAATGACGTCGGTTTTGTTGTTTGTGATGTGGGTTTTGGTAGCTGCGATTCCTTGTCAAGACCGTGGGTTGCAAGTTAACTTCTTTGTGCCTAGGCATTTCCAATGGGCAGCTCCGGTTATGTCGTTGCATGATAAGATTGTGGAGGAATCGAAGAGAAGAGATAGGAAGAATTGTTGTGGGTTGCTTAAAGAGATTGATCTGATTGAGAAGAGTTCGAGAGTGATGAACGAATTGATCGATTCGATTCATTTTCCTTTGAGTGATGAGAAAGATGTTGAGGTGAAACAGAGAGTTGATGAGCTTGTTGAGGTTCGTGAAGCTTTGAAGAATGGTTTGGATCCGTTTGAGAGGAAAGTAAGAGAAGTTTTTCATCGGATTGTTCGTAGCCGAACCGAGAGTCTTGATTCTCTTTGATCTTTTGCTTTGGGTACATGTTTGTCCGAATATGTTTGATTCATATTCGGTTTTTTGTTTTTTGTTTTGTTTTCTTTTTGCTCACTGTAAAAAAAAAAGACTCAAAAAGTGTTGAAGTGTCGTCTTCCTCATCTCTTTGTGATTCTAATAGTGATGTTCTTCTAATTTTGTGTAGCTACTTGCTAAGTTTGTTGATAGATTTGAGGTTTTATTTATTGGATGAGTAGTAACAGATCCTTCCTTTGAAGGATAGAAACAAAAAAATCATTATCAAAGAAGAAAGATTTTCATTAATGAATATGATCTATAACATTTGATGAATGGTTACAATATTCGATATGAAGGATATACAAAACTCTAGACATTAAACTTCAAAACTTGTATTTTATTTTTGGTTCCAAACCCATGATGCTAACTCTCTACTTCAGTGCCTTCAAGTGATTATTCCTGCAGATAGCTCAAAATGAACCCATATTAGATTAGAACAAACACTAAATGTAAAATAACAAGAAACGAGTCCTAGTAAGATTATAGACAGTTCATGAAAAGAATTCACGGTTTGCCTCAGACATTAGTGATATTCATCACTGAAAATCTGATAATACGTGCAATTGTAAAGATACATCATTGGCAAACCCAACTACCTAACAAAATTGAATGAGCAAAACATAAATGCTTGAAAATTCTTAGTTATTTGCATCAGAGAGATTCCCATCTAGACATTAGTCATCATTCTCATCTCCTTACAAGGAGATTCTGATGTCCCTGTCTTTTCATCATCACTTGCACTTGACAATTCAAACCCCTAAAGTTAACCAAATCAAGACAGAAACTAAGAAAACAACAACAAAACAAATCACCAATACGGTCAAAGCCACATAGAAAACTTTTAAAAAATCAGATGTGTAAAGAGAGAAAATAGCCTCAGAGTTGATTTCTTTTTCCTAGAGAATAATCCCTCAAAGTATATTTAATACCATCACAGGCATCAATAAGATCAAACAAAACCAAACACACACAGAAATAAAACACAAGAGACACTCGAAAAATCGAATCTTCAGACAAAACTAGGGCTCCACGAGAAGTGTTAAATAGACGAATTGAGGAACAGAGGCGGAGTTATTTAGGGCAGAGAAAGGTATTAATGGGCTTTAGAAGAAAAAAAAACATTTTTCACAAGCCGACTTACATTGGCCCAACAAACCGGTTCAAATCGAGTTATTAAAAGCAATTAATTAAGCAAAAACCGGTTGGTTTGGTTAAGAGAATCTGTCTGAAACAGAGAGCACACAATTCCGTTGGTCGACGTCTTAAGTTTGTCAGCGAAATCAAAGGTTGTCCCTTCGTGTGCTTGTGTGAGCTTTCTCTCTGTTCCACCATTAATCCTTCCCTTTTTTCTCTTATTCAACTTTTCTTCTTCTTTCTCGGGTCAAACCTTTTCTGGTGCCTTTTTCTTTCTTCCTTGCCTCCATGATCTTTCTCTTCTCTGTAACTTCGTCTCCTCTGTTGCTCATTCCCATGAATTTCTCCTCTTCTTTCTACGCTAATACCCACTTTTTCTCTCTTTCTGCTTCCAAAAACCTTTTCTTCAATCTTCCGTTACACTGAATTTTGTTGTCCAGATAGACTCTTGTGTCCGAATTCAAAGGTTGCCTTTTTCTTTGTTTCCTCTTCTTCTTCTTTTTGATGGGTTAAATTGAAAACCAATTTCGTCATTCGCTCAATCGTTCTCCGTAAGCAAACTTTTTGGGATTGAAGCTTTGAGAAATTGAGATATATATATTTCATCTGGTCATTGAAGTGAGTATTCTTAGAAAATGTTCGTCCTTTGTTTTCTTATGGGTTTTTGATATGTGTTGGTTTGGTGATGAAAACAAAGAGGATGGGAAGGGTAAAGTTGAAGATAAAAAGACTGGAGAGCACAAGCAACAGGCAAGTTACATACACGAAGAGAAAAAGTGGGATATTGAAGAAAGCCAGAGAGTTATCGATTCTGTGTGATATTGATATTGTTCTTCTTATGTTTTCTCCCACCGGAAAGCCTACCGCTTTCCATGGTGATCACAGGTTTTTTATTCTATCACATTTCTCATAGTTTCTTCCTCTTTCATTTTGTGTGTGTGTTCAATGCATCATATCTCCATTTTTTTATGCATTGCCTTCTCATTGGTCTTCTATGATTTTGGTTTAAGTTGTTGTCAGGATTTAGCTGGAATGGTGGGAGTTATAGACACTAGAGTCCTATGATGGATGAATAGGTGTCAGAGAGAACAGATTAGGGTTTTTTCTTGTAGTTTTCTTTCGTTTATAGTTTTGCAGCCTGATTTCATCAGAGATTGAGTTTCTATATTCCAAGTTTCTTGCAATCAACTGTTTTGAGTTTTTATTGACCTTGTTTTGTTTTGTTTGCAGTTGCATTGAAGAGGTTATTTCCAAGTTTGCGCAATTAACACCACAAGAAAGGACAAAAAGGTATGGTAAGCGTTATGTTAAAAGTTTGGATTTACCATTGATCTCCTTTGATGTAGCTTGTGTTATGAAACTGAAATTAACTCTCTCTTTTTTTAACGTTACAGGAAATTGGAGAGCCTTGAAGTAATGAAATCAATACTCACTAGATTGTTTCCTTTCTATATCCTCTTTCTCATTAACCTTTTGTTTTGTTTGACACAAATCTGAGCTTATATTTTATGCTGGATTACAGGCATTGAAGAAGACTTTTAAGAAACTGGATCATGATGTAAATATACATGACTTTTTAGGAGCAAGGTACTTGTCTTACAATTAATAACCATATTTTGTCATTTTAAGCCTCTGAGATAATCTGAAAATGATGTTTTTTTCTTTCTATCCTGTAGGAATCAAACTATTGAGGTATGGATTCAACCATCTTCGGTTCTTGAGTTTTCTTGGATACTTTTTAATCTCTTTGAGTCAATTTGTTAAAGTCTGTGTTACCTTTACCACTCCAGGGTCTAAGTAACCAAGTAGCGATTTACCAAGCTCAGCTTATGGAGTGTCATAGGAGGTTAAGGTATGAAAAATTCATAGTTTCTTGAGTTAATAAAGCTTGCGTCTTGAAATCTAGTGGCAATCATATTTTAGTCTTTTTCTTCTGGTGGCCTTTTTTCAGTTGTTGGACGAACATCGATAGAATAGAAAACACTGAGCACCTCAGTTTATTGGAAGACTCATTGAGGAAATCTATTGAAAGAATCCAAATTCACAAGGTGTGTGCTATTTACATTTTCCTTTCCACTCAATCATATAGACTCATATGTGTTATTACATTCATTTTGCAGGAATATTACAGAAAGAACCAACTTTTGCCATTAGAATGTACAACACAGGTTATAACCAATTTGTTTCCTTGCCTCTCTCTTTCTCTATGATACATGACATTTTCTTAACCAGACCAAATTCTTTTTAACTGCAGTTTCACAGTGGGATACAATTGCCTTTGGTGATGGGAGGTAATAATAGTATGCAAGAAGCTCACTCAATGTCATGGCTTCCGGATAACGATAATCAGCAAACAATCTTACCTGGTGATTCAAGTTTTCTTCATCATAGGTAAAAAAGTCTTAAGCCACAAGTTTAACAAAAAAACATTTCACTTTGAACCCCCTCTCATACTGATTTCAAACAGAGAGATGGATGGTTCGATTCCAGTTTACTCAAACTGCTTCTTCGAGTCGACAAAACAAGAAGAGCAGATGTGCAGTGTCAATCCAGGACAACAGTTTGAGCACTTGGAACAACAAGGAAATGGTTGTTTAGGTTTACAACAACTTGGAGATGAATATTCATATCCTACACCATTTGGTTCTACTTTGGGTATGGAAGAAGATCAAGAGAAAAAGATAAAATCTGAAATGGAATTGAACAACTTGCAACAACAACATCAACAACAACAACAACAACTTGATCCGTCAATGTATGATCCAACGGCTAATAATAATAATGGTGGTTGCTTTCAAATTCCTCATGATCAATCCATGTTTGCTACTCATCATCATCATCAAAATTGGGTTCCAGATTCAATGTTTGGTCAGACTTCTTACAACCAGGTTTGTGTTTTCACATCTCCATTGAAACTCTATATGATCCACCAAACTGAATGTGTCTTTGTATCTTTGGTGGTTGCAGCAACCAAACTAACTCAAGACATGGCTCATGTATGTTACCTATTCCATCAATGATGACCAAGGACTAGTTTAAGCCATTGCTATAGTGTCCCAATATATATAGAGAAGAGAGTGCTTATGTACATTTATTTTTATATGTAGAAGGTTGTCTTTTAGGCATTTTGTGTATAACAACAGATGTTGTCTTTTTGTTTTTTTAACACTTGAAAAATACTTTATTCTCCAACAATCAATCAATCTACACTTCAGATCTCTGCTTCCATAAACAAAAATTCTCTTCCTTTATTCCTTAAATGAATCAAATCTTAAGAATGATAATTCGAAACCCTAGGGCTCCCTCATGTATATGAGAGTACAATTTTTATTTTTCTCAAAAGTCTTTTTATTAATAGAAAAACAAAAACAAGGGATTTATTAAGACTCTAGAAAATAAAAGCTTCCTTGATGATCCAATAAAGATACATCTTCATACAAATTCTTGTAACCGAACCATTTCACTGGCCTTCAAAGCAACTCGAAACGGCACAATGGACAAAGGTGACTGGTCCTAAGCCACGTCACGGTACACTCTTCGTGATAGTAATGTTCACAAGGTAAAACAACAACTCTTTCTCCGTTTTCATACTCATCCAAACAAATGGTGCACTTTTCATCATGAGTATCATCATTAGGCTTGTCGTAAAGTCCCCTAGGCAAATCCTCGATCACGAACTCGCTTGTGGGATTAAAATGGATAACATTGTTCTCTTGGAACAAGGGTTGAACCGCTTCATCAACCTGATGGTCGCCATACACAAGAGACAACCCTACATTCAAAGCACACCCTGGAAAATACTCATTACCTGCGAGAGAAGTTACTTCATTAACATAGGTCATTAGTTCTACGATCCCATTTGCAATATCGTTGTCGTTTATCCCTGAATCCATCAAGAAATAATTCAGATTTTCTTTGCTGACACAATCCTCCTCGTTGATGAACTCTTCGAGAAACGTCGTAATCGTAAATGTCGGATCATAACCTTCCACCGTTGCAATGAGTGTGATTGTGCCGGCGTCTTCTGGTTGAGGGTTGGTTATGACTTGGTGGTCAAGAATGGCTATCATGATTGAGAAAGATTATGAAAACAAAAATAAAATAAAGAAGAAAACAAAATCTGATATGCTTTTGTGTGTGTGTGTGTCTCAGTGTATGTTGTAGTTCGCTATATATAGAGGTCTCTGCATAAATAGAGGACGCTCCATATTTAGTCCATACTTTTTTCCTGGATACAAAAATATTTATTTCCCTTTTTTCTAGATTCGTTGACTCTATAGTATTAGTTTCAAATTTTAATTCAGGTTTTAATTGCAAAAATCAACCAGATATAGACTTAAATCTTTTATGCAAATCTAAATGAACAATGCATTTGTTTGTAAATCCATGGGTTTCTTCACAACTGTAATATACATGATGAATTTAGATAATACATATATATTACAGCAAACATACCTTAATCTGTTAAGCTGTACAGCTGGGCAGAGGTTTTCAAGTCAATCTGTTTGAGAGCTTACACGGAAAGAAATCGAAAAAAAATAAAAATTAGATAATCTTTAGCTATTTATATCAGATATTTCCCTACGTTATGATGGGGAACATTGTTATTTTTGAAAGCATTCAACATAAAATGAAATGGACTAATATATATTACAAAAATAAAAAATTAATTAGATAATCTCTAGCTATTTAGATCAGATGTTTCCCTACATGTTATGATGGGTAACATTGTAATTTTTGAAAGCATTCAACATAAAATGAAATGGACTAATATATATTACAAAAAATAAAAAATTAATCAGATAATCTCTAGCTATTTAGATCAGATGTTTTCCTACATGTTATGATGGGTAACATTGTAATTTTTGAAAGCATTCAACATAAAATGAAACGGAATAACAATTTATTAAGCAAGAAAATCTGAACTTGACTAATATATATTACAAAAAATAAAAATTAATTAGATAATCTTTCGCTATTTAGATCAGATGTTTCCCTACATGTTATGATGGGTAACATTGTAATTTTTGAAAGCATTCATGAAATGGAATAACAATTTATTAAGCAAGAAAATCTGAACTTGACTAATATATATTACAAAAAATAAAAATTAATTAGATAATCTTTAGCTATTTAGATCAGATGTTTCCCTACATGTTATGATGGGTAACATTGTTATTTTTGAAAGCATTCAACATAAAATGAAATGAAATGAAATAACAATTGATTAAGCAAGAAAATCTGAACGTGACTATTATATATTACAAAAGACATATCTATCATATTTTTTATTGACTAATATATATTACAAAAAATAGATCTTTTAGAAAATTTATTTTGAAACAGGGATTCCTACTGTTATAAAAAATTTTCACAGGAAACTGTTTGGAAATAATTTACTGAAAATATCCATTTTAAACAATACCCTTATTACAAAAGACATCTAACACATTCAAACTAATTCAAGACATGGCTCATGTATGTAACATATTCGATCGATGATGATTGGACTTATGTCTGACCAAGGATTAGCTTAAGCCATTGCTATTCATGTCCAATAATACAAATAGAGTGAGGAGAATGTCTATGTATAGTACTAAGGGCTGATGACTCAATGAACTTTTTGAGATTGAAATGGTTTAATCCTCTCCGTAGATGTTTCTTTGGTTTAGTGTGGTATATATGTCTATGCCAACTATTTTTGGAGCTGTTAGTGGTAGTTATTCTTTAACTAACTGTGGTAGCCTTAGTATAGTACTAAGGGCTGATGTTGTAAGTTTGTAACATTTCTAATTCTAATGAAATTCCAGATGAAAAAAAAGAGAGGAGAATGTCTATGTACATTTATTTGTATATGCATGAGGTTGTCATATACTCGAGATGAGTTTTAGGCATTTTGTGTATAAGAATTTTTTTACTTTAATTTTAACAGTGAAATTAAAATACTCTATTCTCAACACTCAATCAATATACAAAAAGTTATTGGTTCATCGTTTTCACAGGACATTACTTAATATCTCTGCTTCTAAGTCAAATTTCTCTTCCTTTATTCATCAAATCTAAATTCCTAATGACGATCATTCGATACCCTAGGGTTCCCTCTTCCCCCCCCCCCCCCCCCCCCACATGTACAAAATATATATATTTAAAAAAATATTTTGATTAATACCAGTCTTAACATACACAAACAAACAAAAGGAACGAATTAGAAAAAAAAAGGGAATTATTTCTACTGTGGAACATAAAAGCTTCGTTGATGACCCAATAGACCACATCCTCGTACAAATTTTCGTAACCGAACTAGTAGTTCACTGATCTTGACATGGCAACTCCAAACGGCACAACGGACAAAAGTGACTGGTTTCAAACCACTTCACGATGCACTCGTCGTCAAAGGAATGTTCACAAGGTAAAGTCACAACTCTTGATCCATTGTTAAACTCTTCCAAACAAATTGCGCACTTTTCATCACTAGAGCTTGTCTTCTCATATAAACGCCTTGGTAAAGACTCGACCAGGAGCATGTTTGAGCTTCTAAACCGGATATTATAGCTCTCTTCGGACGAGGCTTGAACCGCTTCTTCCATCTGAAAGTCGTCATCAACTAGATCCTCTTCTTCCATCTGATCGACGTCATAATTATGATTTAGAAACAACCACACTTGCAAAGCACACCCCGGAGAATAGTCAGTACTTGCGGAAGAAGTTAGATCACAAACATAGTCCATTAGCTCTATTAACCCATTTGTAGTATCGTCGCCGTCTATTCCTGATCCCATCAAGAAATAATTCAAATCTTCTTTGCTGCGACACTCGTCCTCGTTGAAGTTTTTGAGAAAATTCGTAGTCGTAAATGTTGAATCATAACCTTCCACCCTTGCATGGACTGCAATTGTGTCGACGTCATCTGGTTGGGGATTGCGTATGATTTCGTGGTAAAGATCGGTTATCATCATGACTGATCGAAGAAGAAGATGTTGAAAACAAAAAATAGAAGAAAAACAGAATCTGATGGTTTGTGTTGCAGTCCGAAACATATAGAGGACTCTGCATAGATAAATTGAGAATGCTCCGTGTTTGCTTTCCCTGGTGGTATTTGGAAACAAAATTGTTAATTTTCTTTTTTCTCGAAGCGCGTTTACGTGATACAATTTACATATTTCTTTCAAGGTTTCCTTTTTCTTCTTTTTTTTCTTTTTCTCTTTTCCTTTTTCTTCTGCTATTGTCTTATTTATCATTTTCCATTATTAAAATATGATAAATCAGATTTAACTTTTTTATCACATTATAAGACGGAAAAAAAGAAAAGATCTGAAATTTGTAAGGTATCCCATCGAAGTTAAGCCCTAAGTCAAACTCTATATCGTTTTAAATTTTAGTTCAGGTTCAATTGCAAAAATAGACCAGATATAATATAGACTTAATCTTTTATGCAGATCTAAATGAACAATGTATTTGCTTGTAAATCTAAGTTAATCTTTTTGAGCGTACAGGGGAAGAAATCGAAAAAAAAACAAAAAAATTAGATAAAATTTATCTATTTAGATGAGATATCTCCCTTCATGCATGTTATATATGATCGGTAACATTGTTATTTTTGAAAGCATTGGAAATAAAATAAGATGGAAAAAAAAAATGTTTGTAACTAAAACGAGAGCATAAAGAATTATACTTAAATTTTAAAAACAAAAATACTAAGACGCATAAAATTAATCTTTGTATCATTATAGTAAAGATATTTTGTCAGTCTCCTTCACTCTTCATCTTCAATTGGCAACTCGAAACGACACAATGGACAAACATGACTGCACACAAACCACTCCACAATGCACTCATCGTCAAAATCGTATCCACAAGGTAAAGTCACAATTCTTCTTCCGTCGTCAAACTCTTCCAAACAAATAAGCACATGATGTCAATCTCACCAACAGTACTATCACTAGTCTTGTTGTATATTTTCCTACTCACGGAGCAGACCGCTAGCTTGCTTGCTGGTCTCAACCCGACAGTATCGGTCTCATTGAACGAGATCCGAAAAACTTCTTCAATATTCTGAAATCGATCAGCCTCTTGAAGCTTAAGGAGCTACTGCTCATATTCTTGATCTATATCCTCTTCTTCAATGGTCTCATTGAGCGAGACTCTAAAAACTTCTTCATTCTGAGGATGGAACAGCTTCTTCAGTTCGATGATCAAAGTCAAAGATAATATCATCTAAGTCAAGAAACTCTTCTTGATCAGTCTGACTATAAGGGTAAAAGATATCAAGAGACATGTTCACTCTCAAAGCACAATCTGGAGTATAATCATCAGAGGAAGTTACCTCATCGACAAACCGAGACAAGTCTGATAATCGCGCATCGTAACCATCTATGTAAGTGATTGCTCCTGACTCCGTCAAGAATTCAGTAAGCTCTACATAAATATTTTCACGTAAAGAAACCGGAACACTAGAGGATTCTATTATTTCTTCAGAGAGGTCCAAAAGTTCGATAGTACTTTGATGGATTTTGGTTAAAGCAACACTGATTTTTATTGTGTCAACATCTTCATGTTCAGGATTGTGAACGATTTCGTGGGTGAAGGACGGCGTCATGTATGATAAGAATGAAAACGATCAAAATAGAAGATTAGAAAATAAATTAAATGGATGATCCAGGTTTAGGGTTTCTTGAACTTATTGATTTATGAGTTTATAATAGAGGCACTAATTCTATTGGGATTCTGTCCAAGAAAAAAAAAAAAAATATATATATATATATATGTATATATAGTTTTCCATTTATATGATTTACTTTTCAACTTTACATAACGCGCTATGTCTTTTTCCTAAGCTATACTTTCCTCTCTTTTTTTTTGTTGTTGTTTCCATTATAAGTTTAGCTCCTCTCTTTTCTTTTTTAACCTTTGTATCAAACTTGTGATCTTTCACAAAAATCTGATTATTGAAGTTTATCTCAGTTTTTTTTTTTGTGTGTGTGAAGATATCTCTGTTATTTTATATAGAAGCTTGAAAACCTATATAAATTGAGGAAAAAAAAGAAAGAACTTAAATTAGTTTTAAACTAGTAAAAAGTGTGTCAGATTGTTTACAACATCATCATCAGAATTGAGCTCCAGATTCAATGATGTTAGTCAGACTTTTCAAAGGTTTATTACCTTCAGTTTGTGTATAAGTGATGTTAATATTTTTAGTTTAAACCCTAAAAATACTTTATTCTCAATGACAAGGCATACAACCGTATCATATTTTTGAGATTCAACCATAAATCGAAACTAATCAATTTCCTAACTCCTTTAAAAAAATTTACACTAGGACCAAAATATTTCCGCGACTTCCCTAATTCCAAATAAAATATATCTTCCTTTGTTCTTCAGATCTAAACTAAGAATCCATATTGAAAATCATTTGAAAGCCTAGGAGAGAATATAATTATTATTTTTACAAAAGTCTTTTGATTAATACTTAAACAAAGGATTGAATTAAAAAAAACACACACACACACACACAAAGTAAAGCAAGAAACAATGGATTTATTTAAACTCTGGAAAACAAAGCTTAGTTGATGATCCAATCTTCATCGATCTTCATACATATTTTTGTTACGGTTGAACTTGACATGGCAACTTGAAACGGCACAAAGGACAAACACGACTTGTCTCAAACCACTTGACAGCACACTCGTCGTGATAGTAATGTTCACAAGGTAAAGTCATAACTCTTGCTCCCTTGTTAAACTCATCCAAACAAACTGTGCAGTGATCTTCATCAGTAGAGCTAATCACCTTCTCGTACACTTTCCTTGGCAATGACTTGACCACGAAGTTGTTTGCGGAGGAGGCTTGATCCACATTTTCAGCCTGACGGGGATGAAGAAGAAATAGCGACACTTGCAAAGCACACCCCGGAGAGTAGTCACTACTTGCGGAACACTTCTTAGTACTCACATCAAGAACTTTCAACAGTACCTTTGTCAACCCATTAATCACATATTCCTCGTCTATTCCTGATTCCTTCAAGAAAAGATACAAATCTACTCCGCTTTTACACGGGTCCTTAACCTCGTCGAAGAGTTCTTTGACAGACGACGCGGTCGTCGTGAATGTCAAATCATAACCTTCGATCATTGCAGTGATTGTGACTGTGCCGGCGTCTTCTGGTTGAGGATGGCTTATGATTCTGTGGTAAAGATTGGCCTTCATTATTGTCGGTCGTGATGACCTCATTATCTGATATGGTTTGTGTGTGTTTCTCAGTCGCAATATATAGAGAATTATAGAATTATGGTCTTATGCTATTTGGAGCAAATATGTTATTTTCTTTTTTTTGGAAGATTCGTTATTAAATTGCTTTGACTTCATTTTTCAAGGTTTCCTTCTTATTATTTTTTCCTTCTGTTTCAGTCAAAGTTAATTCCTAAGTCAATTCTGTATTATTAGTGTTTTTTAGCTTACATGGGAAGAAATCGAAAATTAAATGAAAACTTTATCTATTTAGCGAGACTCTACAAACTTGATCAGTATTCTAGAAAATGTCATTGAGAATAAAAGTCTTATTTTTTGCTATTTCCAGTAACAAATTTGTGGTCTTTTATAAAAATCTGATTATTCACGATTACCTAAAAAGGCTTGAAAACATATAATTTTTTTTTTGAACATCTAACATTTATCATCCCAAGGATAGTTTACAAAAGAGAACATAACACATGTGATACAATAATACAAAGACAACGAACCATATTATTGATAATAAAAAGAAACATAAAATAGTTAAAATTAGTTTTTAAAAAATATAAAGTGTGTCATCATCAGAACTGAGCTCCAGATTCAGTGATGTGTGAGTCAGACTTCTTATACAACCATGTTTATACCTTCATTTTGTGGTTAAGAGATGTTGATCTTTTTGTTTAAAGTTTAAACCCTAAAAATACTTTATTCTCAATTACAGGGCATACAAACATAGCATATGTTTGAGATTTAACCATATAAAAAAGCTTTGCCACCCCCATGTATAAGAGAATATATATATATTTTTGGTTCCCAAAGTCTTTTGATTAATAATACTTTAAAGGATTGAATTAAACAAAACAAAAAACAAAGAAAGACAAGAAACAATGGATTTATTAAGACTCTGGAAAACAAAGCTTCGTTGATGATGATCCAATAAACTTCATCTTCATACATATTTTTGTTACGGTTGAAGTTGACATGGCAACTTGAAACGGCACATTGGACAATCGTGACCTGTCTCAAGCCACGTCACGGCACAGTGGTCGTGAAAGAAATGTTCACAAGGTAAAGTAACAACTCTTGATTCGTTGTTAAACTTATCCAAACAAATTGTGCACTCTTCATCATCTTCATCATCAGTAGAGCTAATTACGTTCTCGTACATTTTCCTTGGTAAAGACCTGACCACGAAGTTGTTTGCGGACAAGGTTCGACAATTCGGACGGGGACGGAGAAGAAACAGCGACACTTTCAAAGCACACCCGGGAAAGTAGTCACTGCCTTCGGTAGTAACATTAGAAGCATAGAAAATTGCCTCTTTCAACCCATAAAGACAATCGTGCACGTCTACTCCTGATCCACTCAAGAAATCATACAAATGTCTTTTGCTTTGACACTTGTAGTTTTTCTTGTCGATGAATCCTTGCAGTGACTGTGACTGTGCCGACGTCTTCTGGTTGAGGATGGCTTATGATTCTGTGGTAAAGATTGGCCCTCATCAATTTCGTGAAGACCGGCTCCCTCAAGATTTCCCTCATGCTCCTCCTCATGGTGAAAAGAAAAATTAAAAGAAGAAGGAGAAGAAGAAATCTGATATGGTTTGTGTTTGTTTCAGGCGCAATATATAGAACTATAGAGGACGCTCCATAATTTTCTTTTTCTGGTGGTTTTGGAACAAAAGTATTTGTTTCTTTTTTCGAAGATACCTTATACAACAATTGCGAATTGACTGCATTTTTTCAAAGGTTTCTTTCTTCTTTTTCTCTCCTTCTGTTTTTGTCCTATTCATTTTTCATCATAAATACAATGAATCACATAATCAGATGGAATTAAAGACAAAATGCATATATATCCAATAGAAGTTAATTCCTAAGTCAATTCTATATTATTAGTTTTGCGCTTACATGGGAAGAAATCGAAAACTAAAAAAAAATTTAATTTATTTAGATCAGGGATTTTTTTTTTTTAGTTTTTGTTAAAAAGGGATAAGAGACTTTCATACATGTGTCATTATCGTAAGATTGTTATTTTTGAAGGCCTTAGGAAAATAAAATGAAATGGAATAACTAGAGGGTGTGTTATTTTTTTGAATCAATGGCTAGAATGCCATAAATTAGAGAAACCTAATCAATCCGAATATATTTCTCATTTTTCTTAACTGAAAATTGTGGCAAACTATTCGGTTCTAGCTGTACCAGCTGTACTTGTTATATTATATGTGTTTTAGTACAACTGGATAGCAATATATTTCTAATTGTATTAGTTATTTCATCTGATAGATTCAAACCCTGGTCGTGTACCTTGTACGTATGCACACGATACTATTTTCCCACCGTATTTATTTTGGTATACAATTATATATACATAAGTTTATTTAATGAGTTTCTAAGTTCATTAAAGATAAATTTGTCATTTTACACATTTATGGCATTTTTTATTAGTTTTTCTCAATTTGTGGCATATTAGCCTCTGGCTCTATTTTTTGTAATAATTTGGTCTTACCGAGTCAAAAGCGTTATGTGATTACTGATTATATAGTCCAATATAGGCCTAGTCCAATACAATTCATATTACACAAAACACTCACAAACCAACAAAATCCACGTGAGAGAAACCATACAAGAGATACTTCACCTCTTCATCATCTTCTACTACCTCTTCATCGATGACCATCGAACTCGTATTATCACTCAAACCCGAAACAGAAGAGTAAGAAGAAGAAGAAGAAGAAGAAGAAGGAGATGTGATCATGGACGTAGACATGCCACTTCTTCTCTTCTTCTTATGGTTAGCCTTGAAACAAGCTTGTCTCAATCTCTTTGTCTTATCCTTAAACTCCGAATCTGGTAACTTCTCAATCGTTTTCTTCTCCTTCTCCAGCTTTTCCAAAGCGGTTCTTAACTTCTCTTCATTCTCTTCCCCTTCCATACTGTGTAGCTCCTGTTACAATTATACAAAAATAGTCACATCAAGATTAACTAAAACGGACCGTTTTTTAACGGTAGACATAACATTAAGGCTTTACCTAACGTTTTATATTTGCCGGATACAAATTTCCGCCAATTTCAAAACAAACATGAAAATATTGCAACTTTTTAATGAAGAAGAAACAGCAAAACTAAAAAAAATCCGCAAAATATACCCAAAAAAAAAACTATTTTCTAATGAGACAACAAAAGATAAGAAGAAATATATCATATGTTATGACCTAATTGTATTATTGTTCATACCTTGACATTACTGATGAGTTTATTAAGGCTCATGAGCTTACGATGAGGCCAACGTTGGATACCCAATTCTCGACATCTCTTCTTCAAAAGAGTTAAACCAATGTTAAGCTCTTTCGCCGCTTGAGTTATCGGCATGTAAAAGTACAAGGAGATGGTTTCCTTCGACAATGTCTTTGAAACAGAAGAACTAGAAACACAATCTTCTCTGCGTCTCTTCTTCTTGGTAGTTTTTTTGGATTCAACCTTTTTCAACAAATCAGAATCTTCTCTGTTATGTTCATCAATCATTGACTCTTCTTCAGTCCATGAAACAGAACCATAACCACTTAATAAATCTGCAAAATAGAGCGATAAGAGTGAGAACTGCACACAGGCATGAATACATGAGAACAGTCTAAATACAATATAAATGCTGAAGTGCATATATATAATTACCTTGATGAGAGACGATGGAGATGGGTTCAAGATTAGGTAAAGCCAAAAAGCTTGACGCACAAGGAAGATAATTATTTGAGTTTTCAGAATAAAGAATCCCATTTTCTAAGTTAAAGAAAGGATTCATTATCTCGCTGCATTAAGAACACACAACAATTAAAAGATCGATCAACAACTATTAGAAACATGTAAACAAAGGAATGCATGATCAGTTAATTTACCTTTGATGAGAGGAAAGTACTGACGAGTGGTTTAGAAATGAGAAAGAATGATCTTGTTTGCCAAATACTTGATCATACTCCAACTTGCAAAACGAATATTTCATCATTATTACTATTTGGTTTATGATCACTAATCAACTGGATAGAGAGAGAGAAAGAGAAGTGTGTGTATATATAGTTGTAGATATGGAAAAGAGAATATATAAAATATATGGGGAAGTGGGTATTGACGGCTAATTGATTGTCCTGTAAAATTTGGAGTTACGAGAGAGATAGAAATGATTAATGGTAATTAATCGCTAATGCTAATAAGAGGGACGTTTTTTTAGGATTAGTTAATGTAGATATAATTATCTTTTTAGTGGCTCTATGGCCTCTGCATGAATATCATTAGAAAATCTATACTAGATCATTTTTTTTGTTTAACACGAGTTTTAGATCTGTGTATACTCACTTTGTATGACAATAGTATGTTGTTGTCCGTACGTTTATGCATATTAGGTTTCACACGCGTTTTGTAATGATTATATATGTGATCGCTAGCCAATCGTAGTTAATTTGTTCTAGGCTCCATATATATATCATCAAGTTCCGAAACTTATTTGCATGTATAGGGACAACAATTTAAAATCTTCAGTAGTACTCTCACTTCTGAATTATTTTATCTGTAGTTTAGGATTTCCCGTATTAATAGAAGAATATTACATACAGTACTTGAGAATATATTTGTATATACATATATACTCCTAGGTATTTGTAATCAATTTAGCAAAAAAACAAAAAAATTGTAATCAGTTTAAGATTAGATGTAACGCCTGGTGCCAATCAATACTTGAATTGTTAACGAACAATAGTTATAGTTGGGATAACGGTTAAAGAATTTATACTCCAACAAAAAAGAAAACTGTTTAAATTAATTGGCTGCGAGTAGTTAATTCTTTTCAGGTGATTCTTGTAGTTAATGGCCACTTAATATTGTAAGTTATTTAGAGAGAAATATTAGTTAAATAACACGTTTGTAGTAAGCCAGGTACTCGCCGGCCAAAGATGAACGATGAAGTTGTGGTATATTTAAAATACGGAAACCGAATCGATGCATTCCAGATCAGTCTTTTGAAGAATGTTTCCATTCGGTTTGGATAGGGTTTAACCGGTGTAGACACGACACCCTTAGGCGTAGGTTGTCCTGAAACATGAGTCTTTAAGACTTAAGAGAGCATTATCTTATTCTCTATAACTAGAACTAACCAGAATCTGAGACTTTCAAAGAATTTTTAACAAGATATATAAGAAATTTGAGGAAGATTTGTATAAGAGCTCTGTATAAAAAGAAGGCACCAGATGAAGCTATGTAAGATTCAAAAACCCATTTTAAGCAAGATTCTGCAACAAAGGCTGGAAATGGTTTCATACAACAAGACCCATATAACTATTACGGTAAGATAAGTCAAATGTATTTTCTCCAAAGGTGAAAAAGCTTGCTTGTCTGTTGTTGTCATAGGCCACTTTTGCTTCAAATTAAAAAAAAAAAAACTTTTAACACATTCAGTTATAGAAGACATGCAAGCAAATGCGGTTTCTTGGGGGAGCCTCCCATCATTCCTCACCATCTTCATCTTCATCAGAATCACCTTCTTTCCCCTACAGTTTTGGTTTTGAAACAAACTTATCAGGTACAAAACTTATCATGGAATCTCAATAATCGAAATGGTTTCAGACATTAGCACAAGTAAACCAAATATGTTCTGTCTCAGGATAATCTCAATCTAATATTCCATCTCATCATGCCATGGATGCAGTAAACTTTTAAACCCAAAACTCAACCAAGCAGAGAAAAATTGAATATAAACTTTTTATACCTCATCATCGTCTCCATCAGAATCCTCTTCATCAGCATCCTACAAAGTTGCATAAACCAATTTAGCAAAAAACCTTCAAGCAACATATTAGCTCTAAACAAAGTTAAAGACTGGAAAGTAAAATGGTGAAAAAGTTTACATTGCTGAAGTAGGTGAGAGGGTTAGGCCATAAGTCTTCCTTGATTATATCTGCAACCTGCTACAAGATCAAATTTTCCCCGAGTTCAAATTGGGCCAGACATGAGGATACACTCTTAACAAAACAAGTGATAGAATTTTATATGATCATTACCTCGTCCTTAATCTCCTCAACGTCCTCCTTCTGTTCAGCATCACTAAACCAGGTAAAGAAGCTGAAAAAAGATAGTTAATTAGAAAGGCTCAAGTCATGGTGCCAAGGATGGATGCAAATTCACTGAAATGAGACAAAATTGTACCTCTCTTCAGGTAAAGCACGTTTGTTGTTTCCATTCTTCTCGTGATTCACTCCATTTGACAAGCCCTTCATAGTTTAGAAATATAGTTAAAGAATAATCAAATCCCAAACTGTGACAATTTTATGTAATAAAGTCACTTAATGAAATAAATAGTATCTATTTACTTTGCCCTCTTTCCATTTGATAGGTGTGGCTGTGACTTTTGTAGTCCCTTCTTCGAGGAAGGTAAAAGTCTTTGTTAGTTTTCCATCCTCAAAGAATGGATTGGGCTCCTCGAAGTGCTGTAATTCCCAATTTAACAACAATTAGTAAACAAAGAAACTAAAAACTTGGCTTTTCTTAGATCAGTCAAGAGACATATCAAAGAAGTAATAATAACAAAGAGCCACCGGATTAAAATAAGCTTACAAAAGTGATAGAGTATCCAGATTTCACATCTTTAGCATCCTCAACATCCAGAGAGGTCATATATTTGAAAATCTGTCAAAAACATAAAAAGTGGAATCATGAGTATGATAAGAATGAACATCAAGCGATATATCTTCATAAGGAAACACACACAAACCTTTCGGTCTTCTTCTGTCAAAAGCTCACCTAGAGCAGGGTGACTCATGAACTGCAAAGACAGCAGATTTTTTCCAAAATTCCAGTTAGAGAAATCAACTATTTTGAGACTCTGAATTGAAAAAAACAGAATAGTGAATCTTACTTACAGCAGTAAGCCAAAAATCAGGGATGGATTTGATAATCTCGTTACGCTTGTCATAAACAGGTCTCCGAATCACATTATACTTCTGCTCCACTTCCAACACTTCATCACTTGCCTTTTCGTTTATCTATAAACACACAAAAACGAAGAGCTGATTGAGAATAAACTCAACAATTCTCTAAGCCAATTTGAAGGACACAACAACATAAGCAAAAAAGATACATACTTTAAGCATAATTTGGACAATAGAAAACACAAATCGAGAAGAACATCATAACCTAACCCCAGAACAATTCTCATCGGTAAAAACGAAATTCAAGAGATTTTAAACAAATTAAACATCATAACCTAACCCCAGAACAATTTTTTTTGGAATTTACCTTCTCAAGGTCGTCTTGGATCTCCTGAAGCTTTTCAACAGAGAGAACAAGCTCTGGATCGAATTCATCGAAGTTATCTTCGTCAATTTTCGCCTTCTTGCTCTTGTCAGCGACCATATTTCAATTCACTCACAACCCTTCCGAGGAAACCCTAATTGAAAAAAACTCAGAGGAATTCGATTTGCAACCGCTAAAACCCTAAAACTCGGATGTGTGTGTGTGTATGTTTGTTGAAAGCGTGAAGATGGGCAAAATAATATAAGGGTTTTTGGGGGTTTTGTTGACCAATAAGATTACGCCACCAGGTTAGGCGAATGAGGGTGTTTTTGTCACCTTGTTTAAAAGCCTGGGTAGTTTAGAGGTTTCTTTGTCCTTGTTATAATCCTTTGTTTAATTGTTTTAATTGATTTTAATCATTGAAATCTACTCAACCCTTGCAAATATTGATGGTGATTAACTGATTTAACAAAAATATATCCAGAACTATGATGCCATGTTTTGTCTAAGCTTTTCTTTTATGGTTAAAGAAAAAAATCATGTGTATGTAATTACTAATTACTAATTAGTGACAATAACAAAAGATTAGGTAATATATCTATGAAACACATCAAACTTTTTCATGTAGCATAAAATAAACAAAATCCTAAAAGATAAAACTAATTTATTTTCATATAGACAGAAAATATGATATGTAAATATGTAATAATAAGTATAAAAAGTATAAATATTTGATATAACATGTACCTAGATAAGTTTTAACCAACTGTTGAAAAAACCGAGATTTTTCATCTTATTACTTCTGCGGACCCGCAAATCAAACACCTAGTAAAAATTAACTTTCTTATCACAAAAAATAATACTATCAATTATGAATAAGTGTTTGCAAAAATATCATCTATCAACTTGTTAAATATTTTAATATACATGGGCTGGAAATGGGCTTTCTAATGAGCTTTACGGGCTACTGATCTGGTGTACTTCGAACAGAATAAACATGGGCCAGTTGTCCGTCCCGTCTAATAAACCTCTAAGACTCGGACTAAAAAGGTTATATAATAGCGTATTCCTTTCGACCAAAAATAATAATAATAGCGTATTCCTTTTTCAAGGAACTAAAATAATTCCAAGTTTGTAACTACTCCATTTGTATATGTTTGATTAAAAAGATCACATTTATGAGAAAGAAAAGTATCACATTATTCATATTCAACGGTCGATTTATTGGAGTTGTTTAGCTCTAGTTGGGTATTTATGTGTGTGTATATATATATCAGAAAAAAACATAATAATAGGTATACTTCTTTTTCCCATTAAATACTGAATGGAATTGGGTAAGGTGGTCACCAAGTAATTAATATTGTGGAAAACATTCTCCATAGCTGGTGGTACCACGATACTTATTTTTCAGCTTCCATGAATTTATAAACGAAAACAAAATATATTAATTTCTTAGGAGTCTGTCGAACCATTATTATGATTTTTAATTTGGATAAGCAGAGAATTCTCATAACGTATAAATAAACGTTGTAACCTCGTGTGATAAAACAAACCCTACATTATCTGTTTATAGTTTTCTATAAATCAAGTTTAGAATCTGTTTATAATTTTTCCAAAAATAAAAACATAAATCTTTTTGTTTGTTATATACTTATATATATATGACGGTGCAGTACCATTAAATCCAAAAGTAAATATTATTTTAAGATATATGTATTGATATTTTATATTTTTGGATAACTGAAACAACAAGCCAACAATGATTTATCTTATCCTTTTCCTATTAGCTTTTTAACATGTAAATTTTTGTACTGTAAAAAAAATCAACATGTAAATTTTAGTTATTAAGATGTTTGCCAAAAGAAGGAAAAAAAAGTTCAGATTAAGTAATATTATCGTATATACATATAACGTATATACATATATATATATATATATAAGGATAATATCATATAAATAAACAGAAATTAACATTTGGGAATAAATTCAAAATAAAATCTTCTTGTGAAAATAAGATATGTACATACATACGTTAAAACTTGATTTCATAAAGTATAGTGCTGTCTAAGGCGGTACAATTAATTATACGTTTTGCAACCAGTGCCCATACTCTATATATTAATTTTTATAACAAATTAGTTCGTTTCGAGTTATTGAATTGGTCCCAATTTGAGAACATTCCCTTCACATTTACTACTAGCCAACCCTAAGTTTGCAATTGCATGGCTACAAATATATTTCCCATGTTAATGCCAATTTTGTATAGTCTCATACATGACTAATTGATAGTGCGCGTTGTCTCGACGTCAAGTTATCATCGTTTCGTATTATCCACACGCATAATTTGTAGGGTCACTACGCACGAGATGGATTTATATAATTACGATGTTTTTCTTGTATAATCCGTTCCCATTAATGCGTAACGTCCATGAATGTGATATAGTGAAACATGTGGTGTAGATACGATCATTCTTATACTATTTTAATAATGTCATCTCTCAAAGTTGCAAATATATATGGTATAACAGAAACATAGTTAAAACTTAAATCATATACCAAAAATGATGGTAAATCTAATTACCACCAACCACCTGAATTAGTTCGATTTTTTTCTGAGAATAATTTCGTTGTTGTTGAACCATCTAAACTCGTAGGTTTCGGTTGGGATGTTTTACACATGCATGTGTTAGGTTTGCGGAAATCTTTTATCAAGGCTCCTGCTCACTCACCTTTGTGATTCCGAATCCGGGCCCTCGGTGCTGAGATTTCTTTTTTTATGTAATAACCAACCAACATATATTGTACGTTGGTCAAAGATTACAAAAAGCGTATTAATATATAATTTAATTTTGTTTAGTAGTTTATTTGGATCATATTTTTTTTCTAGATCCATGTTGCAAACAATTTTAATAACTCTTGCAAAATTTTAACGTCAATCTAGGTTTAAGGATTGTCGGTGAATTCCACGGAAACTCACCATATTGACTCATTTTTATTTGTCGACTGATTTATTTTCTCGTAAAACCACAATGGTAGGGTTTCATAATATTAACCGAGAAATCAAATTATCAAAATCATTGACATACACACAAACAAACATTACCAAAAAAAAAACAAATGAAAATTAGTTAAAACACACACAACATACACACATTGATTCTTAAAGAAAACTCAAGTCTTGGATCCTAATCTCGGTTTTAAACTTCTTCTGATGAGACATATCATGATGATCAACCTTGGCTGAGTCTTTCACATTCCTAGTGCTATCAACCACCGAGACAGCTCTGTGACTCTTACAACCCGACAAAAACCCACCCGACCGGACTTTCTCAGGAACCGCCGGTTTGGTTCTAACCACCGAACCACTTCTCGCTACCCTCTTCACCATATCGAAATCTGAAATCACCGATTGTTCTGCCATGCTTCCCGTTACTACACTCCACCCAATGCTAGCCTCACTCGGCTCATAGACACTGCTCGTTATGTTCTCAATCTCGAACAAATCAGAACTCATTTCACTTGATGTATCTTCCTCTTGCGTCTTGCTGGCGCTGCTCATCGAAGAGTTATTACCATTGTTGATCTTGGTAGAGAGCTGGTTTGGTATCGCGTCCCACGTAAGCATAGAGAGCTTCCTCTCGAGGTTCATAGCGATATCGGACCTTTGAACAGGTAATGAAATCTTCTCTGGCTCGTGATGATGATAATCTGTTTTCTTGGCTTCATAACGGATTCTAGGTTTATCGTTGTTCTTTCTTGCGTCGTAAGCAACGAAATCCCGATCGGTGTTTCTACCTCTACTCGTGATTTTCTGGTCGGTATTGACGGTTTTGATCCCGGAGCAAGGACCATTGCATCTAAATCCACCAAAAGAGACGCTTGTCTCATTCGTTTTCCGTTGCTTATTGTCATTGTTGTTGTTGATCCTCATGAGAAAGGTTTGACTGTTGTAACTTGACTCGGATCTTACACTTGGAGTCCCATGTCGGCTTGTTCTTGACCTAGACGACGTTGTTTTCGTCAACTGAGGATGAGGATGAGGATGATCTTCTTCTCTGTTTTCCTTCTCGTGTTGCTTAGTGATATCCACCGTGGAGTCATCAACATGATCTAGCTTCATGCTGAAATACTTTTCTGCGCCGAAGACTCCAATCTCGGAGTCAACATCAGCAACAGATGCTTTAATCGTGGGTTTGTCTGAGATTTTAGAAGAAGGATATTCTTGGATTGAGGAGAGGACAAGTAGGTGTGGTTTATAACTTGAGATTTGGCGAAAATGGTCACTCTTCTTTTCAGCATCCATCTTTACTGTGTGTGTATATATGTTGTTTAGTGGCTATACTTTATTATGTAGTGGTAAAATACAAAAAGATTCAAACAAAATGGCTTTAAAGAGGGAAATGACAAGAAGAAGAAAGCTATGTAAATGATAGAAGATCTGCAGATAGAAAAAAAAGGTTTGAATGGTGGATGTGTTCATGAGGAGGAATTTTCACTATTATATATAGAAGAAAAAAAATCTAAGTGGATGAGATGGTGCCAAGTCACCGTTTAGTAGCTACACTGTTTGGAAACCCCTAGTTCATTTATAAACTATTAATTATGGTTTTTGTTTTCTAATGAAATATTTAGAAGAAGTACACTTTCATAAATTGAGAAAGCACATTAGGTATAACCAGAGGTCCAAGTACCATATGAATAATACTCGAATCATGGCCTATTTCAACACTATAAGTTGATTCATAAAATGCATTTGATAGGTACTATTTTTGTTTAGTCGAGGTCGAGAGCGGTTGAGTATGCAAATAAAAAGTGAGTAAAGGTATTTTAGAATGGGTTTTAATATGTGACGACTAACAAAAAAGGTTTGATATGATACAAAGAGTTATCGTACCAAAAAAAAAAAATTGTTTTGATAAAAGTACATGTTCTTACACACTTAAACATATATAAATATTCGTGCATGGATCATCCATTAACCATTTTGCGAACATTTCAATACAAAAAATGGAAACCGGCATATAAATAATACTTTAGTTATTTAATCATTTTATAATATTAATTGCAATAACCTTTCATAGACATTATATAGTATGTTTTTTATCTTGTCTTTGTTACTGGTAAATATATGGGGAGATCAATAGAATATGGTGATGAATATATAACACTTATTGAAGTGTTCACGTTTCCAAAATGTGATTCCGCTATATATTTGTGTTTTTTTTTCATTCATAACATTAACATTCATTAAATTTTCATTTAGACGCATACAAAATTATTTCATATTAGTATTTGATCTACGTGTTTTTAATGTATCCTGATTTATCAGCAGAAATTTTTTTCCTGCTCAAGTATTTATAACTTTACGTTCGTCATCAATACTATCATTTCACACATAGTCATCAGGCTCATCACCCTATTATATTTCCAGATATTGGAATATAGTAGATCAAATCGAATTGAGCCTTATGACTTATCACTTATGAGTTAGACCTTTCAACTTTATACAGTGTCTCCTTCCAAAGTGAGGTAAGATATGAATTATCACAATCATCAAATTGTTCTTTTCCTTATATCGAATTTATTATGTATTTTGTTGATATATCCATGATAAAATAATATGTGGACAACGTTATGACAGGTGGTATGTGGAAGTTGAACAAGGAGAAGAGAACTGGGCCAGAGGAATAGCTTGGTATATTGATTGTTATGCCTATTGCTCAGTAATAAATAGGTTGAAAGATTGGTTTTAAAATGGATTTTCCTATCCCAACAAATATATATCACACATTCAATTATAAGTTGCCTTGACGTTTGCTGGAAAGTTTGGCAGTGGCAACGTCAAATATCTTTTCAGTATCATTATTGTCTTTTAAGAGTAATAACAATCCAAAAATATAAATTTGGAAACTTTCAAGAACACAAAATGTTTGTTTTTTTATCAAAGTACGTAGAGTTGGATCAAAGCTTTTGTTTTGAAAGCATTATACTAGCTAATTATGTCGTGCATGACTTTCTGGTTGTTTCGAGTTTACAATGTCTTGAATTTATTTGATGAGCGAAGAACTAAATAAGTCGAAAGGAATCGAGAAACAATTGACTTCTTCGTGTAAAAGGATCTGTGGGCTTTGGCACACTCATTAAAGAATTAAGGCAGAAATTTAAGGATTTTAACTTTTTAGTGTAATGTATGAGCAAAGTGTCAAGATGGCCGAGTTGGTCTAAGGCGCCAGTTTCAGGTACTGGTCCGAAAGGGCGTGGGTTCAAATCCCACTCTTGACATATTTTTATTTAATTGATTTTGTTTTATTTTATATTTTTAAACAAATATAATTTCTTTCTCTTTGAAATTTCACAAAATGAAATAGGAAGTACATGGACATTAACACGTATAAGGCCTATATGATCCATTGGGCTGTAGTCTACAAACACGATCTTCTCCAGAATATCACCAAAAAAATTTGTTTCTCAAATTTACAAATATGAGGATACGTCATTCTCATATTTATAGTCTCATGTTTTTAAAATTCATCAGTTTCGTTTTTTTTTTTGGCAACTCATCAGTTTCATGTAACAAATATTATTTTAAAAAATTTTGGTTACAATACAATAATCATAGAATAAGACCTCGAGATTTCGTTACAGCTTTGTGCTATAGCCTATAATACCCAAATGACATCATTGACATGTCACATGTGGATATATTCGTCTTTTCCAAAAGAATTGAGACAACCTAAAATGCTGTCTTGTTGTGAATGATAGTGTTCACGGAACACCAAGTGAAAACGTTACGAGATTGCCCTTACTCGTTCAATATGATCAAGAGAAAACTGAAAACTCATAAGAAACTTATTATGTATAGGTAAGGTTATGTACTTGGTGCTCTTGTCTTGGTGAGAAAAAAAAAAGCAAATCATCCTCGAAAAGAAACAGCGTTTGCTTTAGAAAGCTCTAGAGCCAAGCAATGTTGGAAGTCTGAGTTCATCAGATTGGAGTTCATCAGGTTTGAATACAGTTCTTAACCAGTTTGTTTGGCCGAAGGTGGAAATATAGGGCCCAATTCGTTATTGGACTATTTAAGTTACTAGCTTACGTATATGGTAGTCTCTGTAATTATATGTATGCTCCAAAATGAGTATTTATTTTTAAATTACAATAACTAAACAAACTACAGTGGTCTTTTCCAACAGATTCGAGTGCCCACTTAGATGAGAGCAAAAGTAGCCAATATGTTTTTAGTGGTATTATATATCTTATACATAGAGCGAATTGGAAAACATGAACCTAAACGATTTGATAACATGATCTGAAATGTGGGCCGCTGTGTTTCAACTTTACATAAACTGATTTATAAAATAAAAAAAACTCCATCACGATATTTTCTTGCAACAAAAAAGTATGATAATGACCAGGATTGTCTATTACATAATTGTATAACTGATGCATTGGCACATGACTTCTGGCTTTATTTATTTTCAATATATGTACATGAACTCGAGGCTTTTTGTTTTGTGTTTAAACATGAACTACAGTTGATAATTTAATGTTCATTAAATTATTTAACAGATAAAAACAAGAACATTGAATTGAGTTTTGATTTAATTTGTTAATGACCTCCAACTAGTTTGACGACACTGCGCATGCCACTAACAATTGATTTTAATGGGTAGATAAAATTTTAGCTGAAACTTTATATATTTTTTATATGTGTAGAATATTTTATCGGAATCTTTTGTCTGTATGGTGGTGGGTCGAATATTCAAGAGAAAGAGACAAAGGGAAGAACATCTGATTATTGGTACTTGTATGCATTGATTATGTTTTCTTTTATTTTACGTGATAAAAGCTAAGATCCGGTGTCAGAAAAAAAGAAAAAAAAAATGCTACGATCCATATTTTATTTTAAATAAAATATTCTTTTTAACTACTTATTGTCAAAAAAACTCACCTATCTACCTATAAGTCAATATAAGATTAAGAATAAGACCAAAGATTTTGAGTTTTATTTTATTTTATTTTGGTTTTAAGTATTTATTTGAGTTTCCCTTATAAATCTGTACATCCCCATTTTCTGTTCCTGTCATTGACCATATGCTTCGTGCATGTGCTATATATACATCAAAATATATTAATATACATCAAATTTATAAGCATTGAAAGAGATCGCAAGGATTCATCTCTCTTCAACGCATAATGATAATCTCCTTCAAATCAGAAATATACCTGATCATGTGCCCTGCTTAAAACATAATAAAACATACAAAATATATAGATTGTAATATCCAAAAATGTGACGAGCTGAAAGAAAAATTAGTTTAGATTGGAGACTCTTGCGTTTAGAGAAGGTTAATAGTTTACGTACGTCTTCAGAATCCGTACCAAAATTATCTACGGCTCATTGTATTCTAAATAGACTATACATCTTAAAAGTCTTTAATACTTTTCGGTTATTAAAAACAAAATCAAGCCCAGAAGAAGAAAAAAAAATGAAAATTTTCTAAATATTGTATTGTAGGCACATAAGTCTATAACACTCCATCAAATCAAGATTGAAGAATCATTAACTATGTAGATCGGCGTTAATGTAAGTATTTGAATATATATCAAACATCAATAACCATATATACACACGTAAATATACTGCTAAGCATAAATCAATAGATAAATCCAAAGCAGATTCTTGTTTTTTTGTTTTTTCCATTTTTAATTAGAAATCACCAATACCTTTCTTTGCTTTTCTTCCTTTTGATCTCCATCTTCGTTAACTAGCTAGCATTCGGAGGAGAATACTCACAAACAACCTCCGTTTCAACTTCTCGCCGGTGAAAATTCCGGTGACAACCACAAGCAGCGCACGTCAAAGGATCATCACCACCGCTTGCCAGAAACTCACGGCAACCGTCAACAGCGTAGCCGCCGATATTAGCGGCGTGATTCTTCTGGCACTCAACGTAACGGACGTTGCTAGAAGAAGAAGTCGTAGTGTTAGAGCTTCTTCTTTGTTTTATCACTACTTGCCTCTTCTTCATCTTCTACGTAACTTAATCTCCCAAAGGACCCTTATAATGATCAAAGACTCTTTTATGGATACCAAGTAAAAGGGTACTTGCAAATGCTCCTTTGTAGCCCTTAATATATAAATAGAGTTGTTGAGTGTTGACTCTATCCTATACACTATGGACGGATTTGCCGAAGCATTTTTTAAATTAGATGCCTAAGGCATTCGAAAAAGAAGTCATTCCGAAATTAAATCTATCTATATTTGGTAAGACAATGACTTCGAGATATATTAAGAGTTTTATATGTTTCGTAATATGAAAGTGCAACAACTGATGTATAATATAGAAGATTACTAGCAAGTGATACACAGTATATTCCATTTTTTCGTTAGTTTTAAAATAAAATAAAATTTGAAAACTTTGAAGATATTTTAAACCAAATTAAAATATTATTATAAGATGGAAAACATAATAAAAATAGGCAACCAGCCTTATTTTACCGTTATTTTCACGTGCAATTGCTTTGCATAAATCATTTACTTCATAAAATAAAAAATAATGTAATAAGAAAACCAATTAAATGGTAGCCACTAGCCGACTCATGAAATAAATAAATAATTGAAAAAACAACTTAAATGCGAATCCGAGTCACTCCAAGGGACATGCTCCCACAAGCAATCGACACTGACAGATTGTTGGAGTACAATCACATTTTTTTCACTATAATGGACTTCCATTTACGTCCTTATATGCGGAACTATACATTTCATCAAAATTATGGCGCAAAAAAGTCTCTAAAAGTATTGATGTTTCACAAACCTATCTTTTGTCCTTTTTCGGAAGCCATTCTAACCGTGTGCTACTACTGTTTAGGAAAAACCATTTGCAGCCATATATATAAATAAAATCAGACTATGCACAAATTCAAGACAAGTAAGGACAATTCAAACTATATAAAATAAGATTAGCAAAGTTAAAATCTGTCAAAAGACGAAATAATCTTGATTTTTTTTAACAGTTAGCTTACATTATTTTTGGTTTTAAATTCGTTTAACATTTTTAAGTTTTGATAGTACTTTTTTTTTTTGTTCGGAACCAAACTCGCTTGGATTAATAAATTCATTTAAGTCTTCCTTTTAAAATGCTGCCTAAATTGTACCTTGAAGCAACAAATGTGGATCCCAGTTGCTACACAAAAGACAACACGTCAATGCCCCATGCGATTTGATTATCAATTAGTTTTGCGCTAAAATGATATTGACGAACCAAAAATTATATGAGAATCATTGACATGTTGTGACATCGACTTTTACTAATTACTGTAATCGATATGGCATATAGTAACTTAATTCTGTTTTCTAGTAGGTGTAAACCTAATGATTTAGTTGAAAAATAAAATATATTCGATCATTACGAAATCAAAAGCCGGAAAACACGGAAGAATGTCAAGAGGTTTGATTTGTCAAATAGAAAAATTATTAATACATGGCAAGTTCTTGTTCAATCTCTTGATGAGTTCAAACTTTTTCCCATCTCCAATAAGTTCGTAGTTAATCTAATATTAATAATACCTTTCAGAACTATAGTGTTAATCAAATTCATTGGACTGTAAATAAATGATCAAAAACTACAATGAATCATTCACATAATAAATTTGTAACAGAATACTATTGTATTCGAACAAAAAAGTCAAAATATATAAAGTAGTTAAGACTACATTTATTACAATTTCAATAGAGAGAGATAATAGGTTGTTCTTAAAGAAAAGACTCTTTTGTTTCTCACCAACCGTGCCCTACTCGTGAAGTTGCCAACCCAGAAAGTTAGAACCCCAAATAATTTGAATTACTTATATATTGTATAAACTATATCCATACACTCGTTATACTTGATTTCAACTCTGATTAAGATGACGTGATTATTACGGACGAGCAAATTACGAATAATCACGTCATTTGTAAGTTGTAACATAGAATCTTGTACCTAAATTAATATAAACCAGCATATTGTGTGTTGTTGACAAAAATAAAATATAAATATCAGTCAAACTATTGTCTTAACCTTTTCGAGCGTTAAGTACATCATAGCCTACTTAATCAACGACAACGCATATATATCGAATACATATTGTTGACATTTTGCAAATAATGTCTTCCTTTTTGTTTTTTATTGACCGCAAACAATTTCTTCTTTTAAAGTTCAGTTTGATTTGAAATTATTAGTTAACGATTTTTCACAATAGTGAAATCATACTCCTTTCTTCTGCAACTACTTGTTTTATCTGTTTATGCTTTTTCGTAAGTATTAAATAAAAGAAAAGAAAAGAGTTACACCATATATTCAAATTCAACAATCCAAACTATATATAAAAGAAAAGAGTCCACGGTGTCTCTCGTTTTCCATGTTTCCTACGAAGTTTATAATGGGCTTATCTCAAATAAAAAGCCCAGCCCACGAGATGAGTTTTCCTGGCTGGCTTTCCGAGTTGTCAGGATTTGGGCTCAAGAACCAAAAATCTTGAAGAGTTTTGTTCATCGAGAATATCTTAAAAGATCCACCTATGCTTGATGTTTATTATACTGATAATAATCTGATTAATCAGAACCAATTGAATCCGAAACAGAGAAAATCACACAATGAGCAACCTTGTATATTCATATATATAATGCATCAAACAAAACGTACATAATGTAAGACATGTTTAAAAAAAACAATGATTTTCAATATAAACTTAAACCCATGAAGGATTAAGAGACAAATATTAACCTTTTTTTTTATATAAAACATAGTACAGAAATATAGATTAAGAGTAACTGAGAGTGCAGAAACAAAACGTTGTCTCCTTTTCAAAAAGAAAATGTCAGCATTTGTTGAATTTGTTGTGTATAGGATCAGATCCTCTTCCAATCATTCTTTTTACTGATTGATTAGGTTCAGACATAACCATAGGAGAAGGCGCCAAATCTCGATTTCCTTCCTTTGATGGTGACTCAGACTCCGACTCTTCAAGAACACGCAAAGGATGAACAAACAGAAGTTGCAGCCTCATGTCTCTGTCCCATCTTAGACCCGAAACTTTGTCCGTTTGAAGTGCCAAAAACGCGATGACAAGAAGAAGAACCATTCCTCTTCTATGACGAACTGAAACACTCATTTTGAAGAGTTTTACAGTATAATTAATAATAATGTAGATACTACAATGTTTTGTTTCTGAGAGGTTATATTTTTGTATAAAAAAACTTGAGAGATTATATAAATGGAAAAAGGTTAAAGAAGAAGAGAGAATTTGGTCTCACTCTCTCTTTCTTTTGGAATGGGTTGGTAAGAAGGAAGCATATATAAAGGCTGGTTTTAGAAGATCTCTCTTCTGACAAGTTTGAACCAAAAAAAAGGTTTACACTTGAAACTCTGTTCTTGGGAAGCTAAGCATATCTCTCTCTTTTTTTTTGTTTTTCTTCATTTCCATTTTTTTTTTCTACTTTTAACATACACATATATTAATATGATATATCTATATATGTATTTGTGTGTGAACATTTTCCGTTTTGGATAAGGTGAATGGTGAAACATATATTTAACAAATATAGTTTCGTAGGTGTTGCTTTTTGGGGAATGTTCTTCACACACAAAATGTCTCTGTCAAATGGAATCACCAAAGAGCATAGAGATATCTTTGGAACATTCCCTTTCTCCTGACATGGACAGCCGTTACATATGGTATCATAAATCACTTTTGTTAAAACAACAAAAAATATCATGCAAAATGATGGGAATTAGGTCCTTTATAGATGGAATTTCTTAAACACAGCAACAAAGGAAATATAATAAGATGTAAACATGCTATATAATAAGTCCAAGAAATTATAGTTAATATGCGGAGAAGAAGGTTTGGCTTGAAAAAAAATTGATATTAAAGAAGAAGCAAGAAGGCCATCTTTAAAGGGGGAAAAGTGTTTATTCAAAAAGAATAAATTGAAAATGATGAAGAAGAATATAAATAAATTGAAGGGGGAATTTGGTTCGAAAGCTTGTGTTAATATCAACTTTTGTAATTCCAAGCTCTTTTCTCCATGCAAATAAAATCCAGTCTTGCTTCTTTGAGCTCAATGTATTATCCTTTATGCTTTTCTTTTTTGGGGTTTTCCCCCTTTAATTACTTATATCCCTTCCCTTCCTAATCATTCCATTCAAACTTAGGACCATTGGACTAATATTATCCATTTCATGAAGGGAATTTAAAACATTACTTCATTCAACTGGTTATAACTTGCTTGTTTTAAACTAGAATAATTGTAAGCTATATACAACTTATAAACACTATTATACCGTCTTAAATAAAATAAAAAAACGATAAGCTTCATGGATATATATTTTTTAAAAGTTGGAAGATCTCATAAACATTGGTTTATTTTGAAGTTAAAAAAAGTAATGTAGGGTGAAAACAGAATAAAATTCCCACACAAAAAGAAAAACAAACCTATGATGTACATTCTCAACACAAACACAAACATAAACATAAACACATACTAACTATGTAGATAGATGGTAAAAATATTATAGCCTGAGAAACATCAAATGCCTCAACCTTTTTTATTTTTACCAGATGATCAAATTATCTCTTCCACTCTACCGGAGTTGTTGTCTTCCCTGCAAAATTCCATAAAACAATCCAAGAAAAGTTAGTTGAGAGAAAATACAGAATCACTACATTGATTTTCTTATGAGAAATCTTGTTGGGTTTGTGTTGGACTCTAACCGTTTCCAAGAAGAGGTTTCTCAGTTTTATTCCCGGTTTTGCCACCCGAGTTTGAGACTTTTGTTTTAGGAGAATGAGAAGTGACTCTTGCAGAATTACCTGAAGATGGTAGAGAGTAACGCCTACTGGTTTTCTCAGTCACCAGCTGCCTTGGTGAAGAAGAAGACTCTTGTAGTCTTAGCTTCGCTTTAGCGGATTTAGTCGCTTGCATATAGCTCGGTATACCCTGGCTATTCCCATTACTACTCTCATTAAACTCGGGGACGTGAGTAGTAGTAACCAAAGAAGCCTTCTTCCCAGATTTCTGATTCTCCTTCCCAGCTGAATTCTCCTTATGGTTTTGCTTTGGAGTTCTCTCTTCTTTCACATCCTCCTTTTCCTCAGCCATTACATTTTCTTCACTCTCTTCAATTTGCTTGACCAATGGTCCATGATTGTGTATTAACTCCTCAGGCTGTTCTTCCACCACAGTCTCAGTCATCACATCTTTTTTGTCTTCATCAAAGACATACACAGGTTCTTCTAAAGCCTGAGGAACTGGTTGAGGCTGGATAGAGTTGTCAACTACAGGATTATGTACTTTCCTCAAGCCACGTTTCACTTTTTCAAGATCAACTTGAGGATTTTCCACAGCAGGTAGTGGTGGTTCTAAAGATTGGCCTGTTGAAACTTTACGGAAGCTGCGTTTTGGTTTCTCAAACTCAGATGATGTCTGTTGTGCCACGGAAGGGTTCTCGAGATTTGATGAAGTAGGGACTTTGCGAACACTCTTCTTCGCCTCGACTATCTGAGGATTACTACTGGCAAACTTCTTCTGAGTTCTTCTGACTGATACTTTCTTTGGTTGAGGAATTGGTTTCCAGAAGCAAGAAGCTGACCAGTTCTCTAACCAGATTGAATTGGAAGAATCGTTCTCGAGGTGCAACGGCATGACGTTTGGTGATGAAGCAAGAAGCTGATAAGAAAAAAGACAAACAAAACCTTCCACCATCATCTTCAACAACTCCTAGTCTTAAACATAGTAATAGCAGAAACAAGGTATACCTTCTGAGCAAAAGCATTTGCTGTTAGCTTCTTGATTCCTAGGTAAGCATGAGTATCAGCGAGTTTATTCTCCTGATAAAGACAAAAAGATGCAGAATTAAGAGTTAAAAGCTAGAAAAACCAAAATCACAGAGAAGCAGGAGATGAGAGCATTACTGAAGACTGATGATGCAACTGGCATTTCCTATGAACTCCAACTCCAATGTCAGAATGTCTGATCTCTCTTCCTCGAGCAAGTGCTTGCAATCTGACAATTCCCATAACACAGCAGAGAGTGGAAACAGCTTGCCTCCTAACCATGTGACCACGGATAAGTGCTTGTAGCCTTATTATACCTTTCAATGCCCAAAAAGCACGTCGAGCCTTCACATAGAGAAGCTCAGATCAGAATACAAAAAAAACACCAATAACTGCAAATCCAGAAGCTTTAAGACATTACCAAGTAGCCTCTAAACGCAGCCTGGATGGTAGCTGCTGCAATCTCTTGTTGAATTTTATCTGATTCGGATAGCAGATCATCAGGAACAGAAGCAGCAGCATCTTGAGAGTCTGTTGGCTGGACCTCGGAAACTTGTATCTCGTCGTCTGAAACATCTTCAGGTTCTAGATTCCGGGTCTCTATCATACCACTGGTGTAAACTGGTGCATTTTCAAAGGATGGAAGATCCGAAACAACATCGGATTCTTCAATCTTTGAAATAACAACTACCTCTTTTCCATTCACAGTTCTCTGCACACAACAAAGAGAAAGGAAATCAGAAAGTGACACCATACATAGAACGAAACTAGTCGTGAACAAATCCAGGGGAACATTGCATTACCTCCTTGTCTTTAGAAGCAGAAGATTTTGATGGTTTCTTTCCAAGTAATACACTTTTTAACCACCTTGCAGGCTTTCCCATGATGTCCGCTACCAATATTCAAAACACCTGCATTTGTGTCCGAGTAATCACAAAAGATTATATGATATAGCAATAACAAAAGACTATAACAGATTTCCATTACCAAAGATTTACAGTTTTCAATTTATATCTATTGGTTCTATCTAGACCTTGAAATTAAAGAGACACAAATGGCTGAATTCAATGGATTAGCCATTTGTTCAGTAAGATATATAAAGATCCAAATCCAGAATCACTCAAAATTAATCATAAGTACATGAGGTAAAAATTTGTATTCCTTTTATAATCATCAACCAATGAAATCAAACGAGAAATGTAAACCAAATGCAATGATTAATTGATTACCCCTAAATCAACAAAATCTCCCAAATTGTTTTTTTTTTTGGGTCATAGAAAAATCCAGTAATGGAATAAACCGAAACCAGATCTGGAACTCACCTTGCAATTAAATGAACCTGATCTCAAATCCACACAGCCTGATCTCAGAATCAACAATTAACCAAAGAATAAAAAAAATTAGAGATCCACTGAATTTTGTTTCGAAACTACACAGGATTCGAACTAATTCGAGAAATATTGGTCTCAAATTAGAACACTTGTCGGATCTCTTTTCTGAATCCGACACAAACTAAGAGAAAGACAACATTACCGTGTCTGGTTTCAGTGACAGGTTTAGCAAAAGATGCTCTCCATGTGTTAATACCTCCACAGTCTTTGAGCATCCAGTGAGGCTCTTCGGTGGTGTTAGTTGCAGTGACCACGAAGAGAGAGAATATATTTATTTATATTAAACTTTAAAAAAAAACTTCAAACGCATCTCCAAATTCAAATCATGCACCACCGCTCTATTTCAGCCGTTGGATATATACCTTTTACATAAACACAAGAAAAATACTGACCATACACTAAAATAAAAATCAAAACTTTTGTGAAAAAAATTACAATTGGGAGATTGATAAATAATAAAAGAAGGTGAGAAAGTTAGGAGTGGGTACTGGGTAGTCCCCAGATTGCAGCTTACTTCGGGAACAAGTGTAATAACTCAGCAGCGTGATTATGAAGCATTTTTGGATTATTTACATTCTTGCCCTTCTTCTTCTTCAACCTGCGTTGAGTGAGGTGCGTGGTCAAACATCAGCCGTTGGATCCTGCGGCAAGGTCCCGTGGGTGTTCGTTAAGGAACGACTTTTATTATCTGCCTCTGTCTCTGTGAGACATTTCGTCGAGCAACTTGTGCTCTATTCCTGAACATTAGTCAATACAAAGAAACGACCAAATTCGCCTCAAAAGTCAAAATCCTGAAGTTTAGAGACTAATGTAATGATTCACTCAGTGAAAGTGAGTTTTTTAATCCAATGTCATAACTAACTATTTTGGCAAATTTTACAGGAAATCAAAGCTGTGGTTTCTGTAATCTCTCTGCCTTTGGCCGGACGTGAGTTTGTAGTTTGTCCTAACAGAAAGATTCTGAAGACTGAACAAAGAAAGAAGCTTAGCTTCCTTTAGCCAAGTCTTTTGTAATGCAAACATAAACCTTAGATTTTAGTAGGCTTTGTGGTGCAAACTAAATGATATTGGCAATGTGAAGAGGTTGGTTACAAACTCTCAAAGATAAACGACCAAATTTATAGTACTTTAATAAAAAAGCATCGACTGAAACTAGAAAATACAAAAGTTACTGAAGAACATTTAAAGTAAAACAAGGTTGCATCAAACGTCATCACTCCAACAACAAAGAAACTCTAGTTTCGGGCAGCTTTAAGTTTCAAACTTTCAACCATATTAGCCATAAATAAGCAAAGTTTCGACTCTGAAGCTAAAGCATCAGCTACTCGGTCCATTGACTTCAGCTCTTCATACAAATCCGAGTGCAGAACCAAACTAGAGAAGTTCTCATCGATAAAAAGCCCCAAGCATTTGGTTATGTCTTCAAGCGTAGGAATCCAGTTGCATAGTTTCAAACCAAGCACAGAGTCTGCTTTAGGGCATGGACCAGCTTGAGGAAACCTCTCATACTTCTTCATCCACTTAGCTAGGTATCGAATAAAGCTACTCATCTCATTCCCACTCAGCTTCCTAACTGCAGACGCAAACATGACTTCATCAACATTCTGTGAAGCTAACAAGTAATGCAAACAAAGCTCAGAGGTTGAAAAACCATCGTGAGCAACCATCAGCAAGATCGAAGCCTCTTCAGCAACTTTAGACTTCTTTGATATCTCTTCCTTGCTCGCCTTTTCAATAGCTAACAAAGCTTGACTGTCCCACTCTTCTCTAACCTTAACCATAGTGCTAATAGCTTCCTTTGATGGGCATAAAAAGTACTTCAAGATCGAAAGTAACTCAGTTGCGCCAAGATCTGAAGCTTGTTTGATCACAACACAAAGCAAATACGACTGGTTATTCTCAACAAGATTGCTAACTAAATAAGAGTACGAAGAATGATCAACCAACGAGTTTGAGATCAAGATTTCAACTAGCTCCCACATCTCTAGACGAATACAACCTTTCAAAACTAAACCAGATACATCTCTACCCATCAGAAACCCATTCTTCTCCACCAGTTTACCAGCTTCATCTCCCAAAACCATGTCATCTGAAATCCCAACTTTCTCACCAATTTTCTCAAGAAACTGCTTCAACATTGCCAAAAAGTCGTCTTTGTCAAACCTGTTAGTATCCTTAAGCTTCCTTTTAAGCTTAGACGAAAAGCTTTTACCCAAATCGATAACTTCAACATCGCTTCCAGAGATTCCCCAGCCGGTTATGGGATTGATAAGGGTACCAGGATTAGGTTTTTCTAGCTTGGGTTTCAGATTTGCGAATATACCATCGTTGCTTAGAGGGATTGGATAATCCGACTGTGACTCGACTCGGTCCTGATTCGCTACGGCCTTTGAGATAGCTTCGAGCAACGTCATTGCGAACGGAAAGAATCAAACTTTATCCAAATTCTGTAAAAACATAGAGAACCCATAAACGCAAAATCATGAATCTGTTCGTATATTACCACTAACAAAAGCTTAAACAGAGTTCAAAATCTATAAGCAAAAACAGAACCCAAACCACAATCGATATAAAGCAATTTGAGTTTTACCTTGGGAAGGAATACGTGAGTTAACTCGAATCGCCCAGAATCGATCTGTGAGAGGTTTCAGAGGAGATGCAGATAAAAGATGAAAAGCCCCAAAGAAGGCGAGGAATTAGGGTTTAGGGTTTTGTAATTTGGAACCTTTCTGTGTATTTTATGCGTTTACAAATATACCCCTGTCTTCCCTTACTTATTACATTTTTATTTTATTGGATTTGGGCAGCGACGAAATTTAGTTTAGCTGATGTCTTCCAACGTCCAAGTCCTCCTTAACTACTGTTTTTTCCTTGCTAACTGTAGAAAATGTTTTAAATAGGTTTTGAGAGAAATTAAAATAGCTAAGACATGAATGAAAAATGAGCTATTAAAACATTGTCAACAAGTTGACTAATTATTCTAAAATGTCAATGGCATTATACATAAGTACATAACTCTACGCAACCAGAAAAAGTCCTTCGATCGTGGTTCATTTAAATATCTACTTGTTAATATCAATCACATGTCCATGAAAATGTTCATTATGTTCATTTTTTTTATATAACATACATCTTATCAGATTTAAATCTAGGTGATAACGCAATAATGATATTAGTATAAAGAATAAACCAGTAAACTATGTGTTAAGAATTTTACATCAGAAACTGAAAATATAACCTAAAATGATAGAAAATACTAAGATCAATTCTTCAATAGTGTTTCTAGTTTAAAACCCGTAAGGATGTTACAAAAATTATTTACAACTAGGGTTTATTTATAGCAGCAAATGCATAATATATAATTAATTGAATGCCAAGCCTGCCAACCATTTGGCAAAATTTTAAAAGACTTCGTTAAACAAAGAGACAAACTGCTAAACTTAAATAAACTATATATGCAATTTGAACTTGATTAAACTTTCAGTTGGAATATTTTTTGTAACAAAGTCATATCTATATTTTAAAAGTTGCATGAGGACTGATTAGAGATAACTATATATATTCATTTTTATTTAGATTTATAGCTTTAATAAGAATTTTTTTTATCGAACAGAATATGTATCCTAGTAATTTTTGCTAGTGTCGTGAATACTATGATTTAAAACTGTATAATGCATATTGATAAAACAAATTCATTTCTTTAGTGATTAATAATAATAAATTTGCACTTTAAAATATTGTTAGTGTAATGTCACCGACGTACTTTAAGTTCATATTTTGGAATGCTCATGTTTGGAAACGCATGTATTTCACATCTGACTCATACCTCTTTTTCTTTGGTAATTAAGTTTAGTATTCTCAATCTATATATAGTCAAAGTCTTTTCAAACTGCTATAATATACCACAATTTCACTATTACACAACACATCAATACACGTTACCAAACTTTATTTCTGCATTCAAATTTAGGTCCAAATTTTTTTCGATGATATTAAGTTTAGATAAATGTACTTATTTTGATTAAAAAATAAAATAAGTTGCATATATAGGTACAATTTAGAAAATCCAATAAAATAGTCCATTTTATGCTTTTAGAAAGAAACAGCAACTAAACCCGCATTTGGTCGTTCTTTGAAATTTGAAAAATAAACAAACAGTCTCATTTTTTGTTAATAAACATTGATACTTCTGAGAGTGGCACAAAAAACGTCTAGTCGTTTTTCATCTCTTAGTCGAAACCTGTTATTTAACAAAAAAAGAAAAAAAAAAGAGAGTCGAAATCATGTTTTAAATTCAATCGTGTGTTTTGTGTTTCAAAAAAGAGAGAGAGAGAGATATTAGCTCTATTGACTTAAAAAGTAATACTAGTATTTAAAAAAAGAAAAAGCTATTTCAAATATTCGGAAAACTATAAATAAATTAGCTAAATTATATTAGCTAATATAATATTCAAATTAGAAAGAAATCATTGTCTTATTTTCTTTATTTCAATTTTTTGTTCATTCTCTATTAACCACCATTATCTATTTACCTGTGGATCTTGACATTTTGTTCTGTCGCTACCACTAGAAGTCTAAGATAGGCTAACATTTTATTAAAAGAAAATATAGAGATAAACTTGTAATGCTATGTGATCAAGAAATTTCAACGTTGTTCTTTAGCAGCAAAGTTGGCCGGTGGGTCCACGATTTCGGCTACAAACCTTAGCAGTGTTTGTTTGTTGAGACATAGCTGTTTACAACATATAAGCGTTGAAGTTGAATGCTTCTCTTCCAATTAGTCGACACACTCTCGATCCACGAACAATATTAATCTCTTTTTTTTCCCTAATTAATCGGGTGCACAATTGTTGTTTTTTAAAGTACGTGTGTTGATATTATTAATTTGTTAAAAAGAAAACTAAGATCCCATTTCATATTTGGTCGTACATTGTTTGTTTTTAAAATGTTTTTAAACTTAGTTGTTTAATTCAATTGGATTGGCCGTTGACCTTTCAAGATTTCAGAGTTGCGTGCTTGTTTTTCTGATGGTTTGAAACATATTGCTGCAAAAACGTGTAAACAGAAATTGTAAAAAGTATCTTTATAATATAAAAAAAGGGTAAAAGTATACAAATTTATGTACAAACTGTTTTATAAAACTCTTTCTCAAAGTTAAAAACTCATATAGACAAATCTACCATTAAAATGTGAGATTATTCAAAACAAATTTTAATATATCCTATTATATTTATACATTATACGTTTTATCATAATATACATACGCTATATGTTTAAGATAAAGTTTTGGTAGATATT
Source organism: Cardamine flexuosa (assembly GCA_963555745.1). Taxonomy (NCBI): domain Eukaryota; kingdom Viridiplantae; phylum Streptophyta; class Magnoliopsida; order Brassicales; family Brassicaceae; genus Cardamine; species Cardamine flexuosa. The sequence continues at coordinate 6,623,671 of OY743214.1, forward strand.
TTATATTATATAAATCATGTTCTTTGAACATTAATAAATTAAAGAGACTTGCATTTTTTGCGAATTATTTAATTGTTATAGTCAAAGGATGTATAGGTTGCATATATAGAAATAACAGTTCCCAAAAGAAAATATGAGAGCTTTTATCAAAGGAGAATAATGGAGAAGGAAGATTTCTTGAGGAGTGGTCATGGAAGAGAAGAAACCCATGAGGAGATGACAAATTTTGATTCGTCTCACGATGATTCTCATCAAGAACACGAGCATATTAAAAGATCCAAGGTACCATCAATATTTTTTGTGTAATTATCTTAGATATATGCGATATATACATATGCATAAAAATCAATCTTATCACATATATCAACTTCATAAGCTTCTCACCATAGATTTTCTTAGGTAAGCATTTGTTTTGTTCTTTACACAGAAGGCGATAACAGATTTTAATCAATGAAGCCTGATTTAAATTCTAAAATTGTAATTACTTATCTTCGAATCTCTGATTATTTTTGTCTTTTATGTTTTAACTAAACATTTAAATTATCAAATCGAGTGTTGACTCCATTTTTTATTTATTTTTTCTTGTTAAATCGAGCTGTATCTCTCTTTTTCCAAATTAATGAGAACATGTTATATACATGAGAATAATTTGCTCATCTTCGTCAACAAAAGCATTAATTATGTGAAAGAAATAAAATTTATGTAAAGGATTTTTAAGGTTGACATATCAAATTAATAAGAGATTAATTAACCGATCGATAGATGCATGTTTGTATATGTTACATATTTTGATCAATCATATACTATGAACTTATGATGAAATCAGTTGGACTCAACTAAAGTCGAAATGGAGGAGGCTAAAGAGGAAAATCGAAGGCTAAAGTCATCATTGAGTAGAATCAAGAAAGAGTTTGACATCCTTCAAACACAATACAACCAATTAATGGTCCAAGTCGAACATGATGAACCAAACAAGTTCTCGTCATCAAAAGTGGGTGAAGATGAAGACAAAGAAAAAGTTAACGAGGGCGAAGAACTTGTCTTGTTGAGCCTAGGCAGACGGTTAAAGCCACCAGTTCAGAGTGGTTCAATGACGAATAAAGAAGAAAAAATGAAAGATATCATGGAGGAAACGGGTGACGACAGAAGCGTCGATGATAATGGAAAAAGTAGTAACCAAGGGTTGAATATGGGAATTGAGTACAAGGATTTAAGTAATCCAAATGAGAAGTTAGAGATTGATCATAATCAAGAAACGACGTCAATGGAGATTAGTAATACTAATAAGATCCCATCAGAGAATAGTTTTGGGTTTAAGAATGATAGAGATGATCATGAAGGTGAAGAAGAGATTTTGCCTCAAAACCTTGTTAAGAAAACTAGGGTTTCTGTGAGATCAAGATGTGAGACACCAACGGTTAGTAACTTAGTAGTACATTTTCTTCACATTTTTAATTTAGTATATACATATGAATACTAACATATAGTATAATCCTTCGTTCCATGAAAGGGTTTCAAAATTTTTAACTAAATTTATATTTTTTTCTTAAATATGTTATCAGATAAATGTTAGTGTTCGTATTTAGTTGGTAAAAAATAAACAAATTATCAAAAAAATTTGAAACTAGTTTTACATAGAAAATTGTTGATTTCATATCTTGAATTTACAAACAAACATGTTATTATATCTATAGAGAAAAATAATTCAATAAACATTTCTTAATAAGTCAAATTTTTAATAATTCAAATAGCTACAATTTTTTTTCTTTTTTTGTTTTAGCATTTTCTTGCTTAAATTGGTTAGTTACAACTTTTGTTTTCATATCTTTTCTCTTCTATAAGAAGAAAAACCGCAATATTTTTCCAAAACCACAAATTATTCAAGAAAAATAGAAAATGCCTGATTTTATTTTCTTGGGTTGGTGTTTGTTTGTTTAGATGAACGATGGATGTCAATGGAGGAAATATGGTCAGAAAATAGCTAAAGGAAACCCATGTCCTCGAGCTTACTATCGTTGTACCATCGCACCTTCATGTCCCGTAAGAAAACAGGTAAAAAACTATATACTAATAATTTCAAATAACTTAAAGCTAGAGAAATTTATCAAAAAGAATCATAACATATATAACCCCTAATTAGGTGCAAAGATGTTCAGACGATATGTCTATACTTATCTCAACATACGAAGGAACACACAACCATCCACTTCCAATATCAGCAACCGCCATGGCCTCTGCTACTTCCGCAGCCGCCTCCATGCTCCTCTCCGGCTCCTCCTCCTCATCCTCCTCCTCCTATTCCACCACAGCCGATCTACATGGCCTAAAATTCTCCCTCTCCGGCAATAACATCACTCCAAAACCTAAACAACCTTTCCTCCAAACCTCTTCTTTCCCTTCTTCTTCAGGCCATCCCACCGTCACGCTCGACCTCACAACTTCCTCTTCCTCGCAGCAACCGTTCTTATCAATGCTCAATAGATTCAATTCTCCTCCTAGTAATGTCTCAAGATCTAATAACTATCCTTCAACCAATCTCAACTTCTCAAACAACACCAACACAATGATGAATTGGGGTGGTAGTGGTGGTAATCACAGTGATCAATACCGTGCAGCGTACGGCAACGTTAGCACCCATCAGCAATTACCTTACCACAACATCATCCAAACCCGAACCGCCGGGTTATCTTTTGAGTCATTTGGAAGATCATCTTCATCATCACATTCAACAGGACCTACACAAACCAATCTTGATCATATTGGAATCAAGAACATAATTGGTCATCAAGTGCCATCTTTACCTGCTGAAACAATCAAGGCGATCACGACGGATCCAAGTTTCCAATCGGCTTTAGCCACTGCTTTATCTTCCATCATAGGCGGAGATTTAAAGATTGATCATAATGTGACTAGAAATGAATCCGAGAAGAGTCCTTAAAGGAAGTGCTCTATATATATGTTCTTATATCTAATACCCAATACATTGAATTGATGCATGGTTTAGTCTTTTACTAGGTTCCTAGTTCATCTATATTTTGGTTGTCGTTTAATCATAATTTTAATTTGTTGTTGGAACTAATGTGTACATATGAAACTTAGGCCGAATAAATAAAACTCGGTAGACCTTTTTAGAGTTTAGGTGAAATCGTACTTGGCTTCAGCCTTGATCTAAAGTTACAATAACAAATGGTTGATTCCAAAGGTTTCAAATTATTTTTAAAGTGAATACTCTATCGTGATCTTATGTGCTAAAACCCTATAAGTTTGATCATCAGTTTATAGATTGTTTGATCAAGCTATTGTATATAGTAGATCGTTTTACAATACAAGTTTTAAAATAATAAAACGAATTATGGTGTAATAAATGAAAGAAAAAACAAATATTATCCGATGACAATGAGCATAGTTAACAATTTGTTGTGCATCATTGATCACAATTCTTTTGGAACCTAAACGTTCGTGAGCTCTTCCTATGCTACGTGTCTGGCCCATAAAACTTAGGGCTATTAATGGGCCTTATCGGCCTAATCCGTAATGTATTTTCAACGTCACTATTTAAAATTATAAACCGTTTGAATTTTATTTTTAATGTAATTACTTTTTTTGTTCGTGTGTTATAAATTCGCGTAAAGAGTACTAGTATCAGATATTCAAAGACTAACAATTCTATAAGAAAATAAAAAAAAAAATAATAACTTATCACCCTCACCAGTTTCCAAATATAAAAATATTCAATCATTCACTTGGTTGGTAGTGTGATCAATGTGACAAAAAAAGAAGAAGGTGATCAGTGAATCCAAATCACAATCAGATCCACATACACGACAAATCTGTATTTCTTGATTCCGTCACCGAAATCTGTCCAAATAGTATACATTAATATACAAAATATAATTATATGATTATTCTTTAGTAAATTAATTGTCTTTTCAAATAAAAGGCAAAATGTCATAATCCAAAATTTGTGCATCCTCTTCCCCTACTTTTAATATCTGTTGTCATTATAAAATCGATTCAATTGTATAAATATATACATAATACGAAAACGTTGTCTATGAATATTGACTGGCACGCTATAGTTAACCTGTGATTTTCGTCAGCCACTGCAACGTAAATCCACCCTAAATACACAAACAAATTTCTAAATAATAATGTAGACTTTGATTTGGTCACTAAAACAAAATAAAACAGAGATTTGTTTCTTTTCCAGGATATATACATGTTCCGATCTGAATCATTTAGATTAGCTACCAATAATAGAACTTAGAAGATTCCCCATTTAGAAAAAATTAAACGAATCGATAGGATCTCAAAGAAAATCAGTACGTCAGAGTCTCAGACGCTGCATAACTTATATTACTTCCATTTCACAGTAAAAATCTCGTTAGTCGGATGGTGAAAAATCGTGAACTTTTTTAATTTTTATTATAAGAAAATCAGTTACATCAATGATTTAGTAGTTTTTTTTTTGTTTGATAAAAATTGGCAATGATTTAGTAGTTGTGACTTGTGAGATCATCTAACACGATATACACGTGTTTTTGTGATGATTGTCAATGTTTATTCCAGCTGGCATATTTTTTTGTAGTCAAACTTTTTAAAGCATAATTGTACTTGAAGCTGTGACAAGAAAATAACTTCCTGTAGTACAAATTTTCAAAACCCGTAGCTATGAACAAATTTGTTTCCTTTAACTTCCACTGATACTGTTTGTTTCTTTGTTAAAGGGTTTGCAATTTAAGTAATTTGAAGTTTACAAGTTACAACTGTGGTTCGAGACCGTACAGTGTTTAGAGAGTTAAAAGGGAGTAGAGTAACCATACATTTGGTTAAAAAAACATATGAGAAAATGAAATTAAAGAAGTCTCAAAGCCATGAAACTAAGAAAGAGATAGGGATTAGCCAAAGTTTCCAACACGGCCTCCACGACAGCGTTTTCCACGTCCTTTGACCTTTATCCATTTCATCTCTTGCATTTTTTTTGTGGGGTTGATTGTTATGTCATACATCAAATTTAAATAGAAAGTAATAGCATTATGTAAGAAAGTTATATATGTCTATTTAGATGTTTTATATGATTGATTTGAAACAACTTTCTTTCCCTTCCATTTAAAATAGAGAAATTTTCTAAAATAACATTAAAATAAGTTTTTGTTCCAAATTTAGCACACATTTTTATTTAAGATAAAAATAATATTTTTATAAAAGATATTAATTTAACTTTTTTTTTTGGATTAAGTATTTTACAATTAGGGTATAATTTGTTTGGTAGAAAGTATGGTTTAAGGTTTATGATTTAGGGTTTAAAGTTTTATAAATCTTAAATCTTAAAATATTAGATTAAGAGATTTGTGCTATATAATAGAATTGACATTTAATAAAAATGACATTTTTGTTATAAATGAAAATGTGTGCTATTTGTGAAACAAAAAATTATTTTAGAGCTATTTTGAAAATTGACTTTTAAAATAACTTAGAAAACAAATTGAGTGATCCGAGTAATCTTCTTAGAATCTTGTTCAACTTCAAAAGTAATCAAATTGTTTGACTAATCATAAGAATGAGTCAATCCAACAGAAAAAAGTTCGAACAGCCAGATTTTTAACTGGGTTGATACCAAATTTGAAAACCTGATTTAACTTCCTTTACAAGAATCATACAACCTAACCAACGGACAATATCAATGGTTTTAACCCATGTATTTTAAAGATGCATGTAACTTTGGGACTTGGGTTTAGTAAAAATCAAATCCAAAAAAAAAAAAGTTTACATGTTGACATATGCTCAACTACCATCTGACCACGAAGCTCCAACCATTTTATATAATTTTATTGCATGCTGCTTATATTATTACTAAATCTTTTTAGACTGAAGAATTCTGGATCTTCGATCTATAAGCTTCTTCATTATTCGAAGCCAGACTGTATATTCCAAGTTTTAAGTAATCTTCCATACCAAAAGAAAACTGAATCTAAGATTCAAAGAAATAAACCCATTTAAACTACCACTAGAGAAGATAAAAAGATTTCCAACAGTACTGTTGACTTCATATTTGCATCCAGATAACGAAACTCCACTCACTTCTGTCTCTCAATAACATAGTTTGATATGGACGTTTCGTTACCTTCCATTAATTCATGGCCTAGAGGAATTGATATATGTTATCAATAATTTGACTAACACATGCTGAACACGCATACTGTAATAGTGATAGATTTTTGGATAGTCAGCGAACATATATTTATCTATTTCAGTAAACATGCATGTTTAGTGATGATAGTCAGCGTCAGCGAACATGTTTATCTGTCACACTATTGGTACTAAATTACCGATTACCACTATATTATATTTAAAGTAAAAGAGTCGTAACTAATAACCATTGTAATTTCCTGAGAAATTTTAAACAGACTGGAAAAAAGAATCCTTAACACTGAATTTCATGAGAAATTTAAAATTTTCATGAAACTCAACAAATTTTGGCATACTGTGGGTCCCATTTGACGACCACATGAGTATTATTTGTTTCCTCACGGCAGGATCACATCTATATATATATATCTGAGAAATACATACACATACCATACAACTTCAAGTCTCAGCAGTGTCTTACAAAAAACAAAACAGTACCCATTCTTACTTAGCCTCTTACTAATGGCGTCGCTTCAATGCTCATCCCATTTTCTTGGCACAAACCCTGAGAAACACAATCCCAGTTCGATCTTCCGAAGCTACTCTCGAACCTCATTCACCAAATTATCTTCTCATGTCTCTCACAAGGTTTGTTTTTTTTTCTTTTCTTACAATCTATTATTCCTTTTTTTTTGTCCTATTTACGTAACAAAAATAATAATAAAAACAATTAGAAACCTTCTGCATGAAACAGAGGTTCCTACTCTGTTCCCTGTCCATGAACGGATGTGAGGCTGACCATAAAGCGTCACTTGGCACGGTAGAAACAAGGACTCTATCGACGGTTATGTCTCCGGCGGACGCGACAAAGAGGCTTATAACCGCCGTCTCTGACCTCAAATTTCAACCGCCTCCGTTCTCCTCCGGCATTGTCCGGTTACAGGTACGTAATTCAATCCGAAATTCATAAGGCAAATAATGAGATTGTGCCACGTGGAGATCTAGCATTGGTATGTGTGATATTATTCCATTTCTAGCTGTCGGTCACGGTTGCGCATAATCATTGAGTGACTCAAAATAACTAAAAATAAATTATTGTTTGGATTTAAAAACACCCAATAGTTCAGGAAAGTGTCAGGTTTGAATTATTTTGCATCATAAACATTTATATTACTTATTTCTTTAAAATATTAACATACATATTTCTCTATTTTATATTTATGAAAACATAATTTATTTGTTAGATTTAAGAACTACCAAACTAAATAAAATTTTCTTATAAATTGATAGAAACTATAATTCAGTAACGTGAATCACGAGACCACCAATTTGACTCTTTTTCACCTATTTGCTAGTAAACAAAATAATTTTTATTTTTCATACGAAAACAATATGAAACGTAAAAGTTTCGATTCAAATCTCTCCCGCGCAAAATCAAAATATTTGAATAATGTGATTTATAGGTACCAATTGAGCAACAAATCGGAGCAATCGATTGGCTTCATGCTCAGAACGAGATTCTTCCTCGCAGTTTCTTTTCCCGTCGTAGCGACGCTGGCCGTCAAGATCTTCTCCAAGACTTCGCTACTGAGAATGAGAATGGATCATCTCATCGTAACCCACTCAGTGTTGCTGGAATCGGCTCTGCTGTATTCTTCCGTGATCTTGATCCTTTTTCTCATGATGACTGGAGATCAATCCGAAGGTAATACACTTGTTCAAGATCTACATAAAGTTTGATTCTTTTTTGCTTACCGGATTGATTTCCTCTGTTTTTGAAGGTTTCTTTCTTCAAAGTCTCCTCTGATTCGTGCCTATGGAGGTCTTCGTTTTGATCCTCATGGAAAGATCGCTGTGGAATGGGAACATTTTGGCTCGTTTTACTTTACAGTCCCTCAGGTACTCAAAATTTGATTCCTTTTTAAGGTGACCGAACTATTTTGACTCATGGTTGGTTGATTCATTCATAGGTCGAGTTTGATGAGTTTGGTGGAAGCTCAATGCTGGCTGCAACTGTTGCTTGGGACGATGAGCTCTCATGGACGCTTGAAAAAGCTATTGAAGCACTTCAAGAAACTATGCTTCAGGTGTCTTCTGGTGTAGTGAGATTACGGCGCGAGTCGTTAGGAGTTTCTGTTGTTAGCAAGAACCATGTTCCAAGTGAAGGAGCTTATTACCCTGCTGTAAATAATGCTCTTGAGATTATAAAAGCCAAAAATTCACCCTTAAGCAAGGTACTTTTAGGAACTCTAGATATATATAATTATTCCTTTCTTTTTATACATTTATGGGTTTCCATTGACATGATTTGCGAATCAGGTTGTGCTTGCACGCAGCAGCAGAATCATCACGGATACGGATATTGATCCTATTGCTTGGTTAGCACGGTTGCAATGTGAAGGACAAGATGCGTACCAATTCTGTCTTCAACCACCTGGTGCACCAACATTCATAGGGAACACGGTACGTTACTTATTTGTTATAGTTATGATAATGTTGATAAGATGTGTTGGTTTCTGACATATATCTTTATGGAGCAGCCTGAGAGACTCTTCCATAGGAAACATCTAGGTGTCTGTAGCGAGGCTTTGGCTGCAACTAGGCCTAGAGGTGACTCAAGGGCTCATGATATGGAGATAGAGCGTGATTTACTAACCAGGTAAATTTTTTTATGTTATGTGCTTTGAACACTTCATGTTAAGAAACTTATGTTATATGTGTACTGATATTATTATTTTCAAATACTTTTTTGCAGTCCCAAAGATGATCTTGAGTTTTCTATTGTGCGAGAGAATATAAGAGAAAAACTAAAAGTAAGTTCAATCTTATTTCTTATCAACCACAATTTTCTTGGCTTCAAGTAGAAGTGTATAATCATATGCCTTTAGGTTGCATTTATTTTGGTTCTTTAATAAGTATAATGGCTTTTGTTTCATATATCAATTAGCTTTCTTTTGCAGAATCTTAGTGTCCATGATCTGACTGCTCAAACATGTTCATCTTGAACGTATTTTTATGTATATAATGTTTTTATTTATTTTCTTATAATTCTCTCTGATGTTTTGCAGAGTGTATGTGACAGGGTAGTTGTTAAACCCCATAAATCAGTGAGAAAACTTGCAAGAATACAACATCTATATTCTCAATTAGCAGGACAGCTAAGAAGAGAAGATGATGAGGTTAGATGATGTTTTTCATGATTTTAATATTTTATTATATCTGTTGTTTTTCTCTTAGAGGCATCTTGAAGTTGAATAAATAAAGAAAGCTACAAACATTTTCTATGACCTAAAAATATGTGTTTGTCTATTTTCAGTTTGATATCTTAACTGCTTTGCATCCAACGCCAGCTGTTTGTGGATGTCCAGTAGAGGAAGCAAGGCTTTTGATTAAGCAAATTGGTAATAATATATATGCTTTGATTCTTTCTGACCTTTTTAATTTTCTATTTCAGAAAACTAAGTTCTATGCTGAAGAGGCTATTTACTAATAGATGCTTGATATGATTTTTGATAAGTATGCTTATACAGAGATTTGATACATATTCTTCTTCTTCTTTTTTGTCCAGAGTCATTTGATAGAGGAATGTATGCTGGACCTGTTGGGTTCTTTGGTGGTGGAGAGAGTGAATTTTCTGTGGGGATAAGATCTGCTTTAGTAGAAAAGGTAAGGTTTTGTTAAAAACCTAATATCAAATTTGCTTAGTTTAGCAAACTGGCCATTAATATACTGTTAAGTCATTGCATGTATTTGATTGTTTTAGTGTGTTCCCAGGGTCTTGGAGCATTGATCTATGCAGGAACTGGAATAGTTTCAGGAAGCAATCCATCTTTGGAGTGGAAAGAGCTTGAACTTAAGATCTCTCAGGTGAGAAATTTTGTAAGGATGTTGTTGTTAACATACTTAAATGCAATATTCATGTCTTTATTATGATTGTTATGCGTTTTATGCAGTTCACTAAGTCACTTGAACATGAGCCAGCTTTGCAAGCAATCAACTAAAGAAAGGCGAATATAGAGATTGTTTAGTAAACTATCTCTTACGAAATTGCTTTGTATCATCATCGTTTGTTTGTTGTCTTATGATGTAGATAAGAGTATAAAAGTAGTGATGTTGCATCAATTTAAATAATTCTTTTAGCTACATATATTTTCTCCAATTTCTGACCTTATGAGAAGCCTTTAAAGTGACAGTGAGGTCTATGATGAACTTACGCACGTTAGATCGTATGCTGACGTATATTCCACCTTCAAGAAAACATGACAAATTGTTTAGAATTATCATCACAACAAAAGATAATAATTAAGGCTTTACACAAATCTTCTTTTTACTAGTGTTAAGGAAGGAAGGAACAAACGTAATTACCATTAGCAATAGTGTTGGTGGACAGTTACCTCCAATATAAATTTGTTGAGGAAGTGATGGGTTTTTTTTTTTAATTTAATTTGGACTAATCCGCTCAAAAGGAATATGGATTATCATGGTTTTATCAATTAGGAAAAGGAATCTCCAGTTTTTTTGTTCCCTTTATATTGAAACAACTGTGATCCAAATGTCCCCTCCATTGCTCATATTCTCTTCTAATTGTGCTCACACTCATATCTCACTAAAAATAAAATGCTTTATTCCTATAGCAGTCATTTAAAAGACACTTTTTAATTATGAAATTATTATAAATATTCCTTTTCCCATCACTTGAAAAAGCAAATCCATATTTTAAAATATTTATTTATTCTTTAGATAATAGAATAACATAATTAAAGTTCTGTGGTCAAACAAAAAAATTGAGAAAAAACGTAAAAACCAATTGTAAGTAAGTAAACTATCACATTCCATTTTCTATTATTAACAAAATCTAAATTTCTTGTATTCCACAACGACTAAAGCACTATTCACTCTTTCCAATACTAGGGATTCCACGATGTTTTTTAATAACGTTTTTTTTTTCTGTATATTAATGACCAAAACATTGTAAGATTTGATCAAATGATTGCTCCCGAGAATATTAGCTTAATAAACAAATAAAAACTATATTTTTTTCTCAGTAAATAACTTCGCACTAATACAAATGTTGACGACAAAAAACATTACAAAACTATGTTCTTATTTGCACAATGTACTGTAGGATTCTCATAACAATTATATTCTTTTCATCTTTTGATGTTGTATAATCATACATATTAGATGAAAAGTAAACGAATAAATTCGTTCCATGCTAATTGATCTTTCATTAGTCATTACAGTAAATAAGTTGAATGAAGTTTAGTGTGTGTGTGTTTTAACCTAATGAGAAATAGACTAGTGGTTTATCTGGACTTGGTTTTATTGTGTCCCTACTCCCTAGTTCAACTCTTTTGGGAGGGATTACTAATGCTATGTCTCAACTCTCAAGATTGTTGTTAGCTTAGTCCCAGTCAATAAAAGTGTATGGAGTTTGACTCCAAACTTTGCAGTTATAATTTTAAAGGAAACAACGTTAGTGCGTTTGTTACAAATAAAAATAATGAAGGTATACCAACTCCAGACCTCTCCTTTCGATAAAGTCGAGTCATTTTGCTACAACATCCAAATAACTTTGTTTTTTCTTCTTCTTTTTGGTCCAAATAACTTTTTTTGTTCTCAAAGCGAAATCCTTGTCACTTCCCATTATATATTCATATATATATCCACACACACATATACTACACATTACACACATTTAGTGAGAGCAGAGCATTGAGATAAAAACATATAGCAATGGAGGTTGAGAAGACAGAGAAGAGAATAACGGAGGATGATGACTCTAAGATCATCTACAGAGGATGGAAAGTCATGCCCTTCATCATTGGTATTATTCATTCATCCTTAAAGTTTCTTAAATTTTTATTTACTTACTATTTTAAATCTTGAAAAATTCAAGAAATTGATGGAAAAAAAACAAGATGACTTTATAAAAAGCCATTAGCTTTTTATGCTCTCTTTGTACGTTGTTTTTTTTATTATGAAACATGTGATTCACAAAACATGGGACTTACTGAATTTGTTTCTTAAAGCTTTGTCTTTTAATTAAAAAAAAAAATCATCTTGGAAAAAAAACAGAGGACTTTAATAACATAGTAGCTAAATGCTCTGTTTTCTTAATTTCGTTAGGAAATGAGACATTTGAGAAGCTGGGAATAGTTGGAAGTTCATCGAATCTGGTTATATATTTAACGACGGTTTTCAACATGAAAAGCATCACGGCGGCGACCGTCGTCAACATCTACGGCGGCACAAGCAACTTCGGCACAATCATCGCCGCTTTCCTCTGTGACTCCTACTTCGGCCGCTACAAAACCTTATCTTTCGCCATGATCGCTTGCTTCCTCGTAAAAACCAAACCCTACTCATCAGTGACCTTTCTGTCTGTTTCTGACATTATGAATCCTTTGTTTTGTTTGATTATCTAAAGGGTTCGGTGGCGATGGATCTAACGGCTGTGATTCCCCATCTGCATCCAGCTAAATGCGCTAAAGAAGTAGGAAGCGTGTGCAACGGGCCATCCATCGGACAGATAATGTTTCTCGCCGGAGCAATGATTTTGCTAGTGATCGGAGCCGGTGGGATAAGGCCGTGCAATCTTCCTTTTGGTGCTGATCAATTCGATCCGAAGACGAAAGAAGGGAAACGAGGGATTGAGAGTTTCTTCAATTGGTATTTCTTCACCTTCACGTTTGCTCAAATGGTCTCGTTAACACTCATCGTCTATGTTCAGTCAAACGTGAGCTGGAGCATTGGTTTAGCTATCCCAGCTATTCTAATGTTACTTGGTTGCATCATATTCTTCGCTGGTTCTAAGCTCTATGTCAAGGTTAAAGCTAGTGGCAGTCCCATTCACAGCATAACTCGTGTCATCGTCGTTGCAATCAAGAAAAGACGGTTAAAGTCTGTTGTCTCTAACGAACTTTATAACTACATCACCAAGGATTCCAAGAACTCGAAACTTAGCCATACAGAACAGTTCAGGTACTTAAAAGTTAAAACCTAGTTTCTTGTGGAACAACCCATAAACGTTTTTAGGGCTTTTTGAAAATTCGCAGGTTTCTTGACAAATCGGCAATCCAAACACAAGACGACAAGCTGAACATAGATGGGTCTCCGGCAGATCCATGGAAACTTTGCAGTATGCAACAAGTGGAGGAAGTGAAATGTGTGATCCGAGTGCTTCCGGTTTGGCTCTCTGCTGCCTTATTCTACCTAGCTTACATTCAACAAACAACCTACACAATCTTTCAGTCTCTTCAATCAGATAGAGGCCTTGGTTCAGGAAGTTTCCAGATCCCTGCAGCGACTTATACAGTCTTCTTAATGCTTGGAATGACAATATTCATACCTATCTATGACCGTATCATTGTACCTTTCTTTAGAAAGTATACAGGCAGAGACGGTGGTGGTATCACACAACTGCAGAGAGTTGGAGCAGGAATGTTAGTATGCATCGTAAGTATGATGGTGTCTGCATTTGTAGAACAACACAGAAGAGAGGTAGCTTTCACAAGGCCAACGTTAGGTATTGTACCGAGGAAAGGAGCCATATCTTCCATGTCCGGTATGAGGCTAATTCCTCAGCTAGTGCTAATGGGTATCGCTGACGCCCTCACTGGAGTTGGACAAATGGAGTTTTACTACAAACAGTTTCCAGAGAACATGAGAAGTTTCGCTGGTTCTTTGTATTACTGTGGGATTGGATTGGCGAGTTACCTCAGCAGTTTTTTGTTATCGGCGGTGCATAATAGTACAGAGAAATCTTCCGGTGGGAATTGGCTCCCTGAAGATCTAAACAAAGGGAGATTGGAGTACTTTTACTTCTTGGTTGCTGGTATGATGACTCTAAACTTTGCTTATTTCCTGTTAGTCTCACATTGGTACCGTTACAAAGATGTTGTGGCCAAGGACAATGACATGGACAAGTCTTCTGATGAGTTTGATAAAGTTTCAGTGTAATATAAGATCTTTACTTTTGAGTTTGGATTAAGGCTTGGAGACAATAAAAGATACAACCTTTGAACAAAACGTTACATACAAATACAATCCAAAATGTTTATATATATGGATCATACATACCTCAGAAGAGCAAGCCCGGAAAATTCCCATTTTCATGAGTGGGAAAAAACGGAGTATTGCTCTGTTTTTGGTGATTTAACGAATAAAATCAAACAGGAACAGTTTGTCCAGTGAGAGTGTCATGTAGATGCAATGATCCATCTTTCATCAAGTTAACGCTTAAGCTTTTGAACCTCTCTCTTGAGTATTGCCTTGACGCCTTTCTCCAATCGGTTCCAGCTTTCATCATCGCTACAAACTCATCATAGTTTATACGCTCGTCCTGTGAAAACAAACAGTCCGACTTAGAAACAGAGCGATTTATCTTTACTATTAAGGAGGCTTATGTTCAGAGATTTTGAAAGAACCTTGTCAGTGTCAACTTCACGCATAATGTCGTTTAGAACACTGACGTCTGGTTCACCTGACTCGTCAGTTAAAGCTTCCCGTAGCTCATCAAGTTCAATGTATGTACTTCCATCTTTGTCAAAGAACATAAAAGCTAGTTTGAAAAGTTCATCATTCTCTATCTTCTGCAAGTGTATGATCACAGCTACAAACTCTCCATAATCCAGAAACCCATTCCCATCAACATCCGCCTGTGCATCAAAGTCATACAGAAATCAGCTAAGTTTATCAAAGAAGAAGAACACTGGATTGGTCTTTTGTCAGAGAAGGATGATAATGCAGAAACTTACCACTTCCATCAACATTTTGATCTCTGGTTCACCAAGTTGTGAACCGACCTTTTGAAGTCCAGCTTTTAGTTCCAGGTAAGTTATTTTACCATCATTGTCATCATCCATCAGTGAGAACATGTCCTTGATCACTTCAACCTGTTGAATAGACAAGTGCTCCGCGATTACCTAGAATCATCACAAGGGACAATAATAATCAAAACCAATTACATAGATCTGAGCAATAGATTTGTCTACAAATTCCAGCAGGAAAGTAAAAGGCAAAACAAACACTTACACGAAGAACTTTCTTTTTGAATCTATTCATCATAGAGAACTGCTTCAACCTCGATCTGACTATATCACCTAAAGGTACATTGGAAGCTTTCTTAGCATTATGTACCCAAGGGTGAGCTGAAAGGTGAGAAAACAAATCGTTAGTAACATTGTTAGAATCAATTCAAGAAATTAAGGCCATAAAAACAGTGACACAAGAACTTCACCTAACACTTGCTGAGCAGTTAACCGCTTACTCGGGTCAGGATCCAACATTTGCCTCACAAGGCTCTTGGCACTCTCTGATACCTGAGGCCAAGGGTCTCTCTTAAAATCAAGAACTCCCCGCAAGATCGAAAGAGCAACACCTTGTTCAGTCTCTGTCGATAAAAACCACAATCTTACCCGTTTATCTAATCCACATTATGTATGAGACAATCACAGAGCTGCAAGAAGCAAATAAAAGAAGCTAACCAGCCCAAAACGGAGGAACACCACAAAGCAAGATGTAAATAATAACTCCAGCGCTCCAAACATCAATCTCTGGTCCATAATCTCTCTTCAACACTTCAGGAGCCATATAATAAGGACTTCCCACAATCTCTGTAAACTTATCTCCTGCAACAGAAAGGAAATATTTTTAATCCTCTACAAGTTTTCCATAAGCAGATTCAGAAAGATAAACATTGTAATGAGTATCCCAAATCTAGAATCACCGTCTTAAAAATTGGATCTTTACCAGGTTTGAAGAACACAGACAAACCGAAGTCAATGGCCTTTAAAGCAGAATTCTCCTTTTTGTTAGCAAACAAGAAATTCTCAGGTTTCAAATCTCGATGCATAACTCCATTGGAATGACACAACATCACAACCTCACCAATCGTTCTCGCAACAGCTGCAGCTGCTCGCTCCGTGTAATGTCCTCTCGCAACGATCCGATCAAAAAGCTCACCACCTTCACAAAGCTCCATCACAATATGCACGTTCTCGTTGTCCTCGTAAGTGGCCTTGAGCTTCACTAAATTTGGATGCTCAGGTAAAGTAGACATAATCGCAACCTCACGACGAACGTCTTCAACATCGATGGCTGTTCGGAGCTTCCGTTTAGAAATCGATTTACAAGCTAAGGCTTCGTGGGTTTCACGATCAGTGCAGAGGTAAGTGATTCCGAATTCGCCGCGACCTAATTCTCGTCCTAAGATGTATTTGTCGCTGATCTGAGTTCGATTGCTCGTAGGGATTACATCTTTGTTGAGAACGCGTGTTCGCGCGGGAGATCTGACGAAATCGGCGGAGAATGGGTTTAATTTCCGATCATGATTGTTCTTTTTCGGCTTCTGAGTTGGTTTTGATTCTTTCGAGTCGGGCTTTACACAGGCGTTACAGTTACCCATGGCCGAGTTAAGATAACTCGGCAACTCGGAGAAAGAGGATTTTAGGAAGAAGGAGAAGCTAATTGAAGAGAAAAGCTTGAATCTTTGGTTTGTATTCACGCCGGAGGTGATGGTGGTGATGTTTTTTTTCCGGCGAATTGGTGTGAGTTTTTGTGGTGGAAGAGAAAACGCGGGTTCAGGTGTGAAAAGTCGAAGCCTTTCGAAATTTTTTGTTTAGATGGATAGAAATTAAGGAAACTTTATTTTCCCTTATAATAAATGCGTTTAAATTTTTAACGTGTTACTTTTAAGAGATTATTTTTCTTCTAACCATTGCACCATCTTCTTAAGGAAATTAATTTTCTTTATATTTGCTTCTAGATGGGGTTTTGGTCCAAGCTAATGACTCATAGAATTAACTCATTAAGTTTCGCCTTTTTGTTTGTTTGTTGAACTTATTTAATGAACTCTTGCATTTGAATGGTTATTTATAGATAACACGGGATTATCTTTGAAATACTATCAGTTATGGTCTTATGGAAGAATATAAATACTTCATCCACCTTGATCATATTATATTGTGGTTTATGGAGTATATAGTTATCAAATTATGTACTATATCCGTTCATACCCTATGATACTGAAATATATCAAAAGGCAAATTTAACCGACAACAATAATTATAGAAAATTCAACCTTTAGAATTTACAAAACCATAAACTTTAATGGTTGGATTTTCGAAACTAAAATCTAATTAAAAGAGCATTGAATTAAAAACTTGATAGGAAAAGCCGATAACGTATATATATATATATATATATATAATAATTTGTGTGTGTGTTTTTATCCTACCATATGATAGTTTCACAAATATTTAAAAAGTTTCATCACTAGAAACAATATGTAAAAAAAACAAAATGTCCAAATGTAAAACAGTTTAACGATGAGGCAAATATTAGCCGTTGGTGTGATTCAAGGTGGCGAAATGAAGGGATACGATTGGAGTTCGAAGAAGCTAGTTTTGTTGAAGTTGTTGACCGGCGTGGTGGATACGGTGAGACTCTTGACATTGTAAACAAAAAAACTACGACGTTGATCCCAAACTATTATTTTATTCCGTTGAAAAAACAAATATTATTTTATTCGTTTTTGTGTATCGAGAAAATACAAATGTATTTTTTGCTAATAAACAATAAGTTCAATTATTTTTTTTGGTTCATGGTGAACTACGAAAATGTATGGGAAAATAAACTAAACAATGTTTGTTTACAAAAGAAGCAGACTATATGCCTTTGAGTCTTTAGAGCATAATTGCAAAAGACTAAAAGAGATGGTGAGGTAAAAGTTTGTGTCAAAGAAACATATGATCTCTTACAAAGTAAGAAGCAAAGTACATTTTTCACAAATTCTCCCAAAATAATAATACTTTTCAGGAACACTTTTTAAAAAAGAATTAAACTTTGTTTTTGGTAATGCATGTATAAATGTCGATTGCAAAATCACCAAGAGCAAATATATGGAATGTAATATCAAAACTGTTAAGATTTCTTGTTTCCATTTTTTTACTCAATCATCAGAAAAATGATGTTATTATTTCATTCTGACGGAATTGCATATTATTCTGCTGGTTTTAATTAGATAGTATTTATATTAATGTTGATGCTAAGTAGAAGCAAAAATGAAAATTGTACAATAACTCAATGTTTTTAATCTGTAACCATTATTACCACACACGCACATAGAAACAAACTTATGTACAGTTACATAGTATAATTGTAGTAAGATATTTTGTAAGTGTACAAAAAATTGGATTTGTCCCCGTATAATTTTAATCGAGATGCTAGATAGGAAAACAATTTGCCGACAAACACAAATGATAGGTATTAAAAGAAAAAAGATAGGAAGAAATTAGGTGTATAGACTTCGTCAATTATGAGAACTATTCATTGTCTTGAACCCAAAATAAAAGGTTCGTAGAGGAGAACCAAAATACGAAATTCATTAATAAGTCAACAACAAAAACAATAAAAAATCAATGAATCGCTCAGAAACCACAAGTCTTCCCATCCTGACTTCTAGACGAGTTCAGTTGTCAATTTCATACTCGTTTTCTCTATTTTGGATTTACATTATTACGTCATCAAAAGAGATTTACATTTTATCAAAAAATAAATAAGAGATTTACATTTTATCAAAAAATAAATAAGAGATTTACATTTGATCAAAAAATAAAAAAGAAATTTACACCTTCGGATACCATTAAGTAATTAATACATTTTAATACACACGATTTTTTTCGTAAAAATATATACGAAAGTTCGCTTAAGGATTATAAATTAGAGATCCAACCTATATATATACTATTTTTTTGTCGTCAGGATCCAAACTATTATTGGGTGATTTTTTCGACGAAAATGGTCATTGATGATGCAAATATTAAAACATGATGCATTTATTACTATGATTAAAGTTTTAGACTTTTAATTTGTTTAAAGAAATTGAAATTTGTGATTTCATGTCGACTAGAGCTTGAGTGCTTTTGTTTAAAGGGACACGTGGTGGATTAAGTATGCTTACATTGAAAATAATTTAAAGCAAGCTATATGGTTTTCTTACGAAGGCTTTAATATGTATTTTTGTTGTTGTCAATGATTCGATTCAAATTAATATTTTGGTAGGTCAGGAAGAAGCGGTTTCAATTTATTGCCCGAACGGACCTTTCATACTCCTATCTGTGAGCCTACTAAAAAGGCTAACAATGAAACTATTATTATTCATGCAACCGTTTTTATGTGTTTTTGTTGTGTGTGGGTCAAACATCGTTTTGTGTTTCCATTAATGTTTTTAGCTGTACAAAATCGTATAAGATTTCGAGTTTTTTTTTATAAATCCTTCGGTTTAACTTCCATGGCCATGCTTTATCGATTTATGGTCGGCAACTTTCAAGCTGGCTTAGAAAAAAAGTGACAAAATTATTTGGAAAATGTGTAGTATATATTTGTTGAAGAGAATGATTATGTTTTAAGATGATGGATTCAACTATTAGTGCTATGACTGCATGTGTATGTTTGTTGTTACGCCAACTTTACGATCTACTTAAGTTCAATCACCTTTTTGCATACACCTTATTTTCAAGTTACCCTGGCCCCGTTCGTTCGTTTGATCATTTGATGTCGTTTTACTCCGTAGGCCGTAGCTGTCGGATCTCATGTTCCAAATAGTTTTTTTCCACTCCAAATTGCAAGTTGAATGAAAGGTGTCGAAAAGGGATTTACTATTAAATGGGCTTGTCAGTTTGTAAACTTCACGGGTTTATGGGCCTAGCGAGATCAGATAGTAACAAATAAGCCTAGCATGAATGGAGAATTGACTTTGCACGTTGCAGAGTCGGATTAGCAAACTATACAATTCATACAAGAGTTATTTATTTGCTAAAAAGGTTTTGTAGAATAAAAGAAAATACATTTTTTTGACAAAAAGAAAGAAAAAATTCTATATTTATAAGTTGATAGGGTTTCACTGTTTCCTTTTCCTTCATGTAGGTTATTGATCAAATTTTTATTTTATTTTAAAAAATAAATTTGTTTGTTTGTTTGGAAGTTTTCCTTCAAGCTATTATATCTTTCGGTACAAGTAAAACATCATCCTCTAAACAACTATTTATAAAATCTAAATTAGTTTTATCACAAAAATTAACAAATATTATTAGTTGTTCCGCTAATAGTTCCCATTTCTCTGTTGACCCAAAAACAAAATAGTTTTCATTTCTCAACTTACCACCAAAATCTCTCTCTCAAATCTCAATAGTCAAATATTACTGAAAAAGAAAATTTCTCTGAATACTAAAGTAACAGAACAGTCACGAGCAAGACATGACAGCATCGCCACGTGTACATCGAAGATTTCGAAACTTGAGGAGGGGAAGGCTTCTACGTTGCAAATAAGAAATAGCCAAAGGGAGAAAAGGTAAAAGAAAAACATAATTAAAAAGAGCTCAACTTTCCTGCCTTTTTTCCAAAAGCAATAAATTCTTCTAAAATTCTATAAAGCACATTGTATTTTTTGAAATTAACAAATTGACACTAATATTTTTGAATCACAAAAATAGTTATACTCTTATATTATGTGAAATGTATAAAATATAAATAATTTTAGAGAAATTTCCTCAAATAGCACTACATGAAGTTTTTGTTACACAAATATCATTCTTTTTATGGGATAAAAATAACATTTTTATAAAAGAAAATTTTTTAAATTTTCTGTTTGGGTTAAGTATTATATAATTTATGCTATAGTTTGTTTGGGGTGGAATGTATAATTTAGGGTTTAAATCATAAATCCTAAAAATATGAAGTTAGGAGATTTTGTGTTATGTAAATAAAATAATGTTTAATAAAAAAACTATTTTTATCCAAAAAAGAGTGTTATTTGTGGAACAAAAACTTTATTTAGTATTATTTATGTGAATTGCCCATAATTTTATAAAACATATTTCTTCACGATACTGATCAACTGGAGAATTAATTTCTCAAAGGGAAAAAAAAACATAAATAAGACTATTGTAAGTTATTTAGAAACAAATGAAAGAATAGGGGTATATATGAAAGTTTAGGTAAGATTAATGAAATATAAAAATATAAAAGAGAGCAAAAAAAAAGGTTGAGACCTTAAATTCGCAGCCTCCGTGTGACCAATGTGCTTGGAGAGTAGAAGAACGTTTCTTCTCTCAAATTCGACGTCACCGTGAGGAAGAAGACGAACTTTTACCTCTAATTTATCCAATTTCACCTGAAGAATTTTGCAGGGAAAACAAAATCTGTAACAGTGGAAGTCAACGCCACCGTTCAGGTGACTTTTCTGCTCTATTGATCTCAGCTTCGTTTATCTTCTTAATTGCTGGGTTTCGTGTTTTTTGTTTTTCTGGGTTTAACGCGTTCTCGAGATTTTAGCTCAACTTATGAAATTAAAAAACTTTTTGACCATTAGTGAGATTCTAGTATGTATGAATCAGATGTCGAAAAGGAGTAATTTTGCTCACAAAATTTTGAGCATGTGGTTTGAATTGAATGTTCTAATTGAAGGATGCAGATAAAAGTGTATTTTTTTTCTCAGAATTTTACTCATTTCGAAGTGTGTTTATGGTTCACCTGTGAGTATACAAGAAAGTTGGAGAATTTAAAATGTTTGGAAGAAGCTAGTTGTTGTAGTAGTGTACAAAGTTTTGGGGAGAGCTAAAATAGGTATTTTTCTGATGTATCTTCTAAAAGCATGGATTGGTGTTCGGAAAATGTCTTTTTTAGATTATGCTTGATGATTAAGTCCTATGAGTTTATGAATCCGTGATTTTGATTTGTTTTTTTTGGCAGTGAAATGATACGCGCAAAGCATATTAGTAACCTTTCAAGTACAGCAAGATCATTTTTCATTAATGGATCAAGAACAAGTGTAGCTGATGGGAATTCTCTTGCATACACGGACGATGAACCTTGTGTCTCGAGACGCCCGCAACTTAGAAACGAAGCTGCACAGACTGAAAAACGTCCATCTAGTATTGTCCTTAAGCCTTCAGTTGTGGGATGTATATTACCAGGAGAGGTAACTAAACCGTTGGTTCCAAAGAAGGTTGATGATTTTGTTCGCCCGTCTCTATTACCACAGCATGTTTCTTCTTCCCCTGCTTTGCCGCTTAAACCACATTCAGTTAATTATGCATCAACCACCATTGGAAAGGAGGAGGGCGGTGAAGTTTCTTCAGAGCCTATTGGGGATCAGATTTTCAGGGCTGGTATTGTGGCGGTAAATTTTCTGTCGGATTTAGCGAATTGTAAGATTCCTTCTACTGATGGAGGAAGTGAAGTATTTGGATTTACGAAAAGCTGTATGGTTGATCCAGCTCGGCCTATTTCGAGTGTCAAGTCGTCAAATGTGAAAGCTATAAGAAGAGAGCACTTTGCTAAAGTTTACCCTAGATCAGCTGCGAAAGAACCGTCAGTGTGTAAAATTAGAAATCCTAGTAGCAACTTCCGAGGGCACAAGGAAGGTGAAAGAACTGGATTCGTGAAAGGATTCAAACAAGTTTCAAATTCTTTTGTAGGGAAGTCGTTACCCTCAACAGATAACTCATCTGGCAAGAGGACAAGCGTGTTGCAAAGACACACTAGTATTGATTCAAACAGATTTGTGCAAAATGGTTTCGGTAAATCTTCAATGGAAATGGCGAAAGGGCCTCCAGGGACTACTATGGCATCAAGGCAGTATTGTAAGTCCGGATACATTGTGGAAAATGTTTCCAGCGTTTTACGAAGATTCAGGTGGGGACCTGCTGCTGAAGAAGCCCTTCAAAATCTCGGTTTGAGGATAGATGCATACCAAGCAAACCAAGTTCTTAAGCAGATGAATGACTATGGAAATGCTCTTGGTTTTTTCTACTGGTTAAAAAGGCAGCCTGGGTTTAAGCATGATGGGCATACTTACACCACTATGGTGGGTAATCTCGGCCGTGCTAAGCAATTTGGTGCAATAAAAAGACTCCTTGATGAGATGGTTAGAGATGGATGTCAGCCAAATACAGTTACTTATAACCGACTCATCCACAGCTATGGCCGTGCCAATTACCTGAAAGAAGCTATAGATGTGTTCAATAAAATGCAAGAGGCTGGATGCAAACCTGACCGGGTAACTTATTGTACCCTTATAGACATTCACGCTAAAGCTGGATTTCTTGACATTGCCATGGATATGTACCAGAGAATGCAATCAGGAGGTCTTTCTCCTGATACTTTCACTTACAGTGTCATAATAAACTGTCTGGGAAAAGCTGGACATTTACCTGCAGCACACAGGCTCTTTTGTCAGATGGTTGATCAGGGTTGTACCCCTAACTTGGTCACATACAACATCATGATAGACTTGCATGCGAAAGCTAGAAACTACGAGAGCGCGTTGAAGCTCTACCGTGACATGCAAACCGCTGGGTTTGAGCCTGACAAAGTGACGTATAGCATTGTGATGGAGGTTCTTGGACACTCTGGATATCTCGAGGAAGCAGAGGCTGTTTTCACTGAGATGCAGAATAAGAACTGGATTCCTGATGAGCCTGTTTATGGTCTTTTGGTGGATTTGTGGGGAAAAGCTGGTAATGTGGAAAAGGCGTGGCAATGGTATCAGGCAATGCTTCATGCTGGTCTTCTACCTAATGTCCCTACATGCAATTCCCTTCTTAGTACCTTCCTTAGGGTTAACAAGATCGCTGAAGCTTATGAGTTATTACAAAACATGTTGGCGCTTGGTCTACGCCCCTCTTTGCAGACATACACGTTACTCCTGAGTAGTTGCACAGATGGTCGGTCAAAACTTGACATGGGTTTCTGTGGTCAGCTGATGGCAAGCACGGGTCATCCTGCACACATGTTTCTCCTCAAGATGCCACCTGCAGGTCTGGATGGCCAAAACGTGCGGAACCATGTGAACAACTTCCTGGATCTCATGCACAGCGAGGACAGAGAGAGCAAACGAGGACTTGTGGACGCGGTGGTTGATTTTCTACACAAGTCCGGTCTAAAAGAGGAGGCCGGATCAGTTTGGGAAGTTGCTGCACAAAAGAATGTGTTTCCTGATGCATTAAGGGAGAAAAGCTGCAGCTATTGGCTTATCAATCTCCATGTAATGTCAGAGGGAACTGCAATCACCGCGCTGTCTAGGACGCTTGCTTGGTTCCGTAAGCAGATGTTAGTCTCGGGAACTTGCCCTTCCAGGATTGATATAGTAACTGGTTGGGGAAGACGTAGTAGAGTCACTGGTACATCAATGGTGAGACAAGCAGTTGAAGAGCTTCTCAACATGTTTGGTTCACCATTTTTCATGGAGAATGGAAACTCAGGTTGTTTCGTAGGATGTGGAGAGCCTCTCAACAAGTGGTTGCTTCAGTCTTATGTTGAGAGGATGCATTTGCTGTGAGTTTTTCTTTTCACATTAGGCTTCTCCGTTTTTTTGTATTTTTATTTTTTTTACCTTTTAGCCGATTTGCATCTTATGAGTTGTTTA
The DNA here is from genome assembly GCA_963555745.1 of Cardamine flexuosa. NCBI lineage: Eukaryota > Viridiplantae > Streptophyta > Magnoliopsida > Brassicales > Brassicaceae > Cardamine > Cardamine flexuosa. Next base: position 6,648,230 of record OY743214.1, read on the forward strand.
GTCTGTAAGCATAAGTTAAGGTTAGAGATAAAACTGGAAATTCCTCTCCAGTCTTTTGTCCATTGTTGTATCTCCCTCTTGCAATAATCTGAGATTCCATGAATCAATTGAGGTGAACAATCTCCTAGATTTATTAATATGAAGAGTATCTTTTTATACAAAAATCAAATGCTTCCAAAAAAACCTGTTATAGAGTTGCAGATGTACAAAGGGGAAAAAGAAAGAAAATAGAAGAAGGAACTAGAAAAGTCTGGTGTTGTATGAGGCACAAGAAGAGCACTTGTGATAGAGCCAATGGTAAGGAGCATTTCCTTTTCTCCCACAATCATTACATAGAATCACCTGCATACAATTGTCCTTATGCTTCAGTTAACAATGAACTGATATTTTGCATATGAGAGTAAGAGATAGAGATGAACCTGAGTTTGGTTTGAGTATTCATCTGGCATCTTTTGTTCTGCAAGCAGTGCATCTAACATTCTAAAGTAAACCTGCAAGAGACAATTCTTTGATTAGTGAATCCACCTCAGTGTATGAACATTGTCTCCATAAAAGACTAGAGAAGAACTAAAACAACACTATGCTTTGAGTTTTTTTCTTTTTCTTTTCAGGAGCATTTGATGCCATTAGCTATCTTTTATAGTTTGATGCGACTATTTTTAGCAAAATTGTACAATGTATCCTAACCTGCATATCCCCAAGCGACTTGCTGCAGATAGGGCATGTGTAATGCGAACATGTATACTCCTGAAAGCATGATGAGTGCATCACGTGACCGCATGTAAGAGCCTTCACCGGAGAATTCGAGGTAAATATGTACTCATGGCAAATCGGACAATTATCTTCTAAGCACTTTTCTCTACATACATGTTCTACTAAAGTCCGTGACATACAAGCATTGCATTTCATACAATGGAAGTAGTCTATGCTCAATCCTTTTCCTAACCGGCAGAGATTGCAATACGGACAATGATAGATTTCCCTGCAAAAAAAAACAAATCCTTTAATCTTCAAAAAACTACAAGTATAATATTGATGAAGCAGAAGAAGATTTTACCTTTCATCATCAAACAATTTGCAGATTTTGCAGTAATATTTTCCCATTGATGAATTGCATGAAGTATTTGAGCAGCTTGCACCTACTGGCTGAATTATCAAGCACTTCATACACATCATCTTTGTGATTTGTTTCCTACACAAATATTTAAGAAAGTTTAGAGACAGATAACGAAAGTTCCCCAAGATAAGCACCAGAAATGCCACTTACCTATCCACAGAGTGATCAGCCTCTTCATCATGACACCTTATACAAGCAAAAAGCTGGTTGCAACAAGGAGCAAGAAGCTTGCAATTCCTCTTGTAGTGTTTGCAACCAAAGATCAGTTTGTTAGGATCTCGATAAGATGGATGCTGACCAGGAACTGCTTCTATATTGCTTGAGACAATGGATGGTTCAAGATTATATATCCTCTGTGTGGCAATCCAACGGCTGAAAAACAATACACAACCTAGTGTAAGTTACAACAACAAAGAGTTATTTACAGATGATTCTTGCAACACTTACCTCATTAACAAGTTCTGGCTGATATATGATTTCTTTTGAGGATCTAGGGAAGAGTCACGAGATATTCTTCTAATTGTAGCCTCCACATCCTCCTGACTCATCGATAACAAGCACTCATACTTACTGTCTTGACCAGATTGGCTACATTTCTGAGATATTTGGTAAGCTTGAGTAGAATTTCTCAACTTGAAGTTGGTGTCAACTTGTTCAGCTCCTGAACACACCTTTTTACTCTGTGAGATTTCTCTATGACTCTCCTCTTTGTTGCCAGATTCTACCTTGTTCTTGGGATCATCTTTTCCAAGTGGCTTATTCATGATACCCTTTGATTCCGTCTCTAAAACTTCAAGAGGTTTGTTGCAAATGCGTCCTTTGTCCTCATCACTAGCTCCTTCAAAGAGATAGTTCCAGACAATATCTAGTGGATCTAAACCATCAGATGTGTCCTTATTTGCTTCTTCTGTTTTCTCTTCTATAACATGACAATTGTACCATTCTGTTAGCCATTCAGCAAACATAGTTTTCCTTGTTGCTTGACGCCACAATGACATCACTGCATCTTGTTCATCAGGGATCAAAGATTCCATTAACCATGGAATCATATCTTGCAATATTTCTCCACTTATTCTTCCAAGCATGCATGCTATGATTTTTTCTTGCTCTTCAATAGTGAAACAGCTTCTGAATAAGCACCAGAGCTCGGTTTCTTCACGGAGGAGATGCTCAGACAATAGCTTATGAATGGATTTGCATACATCTTGGAGGCTCATACACAACTTCTCATACTTCACATTCTTGTCGTCGTCCACTACATTTGAGTTGATAGTAGTTACCATCTCATTCAAAAGGAATGATACTTTATCGAGATGCTTAACTTCCAATTCGTGATCGATACTATATGACTGACTGATGTTTTGTAGTTTACCCTTTGCCTCTAGAGCTGGAAATGCAATCTCATCCTCTGCATCTGAATGAATCTGATACAAGAACTTTATAAGATGAAACCGCTGATGAAACTCTCCAAGGAAGCTAAAATCTGCTGCAAGCCGAGCTGAACCAGATACAAGGTAGTCTAGGTCCTTCTTCATTGCCTTGTGGAAGAAGAAAATCAAATCAATCGGTTTTAAGTCCATGATTACGTGATCGCCAAGCTTCTTGTCACCAAGAAAATCAGGAAGCTGTTGAAGAGGCCTGAGCTTTCCTGGGATAAGTATTTGCTGATTCATCGCACTCGAGTAAGGTGTCTCATTCATGTAACCAGCATGTGGATCCATTGACTTGAAACTTTTGTTTCCTTGACATGCAAGCAAATAAGGATCAGATGTTTTCCGTAGTTGATGCTGTGATTGCTGCAGGGTGAAAGATGCAGAAGCTTCTTCAGTGTGTTCCTCTCCAAAGGGAGATCTCGGTTTGAACATGAAGGAGAGCTCATTCCAGAAACTTTCAACTGGTGTTTTGCCTGAATAACCGAAGCGAAACCACTGCAATAAGAGGTGTGCAAAAGGTTTATTGGGAAAGAAATCTTCTGAAGTTAAGAAGTGAATAATTGATTGACATTCATCTTCTGGCAACTGAGCAGAAAACCACATTATGACACACTTGAGCAATCCAAGAGGCAAGACATGAAGGCTTCTGTATAGGAGCTGCCTCTGCATTTCAATGTTGCAGTTCTTGCTGATGATTGGGAATACCTGTAGAGTGAATGAATACTTATAGATTTTTCATATGGAAACTAAAGCTAAACACATTTTCAAAGTTATATAAGAATATGAAGCAGTTTTTTTACCTCTGTTTCCTCTAGTGAAAACTGCTTTGCTACAGTCAATATAAGAGATTCCAGTTTCTCCTGAAGCGTAATGACAAAACTATCACTCCCTGTTCTAGTTTCATGGTCTAGTGACCTCTTGAAGTTTTCCAAATGAGCATCAATGGTGAATTCTTTGGAAGTGGAAGAGTGTTGTTGATCCACCAATTCTTCAAACACTGGGTAAAAGAACTTCTTAAATGCATTGCTGCAATGAAGTTATGTCACTATTATCTCAGAAGAAATTAACATAAAAAAGAAGCAAGACAAGTCCAAGAAAACTACACACAATATCAAAGAAATTACCAATAAAAGATAAGGACATGAGCAAGGAAGTTTAGCCGAACCACCAACACACTGAGGTCTAGTGAAAGACTTGGAAATTTCAATAGGGATAAACCTTTTTGAATGTCTACCAAATCTCTTTTAATTGCATTATGCCAAAGGTGAATACCATGAACCAGAGTGTGTCCTGTATTTGGACTAGAAAGGGACATTTTACTCCACTGCCAAAAACGTTGAAACAGCCCACTTGATGAATGTGTATAAGAGTTGTTCATAGTTTCAGACACTTCCACAGACTGAACTCCTTTCATGATCTTTGTAAGAGCCGTAGAAGAAGATTCACTATTGTCATTCAGCCAAGAGTTTATAACCTTCAAAAATAATATAATCTTGTTACAATTGCAACAAATGAATAAAAAAATAGAGAGACACATCTTTTAGTACAGAAATTATATACCAGTTGCAAGGAGAGTTCCTTTGGGACAACTTCTTTCACACAATTCTCAACTTCAGATTTCTCATTGGGAGAGAGTAAAGACACCATCCATGGGAAAATCTCTTCTAGCACCATAACTGGAACACTACAAATGAATTGCCACACTAGTGATGCTTGTTCTTCAAAGGAGAAGTTCTCAATTAACAAAGGAAACACCTGCAGAGGAAATTTAACACAAATCTTGAGAATAAGAATATAATTGTGACAAGAAAAACCTATAAATGTATATATATACCTGGCGCTCTTCTTTAAGCATATGTTGACATATGGATGATTGAATGGTGCCAATGCATAATACAACTTCACGAAGTACATAAGCTCTGTTCCCTATTTCCTCTTCAAGAACATTTAGCCAATGAAAAATTGAAGTGAAAAGATCATCTGTTGCATCATGTTCAAGCGAATAATTGAAAACAATGTTTTTCACACGTGTGTCCAACGCTGAAAATATAACCTGCCAGTAAATTAACAAACATTACATTAAAATCGGAACGATTCAAGTTTTTGTGTTAGATTCTGCATTGATCCTATAAAAACTCTGTGCAAACTCGTTGACTTTTTTTTAAAGTGTAATATGATTTAATCAAAGACAAGCAGAGTATTTTCAAGAATCATTGTAATACGTAATAACACTAATCCATAAGAATCCAAGATTGTATAAGTGATTATGATAAGCTAATATGAAGCATTAGCACCAAAAAATGCTTAATTAGTTTTGCTCAAAAAGAGTAACTAATTAACCTCATCTTCAGCTGCGGAATGATACTTATATACAAGCTTCAAGAACTCAAACTTACGACGGAGCTCCACGGCCAGATCGGAACCAGACCGGAGCGTATCACCGGCCAGAGACTGGAGCTCAGTCAACTGCGCACGGAAAGCCTTGTGGAAGTAAACAAACAAAAGAATCGGAGCATCGGACAACCGATCATTCACCGCCGAAGCGGAGGAGGAAGTCGACGCAATATCCGGCGGTTTAGTATTCTCCCGTCGGTTCTTCTTCTTGTCCGGCGGAAGTGGAATAGGATCTCCGACTCCCATCCACCATGAACAAGAGAGGAGAAAAAAGAAAGAAGAAGAAGAAGAAGGAAACGCGTTGACGAGAAGAGAAAGTAATTTAAGGGCTCGATCATCGTCTTCGTGAAGCTCTCTCTTCTCTCTCTCTGCTGTGTAGATTTGAGGATTTGTTAAATCATTTTTAAGGGTTTAAGGGTTTATTATATTACAAGTGATGGAGACGTTAACAAAACTGAACAACCAACAAGGCTTTTATCATACATCCTGTGGCGGGTATTTTTTAACTTTGGCCCCATGTGATTTGTCTATTATCTTATTGTCGTTACGTCGTTTACTATTATTTTTTTCGATTTGTAGTTTTATCTGCGACATAAACATTATTTCTATTTGCCGACACATGAATATATATTATTTTTAATACATACAAATACAATAGAAATTTTGGTAAATTTTAATTAAAAGGTAATTCAATTTGTCAACATCATATTATATATTTTGTTTTAATATTATTTATCACACACTCAAACATGAACTAAAAAAAGGTAAATTATTATTACATCGACGATTAAAATGGACCTAATAATTCATTTTAAATGGGCCAAGCCCAATAACGGAGAACAAGCAAAATCAAATTGATTGTGAATGCCACACTTTGCGCCAAGAGGTGAACAATTGAGTGATCCTGTCTTTTTCTTCTCCGGCGGAAGATGGCGGCGGAGAATCTAATGAAAACGAAATGGATGGCGATGACGGCAAGCATATGGATCCAGTGCACCGGAGGAGGTTCGTACACGTTCGGAATCTACTCCGCGATCTTAAAGTCAACTCAATCCTACGACCAATCAACTCTTGATACAGTCTCCGTCTTCAAAGACATCGGAGGCAACGTCGGCGTTTTATCAGGACTTGTATACACTGCAGCCACCTTCAGTAATCGCCGTCTCCCTGATGGAAGGGAAGGTCGAGGAGGACCGTGGGTGGTTATTTTGATCGGAGCGGTTTTATGCTTCACCGGTTATTTCCTAATGTGGGCTTCCGTAACCGGTTTAATTAAGCGGCCTCCGGTTCCGGTTATGTGTCTATTTATGTTCATAGCTGCTCAGTCTTTAACTTTTCTCAACACGGCCAGCGTTGTGAGCTCCTTAGAGAATTTCGCTGATTATGGTGGCACTGCCGTTGGTCTTATGAAGGTAAAAATTTAATGAAATTTTGATATATAATGAACTGTTCGAATCCCACATCGGTTACATAAAAGGACTAACATGTAAATTTGGGAGTTAATTTTGAGTTAAATAAAGGGACTAACACGTATATAAAGGATATGTGTCAATTCACTCATTGCAAATTATTTTTGAGTTGGAAAAATTTCATGTAAATTTGGGAGTTTATTGAAGACCATTTTGATGTCACTAAGCTTATGTATTGTGCTTGTTCTTCGTAGGGTTTTGTTGGTCTAAGTGGAGCAATGTTAATTCTGTTGTATGATACAATATGTCCTGGAGATCCAAAGGCTTTCATTCTTCTACTTGCAATAGTACCTTCACTTCTCTCTGTTTTGGTGATGCCTCTAGTTAGGATATATGAGACAAGCACAGTCGATGAGAAGAAGCATTTAGATGGTTTATCAACTTTGTCACTTATCATTGCAGCTTACCTTATGATCATTATTATTCTCAAGAGCATTTTTGGTTTACCATCATGGGCCAATGTTGTCACACTTGCAATTCTACTCATTCTACTTGCCTCTCCTCTACTAATAGCGATAAAAGCACGCCAAGGAAGTATCGAGAAACCAGCATATCGTCCTCTAGTAGATAATGTAGAAGCAACAACATCTGGAGAGATCTTGGTGATATATGAAGACAAAAGCTTGAATCTTTTACAAGCTATGCGTACTGTGGACTTCTGGTTGTTGTTTCTTGCTATGGTATGTGGAATGGGATCTGGTATTTCGACGATAAACAACATCAGACAAATAGGTGAGTCTCTTCGATACTCTAGCATTGAGATAAACTCGTTGTTGGCTTTATGGAGTATATGGAACTTTATTGGTCGGTTTGGAGCCGGTTATGTCTCGGATTTATTGCTACATAGTAAAGGATGGCCACGTCCGTTGCTAATGGCTGCAACTCTTGGAACCATGACCATAGGTCATCTTATCATAGCCTTTGGTTTTCAAGGAAATCTTTATCCCGGTTCGGTTATCGTAGGAGTGTGTTATGGTGCACAATGGTCGTTGATGCCAACCATTACATCAGAACTATTTGGGGTTAAGCATATGGGCACTATCTACAACACTGTTTCGATTGCTAGTCCTATGGGTTCGTATATCTTCTCTGTTAGATTGATTGGTTATATCTATGATCAGACCATTACCGGAAAAGGTAACGCGTGTTATGGTCCTCATTGTTTTCGATTGGCATATGTGATTATTGCATCTGTGGCTTTCCTCGGATTTCTTGTCTCTTGTGTGTTGGTTTTTCGAACAAAGACGTTATATCGACAGATCTTCGAGAAGAGGTTGCATCGTCTGTAACAATTTTGACTTGTAAATATCATTTATTCAGGTACATATGTATATGTATAATGTTTATATCGAGAGATTATTGAATTTATTGTATGTATAACTACAGTAATGATTTTAAATTATATATTGTGTAACTGTAAATACAAGTAGATATTGTATTTATTCGTGTGAGGTTCTTTGTTTTTGGAGAAATTTATACGGCAAAACTGGTGTTTATGAGAGAAGTCTATGGAGTTTAGTTGTGTCACTCATTTGGACATAAATGAAAGTATTAATGTAAAAAAACCAATATCGGAGCTTTATCTCATTGGACCGAAGTAGAAGATCATTAATGATAATCCTTGCCATTTAGAGATCATTTGCTTTACATATTAAGCATGTATACTTATAATGAGTTACTTCAATTGTTATGTTGTTATTCATTTACTTCATCTGCTTATATTTCGAGATCAATGTGTTTTTTTGTATGTAAAAACTACAGTAAATTTGACAAATAGAGAGTTACTTTTCATTTCGACCAAAAAAACAGAGAGTTACTTTTTTGAAGCAAGATTCTATTCAAGATCTGCAAAGTGATGATAACTAAATCTTGATATTTCAATTTTATATCAGTAACAAAAGTCCAAATTATGTTATTCAATGTTGTTTTAGTAAAGTTTAAAAGTTCTGATATGGCGTATATATGTAACTCAACATCACAAATTTCATTCAAATCAAGTTATTCCACCATTAATGTTTTTATCAGTCTCAGTTAATGGTTGTAAATTGTAATAAATCTAATACAAACTCACTAATCCAATAATTAAAAGAGCATAAAAAACACAACTCATATTATCAAATTATAATTATATAAAATTTAGCACATACTTCTCTTTTAAATATATAAAATTTAGCCCATACTATTTTACAAAATTCGATTTCTAGTTGCAATATCATATATATATTTTTAAAATATACGATAACAGTTCTTTTCAATTATTATGATAAGAATGTACTTATAAAATTAACCAAGTGTATGTGGTCTCGCGATCTTAGAGAAGGTTTCCCTCTACACTCTAATTCGAACATTGATTGACATTTGAGAAATACTATGTTCCAAACCAAAGGATGCTATATAGTTCAAAAATAAATTAAATCTTATTCGATTTGTTTTTTTTTTTCTGTCGAAAATATAAAGATTTATGGTAATATTATAACAACTAACACTATTTTAGTATTTTTCACAGATAATTAACATAATTGAAGCCATATTAAAAAATCCACAAAAGTTTTAATTTTTAATTTGCTTAATAAAGAAAGAAAAAAAACATATATATTTCTCTCGAGAGCCCTAACCCTTTTTAACTTAGCCCCTATTTCTCCTCTCCTCGTTCGTGTATCAGTCGTTTCCTCTGAGAGAGATCATTGAGAGACCTATTTGACATTTATTTTACCGATCCTTTTTTCTTTTTCCTCAGATTTTCTTCTTCCTCTCTCAAAACGACAACGTTTTTTTTCACCAGTCGACGCTTTTGGTCCTTCCTTGTTCCTCCTTTCTCTTGTTTAACCGATTTCGATTTCCCCCACAATGCCAAAGGGTTTTGATTCTCTCTTCCTCAATATCTCAATTTAACCCACAAAAAAAAAACCCTAATTTCAATCTCTATCTCTTTGATCTCTCCATGGGTTCCTCCTCCGATATCGTCCCTGACCGATCCTCTCCTGACCACCACTCTCCCGCCGACGATGTCGCTCCGGTTACGGATACCACAATTCCAAAGGAGGAGCCTTCTACACTTAGGAGAACGCGCCCTTCACGTGCTTGCACTGTTAGGGCTCAGCAGCGGCTTCAAGAGCAACAAGCGGCGGAGAGAAAGCTTAGGCCACCTAAGAAGGAGTATAAACGTGAGCAGCATCGACGGAAAGAAGAAGTGGAGGAAGATGATGAAGATGTGGATGATCAAGAGGAAGAAGAAGAAGAAGACGGAGATGGGAGTAATCAGGTGCAATGTGTTGCTAGTGGAAGTTCTGGCAAAATTGTTACTTCTCTTGTTCCTCCACCTGAACCTTCACAGATGCCAAGATGGAATCTTCGTTCCATGTGGGAACTTGCTTCAGTACTCAATTTCTTGCATGTGAGCTCTCTGTTTCCTTCATTTCTCTGAAGTTGTTTGCTTCTTCAGCTGCTAAATGAGTAACTTTCAAATTCTATTTTTTTATGGATTTTGAAGGTGTTTAGACCGCTTTTGAAGATCAACGCCGAGTTTTCAGCTGAAGAGTTTGAAACGGCTCTGCTTACTCCAAACGATACTTTAAGTGATATACATATTCCTTTGCTAAAGGTTAGTGCTTTGGTTCATCCATTGTTGTGTTGTTTCATACTTTTTAGTGTACTACTCGTGTTTGATTGATTGCTTACTAATTCTTGTTGGTTTGCTTTCGTTTCTGTATGTATTAACTTCAATGTACTACGAGAGTTTGTCTCAATTGACATGAACAGAACTTGTTGTCATACCACGGTGCTTTTAGGTGTTATGTAAACCGAGTGTTGGCTCTTCTTAGTACGGAAACTAGTGTTAAGACTTTTTTGGGCGTAGTGAATGGTTCTAAAACAGGAAACTTGTGTTCATTTTTGTTGAAGGTTTAGATGTTAAGTGGAATCCTGGGTACTGTTGCCAGTGAGATATAGGAGGGAGGACTTGTTAAAGATGTGTTAATATCCTATATCTTACTACTGCAAACACTTAGAAAAGCCCTTTTGTAATGAGGTTTGGGTAGATTGCGACCAGCTTGTTCAACTATATCACGAACTTAGTTTTTTTCTCACTTCGGATTGAAGGGAATCTTAGTTTCAAATCATTTTGGGTGAGCAGCTGGTTGAACAACAAATAACATCTATGTTTTTGTGTAGCTTCCCTCATAAGCTTGTAGTACCCAGCACAGATCACTAATATCTCTAAAACGCTGTCTTGAGTCATTTTAGAGTTCCCTGATTGAAAGTCCTTGATCTTTGTCATGATATCATGTTTTTATTTGTCTGCACAGTTATTATTACCTTTTCAACTTTAAAGTGCTGTAATTTCTTTTGGTTTATGCGGATACTAATCAATCATGCTTTGGAATCAAAAATATTCTTCACTACTATGAAATGTCCAAATTGCTTAACAGAATTTCTCTATGATACTAATCAATCATGTTTCAATTTGCAGGCCATTCCCCCTGTAACTCGAATGGCCCTCACTCGTGATACCTGGGTCACTGTGCTGTGCAGAAAAATAAGAGATTGTTGGCACTGGGTAATGATTGCTAAACATCTTTGACCTGATTTTGTGAAGTACTTTTTGCATTATATCAGGTTCTGACATGAGCTTCACCTACTCATTTAGGTCGCAGAAGGGGACCTTCCTATTGTTGCATCGCAAGGGTGAGTTGTTAATTTATTAATACTTTCTGAACCTCATAGTAACTGATTAGTGAAGCATTTATGAGCTTCTCGTCTTAATCCTGTAGGCGGGAACTTGAAGTGTACAAATCTCTTGATCCAGCCATTCGTGTGGTGATTTTGAAAGCTTTGTGTGATATTCGTGTTGAGGTATTGTTGCTGCTGTATGTTGATCTATTATTCAAATCTCGATTAGTAGTATGTGTTTGTTCCCCTTGCCTTGTCCTCTAATTTTTTGGTATATGTCTAAAGCATTGCTTGGAAAATGAATTTTCATTCTGTTTGCTTATATATTAATGTATAACTGTTTACATTTTATGATGTCCATTATTAAGCTCTGGAGCTTACTGATGCGATGCTAATGATTAAATTGAAAACTAGATGTTTTTAACACTTACAGTTTCGATGGGTTTTGTGAATTTCTACAGCAAGAGGATATCAAGAGCTTCATCGACAACTCTCTTAAAACTGGTGTTCATCTGTCAGTTTTTCGCAAAGACCGCGTTGGGGGTGATTCACATGGAGTTAATTTTTGGTTGGTGTCAAATCTAAAAGACCTAAATAGGACTCCTTTGTTTGCATATTTCTAATAGCACCTGTATGTTTCTTATGTAAGGTATGAGGATGATCCCTTAATTGGTCACCGTTTGTATCGGGAAATAAGGAAAGCAGAGGTGGTGAAGGTCAAAACAAAGGGTTCCAAGATTCTTCCCAACGTAACATACCAATGGGAAACTGTTGCCACTAATTTTGATGAGTTCCAAGATGTTTCTGTAAGTCTCTACAAGAAATTAATCTGAACTGCCAGATAAACTGCTTAGGATACTTCTATATGAATAGTGAGTGTAATAATTCTTGCAATGGAATATAGTAACTTGGTTCTGTTGTGATTGTGATGGTTAGACAGCGTGCATGCTAGTGTTAACCATGCACTCGAAGCTTAGTCTTCTGTACTGATGGAATTCTACACATGCCACACATGGGACTATACTCTATATGTTGAGAAAAATGCATGTGTAGAATCAGTTATTTTCAGAGGATGGATGTAACTTTCTTCCCAAAATTTTTTTACATAAAGAATGGTGCATGCCTTTGATTGCTTGTAAATATCATTAATATCTTTGGTGTGAGTGAATCAAGTTAAAATGATAGCAGTGCTAAGAACTGTCTTTAAAGGGTTATGAGTTATAGCGTAAGAATATAGTTACTATTATAGTGTAAGAATATAGTTGGATGTTCAATGAGTTAGTAGTATGTTGTGTGTGTTAGTGAATCCATTATCTTTTTCTCGAGGTATGTCCTTTCCTTGGCTATTTTGTCACGTGATTGTAGGGCTTAACAAGGTGAACATAAAAAAGTTTGTATTGTGGATCCGTTTCAATGCTTTGTTACCTTCTTTCGCGGATTGGAGATTATGCTATTTTGACGAAACTTATGTTTCGGACTGAATTTCTTTTCTTTTGACTATCAGTTGATGCTTGTTTCTGTGAGCTATGACTTTCCATTTATTTGCTGCTGATTTAGAAGCTGTGTCTCTTTGTTTTGCAGGAAAAACTTATTCAAAGTAATAGTAGAATTGAAGTTTCTTTAGGGAAGAAGTTAATGAAAGATATGCTTCCTGAGATTGAAAAAGAACACAAGGTTCCAATCTGCTCTATACTTGAAACTTTTTTTGTTTCTGTTTTTCATCTTGGTTACAGTAAAATAGAACTGTATATGTGCATATTCTTGGCTGAATAATTCTTATTGACTGCATCCTTTCATAATGGAATTTTTTTCCCCGCTGTCAGAGAAAAGAAAAATTGTTGAAAAAGCAACACAGACAGGCTCTTCTCCTTGATAACTATTTGGTTGTTGATGGTCTTGGTGGTGGACGTTCTCTCCGTGATAGGAAGCCAGTTAGATACACTTTTGGTAAGGTTATAACCTTGTTGGAAATTCATGCCCCGTAAATATCCAGCTTAATCTCTACTGGGCTGAAGAGTATTACTAATATCGAAAATTATTGCAGATGATTATGATAGGTCCATAAATGAAGCTATCAAGATAACAAAGTACGTCTGAGTGTCCCTTGCAGTGAATCATCTCTGCTGTTGGTTTCCTTTAACATTTTTATGTGGTGAATATTATCTATTGTCTCTTACATTCTGTTTGTTTTGGCGATACTATCTCAGGAAGAAACATCCATCACCAGAACCTCATCTCCACAGAAGAGAATCTGCCAGATTGGACGCTCTTGCGAATGGCAGATCGACCAGTTCAACCAACCCTACTGAGCCTGTGAACGATACAGCATCTGCGAGATCTGATGATTTTGCTGATTATGATGATTTCGATGAGCAGAGAGATGAATCCTTGGACAGAAGGCAAGTAACTGTGTATTTTTCTTCTTTCCTTTAACTTCCTGTCCGGAACTTTAGGTTGAATTAACGAGAATAATGTCATGACAGTAACAGGCGCAGACAACGACCCCAACGGTATTCTGCTTCAGACTTTGTTGAAACTGTTTCAGACAATGAGGTAGAATTTGAAAGCGACGATGACATTTATGGGGAAGCAGTTTATGATGAAGAATATCTGAAGAAGCGTAAACAGAAGAAGCTTTCAAGTGGTTCTGAGGGAGAGGAAGAGAAAGGAGATGAAGAGTACAAATGGGATGCAGACAATGCCGAGTATGAGGAAGAAGAAGAAGAAGAAGACGAAGAAGATTCTCTAAGTGCAAGCGAAGAAGATAGTGATGAACCACTTAGGGTTAAGAAAATGCCACGAAGAGAAACTAAGTTAAAGTCAAGGTCAAGGTCAAATGATTACCGGCCAGGCCTGAGACGTAGTAAAAGAGCCACAAGAATCGATTACCAACAATATGAGTTCTCAGAATCAGACAAAGAAACAACAGGAGTGGCAAAACGTAAGCGATTGGTTGAGCCGGAAGAACATTCTGATGAATCAGGGAATGGGAATTTCACTATGGGAAGTCCGGACTCTGAAGACAATGCAAATGACCCTGAAACAAAATCCGGTGAAGAAGAAGAGCTGAGAGAATTCAATGACAATGCGGAGACAACAAATGGTGAAGAGAATCACCAACTTAACAAACCAAACGGCACAGACCAAGAAGAAGTTGAGGGTGTAGTGGGCAAAAGGCGTTACCTTGACTTAAACGAGCTTGCCCCTGTATCTGGTTTTGATGATGGTCCAAGTACAGTATTGAAGGGTGATGATAAGACAGACAATTCATAAGAGATCTCTCTTTATCGTCTTAAAGCTCCCTCTGGTCAATCACCATTGTATGATAGATAAGCAAGATTCTCGCGAGTTATTTCTGGCAAAAACCCCTTGCGGAGACACTTCATTGGCTTTGTCTCCATTCAAGCATATCTGCCTTGTTGTAGCTTCAAGTTATTCAGGCCAATTCGGCTGATAAGTGAAGAGGAGAATGTTGCAGAGGCCGAAGAGGTATGTGTAGATTAGGTTAGTCATTTTTTCTTACCCTGAAAAAAGAAACAATGAAGAGGGTGAACCAGAGAGATTCCTAAGAGCTTTTTAATGTTATGAAATTATTATTAGTGTAAAAGTAACTTTCTCTAACTTTTGTATTGGCCATAAGAACACACGTTCGAGGTCTCTTAGATTTTGGTAAAACGACGCAGCTTTGAGACTTACTGAATGTGATTATGGTAGGTACATGGAGCAAATCATTTTAAAAGCTATGAAACTCATGTTGCTTTATCCCATGTCATTCTGACTCTGTGAGCTTCAAGCCTGGATTTTAGATGTCTATGCACATATTACGTTGATACCCTTTTCAGAAGGTGTTGATTGCATAAACTCTGAGATCACTAATTCATAGAGAATTCAAGTCGTTTCCTTTTTACACTAAATATTAGTTCTAAAGTAACAAACAAAACATTGTTACTACTTGCTATTTAGTAAAGAAATAAAAGTCAAATCACCAAAAGATGGCTTACTTTTCTTTGAAAATTTGATAAAATACAGTCTTAACCAGAAGAACGGTATCTCTAACGTCAAGACTTAATAATACCTTGTTTAATTTCATTAAAAGTTGTTATATAGATTCTATTTAAGAACATCTTTAAAAACAATGATGAAGTGTGCTAAAGATCTTGGAACCAAAGTTATCTTCTTTGATAAATTTTTGGAACCAAAGATGTGGCAAAATAAAGAAAAGAAAAGAGAAAATATCAATTTTATATATATTTAAAGAATCATGCATATGTAATTTAAGAAAGATGAAGGCCTATTCATGCCTTTCTTGCCACACACGCTTCTTAGACCTCCAAACCCATTTTGCCTAATCCCTTCCTTCCCCACAACACTCCCTTTGTATTATTATTACATGCCTCATTCTTCATATTTGTAAACAAAAGCTTTATTCTATTTCTCCAATACTAATAACTGCATTTTATAACTTTTGTTTCTTTAAAGGAAAATGGTGAGATCTTGCTCTTCAAAATCAAAGAATACTTGGACAAACGAAGAAGACACCTCCCCAAAGTTTGTGCTTGCGTCTGCGTCCAAAAACGGATCTGCAGTTCCTAAGAAAATAGGTTACAAAAACATTTCCAAACATTTATTTCCTTCTTATAATTCTATGATGTTGATATGATATGATATATCTTTATATGTGTTTGAACATTTTATAGGACTTAGGAGATGTGGGAAGAGTTGCAGAGTGAGAAAAACTGATCTCTCAGGAGCTAAGAATGAGAACTTCACTTCTGAAGAAGAAGATCTGATCATCAAGATCCATGCAGCAATGGGAAGCAGGTTCGCGTATAACTCCAAAATAATATTTTCTGTATAGATTCTTTGAGATTTCGCTGATTGTGATGATTTTTGTTATGTGTGGATTTAGATGGCAACTTATTGCACAACATCTACCAGGAAAGACAGAAGAAGAAGTGAAGATGTTTTGGAACTCAAAACTAAAGAAGAAACTGTCTGAAATGGGGATAGATCCTGTCACTCACCGTCCTTTTTCTCATGTGCTTGCTGAATACGGCACCATTAATGGTGGTGGAACCCTAAACCCTAATCCCTTACAACAAGCCGGATCTTTTGGACGTAATCATTCCCTCAACGAAGATGCTCATCAACAACAACAACAACAACATGATGATTCAGGAGACCTCATGTTTCATTTACAAGCAATCAAGCTTATGACCGAGTCATCAAACCAAGCCAAGCCCGATTCTACATTTGTGTACGCCTCTTCGTCTTCTTCTAATTCGTCTCCTCCATTGTTCTCTTCAACATGTTCTACCATAGCTCAGGAGAATTCGGATGTTAACTTCACCTGGTCTGATTTTCTTCTTGACCAAGAAACCTTCCAAGAAAACCAACAGACTCATCCTCAAGAACTAGTCAGCTTGTATGGGAACGAGTTCTCTGAGGCAGCAGATGTTACAATGGCTAATACATCAACTGTAGCTTCTCAGATCGAAGAAGAATCTTCGAGCAATGGATTCGTTGAATCGATTATAGCTAAAGATATAGAGTTGGTCTTGGGATTTCCCAGCTATTTGGAACAGCCTTTCCATTTTTAGTTTTATCTTTCTTCTTCTCAACTACTGAATAAAGAAACAATCTAATAAAGAGAAAGAGCTGCTTCTTATACATCTTCGATTATTGTTACAAGTTAAACTGAGAAAGACTTCACAAACATAATTCAAACAGAAAACTTAGACTTGAGTCTGCTCACAGTTTTTTATCATCAGTCGTAAAAGGTTTTGGTCAAAACCACAATGGAAACAGAGTATTGTTAGTCGTCAAGAATCCTACAAAACAAAATCAATCTTTTTTTTGGAGAATATTTGGTTGAGAACAGAACATGAAAAGTTTGTTCTTTGTTAGTAAATTTTAGTCGCTTTATTGTAAAATTGATGAAAAATAATAATAAGTCTGCCCACTGTGTAAGTAAAGCTAAAAGATGAATAAGTTGTCTTATTTTTGTTTGTTTGTTTTGAGAATATTTTCAAGTGAAAATCATTTGATGCAACTTGACTTAGACAACTGTTTTAAAATTTGATGTGTATAATTATGCCACCGTATGAAGGAAGTTGTGATAATTTAATTTAATTAATAGATAAAAATCTAAATAAGAGTTGACTTATTATGATTTCATTTTGGATACCATTAGTTTACAATGTCTCCAAGATTGTTAACAGAGACTTTTCACAAACGATTTAACTAGACAGAGTTTTAGTTTCAGAGAATCAACAAAAATCCCCAAGAGCTAGCTAACACAAGAAAATGTCCACAATAACAAATATAATAAAGAAGAACAAGAAAAAAGAAATATTTTTTTTACTTTCGAATTTTCATACCGATTATTACAGACAGTTTATATGATTTATTGATTTATAATATAGTATTATTACAAATGATAATTTCAGAAAACATAAAAATAAAAGATTTCAACCAGCAATCCTGGACTTGAGATTAGCAACAGTTGTTTCATCAGTCCTAAACGCTTTGGTCAAAACTGCGATTGGAATCTCAGGTTTAGAACCAAACAGAGTATTAGGCAAAACAACAGCTCCTGGAAGCTGACTGTTAAAAGCCGTTATCATTCGCGCTTTATTTTTACCAACGTTCCATTGGAAATGAACCAATCCTCTTGGGATAACAAACATTTCTCCAGCGTTCATAACTTTCGAGAACAGAGTGTTGTTGGTAGTCACGAACCCGACAAAGACCGAGCCTTCTATAACAACACCTGCTTCGGTCGCACGAGGATGCGAGTGAGGTGGATTCACACCTCCTGGAGCAAACTCAACGTTGTTCATGGAGAGTCCTAAAGTGTTTAAACCAGGAAAGGTTAGGACGTTGCCGGGAGCAACGGTTACACCGTTAGGGTTTGATGTGTCTAAGGGACCAGCTAAACCGGAGAAGAAGAAGTCAGAAGCAGAGACAGCTGATTTGCAAGGGAAGCCATTGATGGAAGGAGAAGCTGTGAGATCACCAACGCAGAAGTCTTGTAAAGGATCAGAATCAGATGAGAAAGATGGGATTACGAAGAGACATAGCGTTAGAAGGAAAGATATGAAAAGGGAAGAAGAAGAGATTTGAAGAGTAGCCATAGTTATTTGATTGAGAATGATGAAAAAAACAGAGCATCCTCTGTTTTGTTATATATAGTGGTTAGTCTCTGGTCTTTGGAAATATCCTCTTTTGACTTGTTCTTTTTTTTAGATATTTCCAAAAGTTTGAGATAAATAAACGGACATGAAAAAATTGTTTCTTTATTACTAATGGTACAAGTTTGATGACATGTTTTTTACACTATTACTCTGTTTTCTAAAGCTTTTTTATTGGTTTCGTCGTAAGAAGCAATATGCAGAAGAACATTTCAAAGTTAATGGCTGAAATGTCTCTATCTTATGTTTTAATCAGAGAAGAGTTCTTACTTAGTCATAAAATACATAATGACTTTCCAGACTTAAGCTAATTATCCTAGAGAAAAATAAAAAGTTCAGAGAAATCTAGGATTTTTTTAGTGTTTATTTGAGAATTATTGGCGGGTTATGCACAAATGTTTCCATAATGGTCCAATTAGTGGGTAAGAATGAATCTAAGTATGTATGTTTAATAATTTTTGGCTGGGTCAAGTCTCTATGTGTTTGTTAAAGTGTGGTTTTCATGAATAGTGTTTTAATTAGTAAAAATAATTACTTGGCGTCAGGGTTTTAGTTTCAGTGATGAATCATCAAAGAAAGATTCAACCAAGTTCTCAAACAAACAAACAAAAAGATTCAAAATTGAGTTTGAAGTAAGAGACATGACAGAAACAAAAAAAAATCTTTGCTTGTTTCTGTAATAAGTATCAGTTACATACAGAATTGATACAAGGATGTTGTTTTTTTGAAATCTTCTGATAATAGAAGAAGAAAAGTAAAAAAAAACATTCATGATTCTGATGGCATTTCGATGAAACTACGAAGCATATGCAGATTCTGAGATATCTGTAATAGAATTGCTTCTCCTTCACTAACATCTAAAACATCTGAAATTTGCTGCAACAATTCACCTTTTGTTTCAATTGCACTTAATCTCTCTGTTATCTCTGAAATCTCTTTCACTAACAAATCTTTTCTGCTTCCATTCCCTGTCACAAAAATTCAAAAAGTTTAAACAAAAAACTCAACCTCAAGATTCTCTTAATGAAACATATAAAACTAAAAACAACTTACCTTTTTCTTCCTCTATGATTACTACACCATTGTTGGCTTTAGATTCCTCATCAGAACCATCTTTCATTTGTTCCACCAAATCTTGTTCTTGATTTGAAGAACAAACAGGTTTATTAGTTTCATCGTTTTCTTCATCAAGAAACACTTCAGCTTCTCCTCCTTCTTCTTCTCTCAACAATCCAAATCTCAATCTATAAGCTTCAATTTCAGCTTCAAGCTCTTTCATTTCCTCTTCTCTCTTAACCAACAAACCATTCATAGACTGCAAAGCTTCTTGATCATACTCCGCTTGCTCGTCCATCATTCTCTGATACTGCAATGCCTCCATTTGAACCGCAGCTTTCTCAGCTTGAAGTCTAGTGATCATAGCCATCGCATTGTTCGCCGCAACAGCCGAAGCACTCCTCTCTTCGTCTAACTCCATGTACAAATCCATCAACGACTTACGATCCAACCTAACCTGTCTATTTAGATGATGCAGTATCGAATCTCCATCCAACACTTCGCTCTCGGAAACGTTTTGATCAATGAGAGACTTCCTCATAGATCTAACAGACCATCTCGGACTATTCTGAGCCGAATCAGAAAGCGGAATACCAAAGAATCTATTGTTGCTTCCTCCTTTAACAAAACTCGGAGTTCTATCATCTATTGGATCCACCAATGCGGATTTAACAGAAGGATCTTCATCCTCAGGGAACTCTGAGTATTTGATGTGAGACAAATCCAAACTTCTTTGATTAAATGAGACTCTAGGAGAAGGACTAGGACCAGCAAAGAAATTATTGTTCTTTGGTTTCTCGTATTTCACTTTCAATAGCTCTCCACAACAAGAACAACGACGTTCATGTTGCTGTTGCTGTTGCTGAAGAAACCTGTCGTTGTTGCTTCTGTGATCAATCTGATAAAAGTTGTCTTCTTTCTTTGAACCTGTAACTGGAAACGCTAGCTGAAGCTCACGTTCATCGTCGATGAGAAGCTCGAGATCTTTATGTAAGATTCCAATAAGAGATTTGTAAGTGTCGACGTCTGATTCTTTCTCTGTTGCGAAAGAGAGAAGACATCCTTCACACATTCGTTTGATCTCGGAGAGTTTCTTGTGAACATGACAGTAAGCTAGAGAAGAGACATTCTTCTTGTGAGATTCGCAGATTGAGTCGTTGTAATAGAAATCAGGGTTTGTGCTGACGAGAACATGGTCGAGTCTAGTGCAGAGAAGACAAGGGAGTTTGAGGTCGAAGAGTTTAGCGATTTGGTTAGAGAAGAAAGATAGGAAGCCATCGATGAAGAGGATAATGATGAGGATCCATTCAAGAAGAGCGTAGATTAAGAAATTCGGAAATGTTCCAACTTCTTCTTCTATGAAAT
Organism: Cardamine flexuosa; assembly: GCA_963555745.1. Lineage (NCBI taxonomy): Eukaryota > Viridiplantae > Streptophyta > Magnoliopsida > Brassicales > Brassicaceae > Cardamine > Cardamine flexuosa. Next base: position 6,668,925 of record OY743214.1, read on the forward strand.
TCTTGAAGGAACGGTTTGACATAATTTTTGTGATTGCAAAAAAAGCGATCACGAATGGTTAGAAGGAACACACAGAGATAAAACTAACAGGAAAAAAGAAGAAGAAGAAGATGATGAAAATTAGCTTAAAAGGTTACATGAAGATTTGAAATGGAGACGGAAGGAAAGGGAAAGAAAAAACCAGAGGTTTATGACCTTTATTATTTAGTCTTCTATATTTGGGATTGAAGGAAGACCAAAATTACCTGAAATAACGGTTAATCGCAGACAAAATTGGAGTTGTTTATAAAAAAATTATGCTCTGTTGTTTTGGATTATGCAGAGAGATCATTTAACAAAAACTGAGTAAAGTCAAAAGTGGCCTCATGAAATTGGCAAACATTATTATGGCATAAAAGATGATAGATAAAATATTCGACGAAACCATACATACATTTTTTTACTTATCCATCCCCAGAAGATAAGGTATACAAAAGCCTAAAAAAAAAACCCACAAATCACCAACCATTGATTGAGATGGGCCACATGAGATTCACGACTTGTTTTAACTTACATATCACAAAACAGAACACAGAGAGCAGAGAACACTGTGACCTGACATGGTTTTTACAAACAAACAAAGATGAGATAGAGAACCCTAAACACTGTTTGTCCACATCTCTATAGCCTTCCTCTGTTTTTTGTTCTTTTTTCCCCTGATTATTTATTCAGACACAAAATACATAAAAGTTTGACAAAGCAAGGCCCTAAAGAAATATCAAAAACTGTTATTTTTTGTTATCTGTTTATAACTAATATGTACTACTACTACTACTAATACAACAGAGAAACAAAGAAAGAAACAAGGTCTTGTAGATTCATTCACCTTGGCTTTTAGGTCTAAGCAACTCTGATGATGCTGCTATTGCTATCTCCATCACTGAAGCTAGGCATCATCATGAAAGCTGAGTGTCTTGAGTTGGATTGCTCGTTAAGATTAAATGAGGAGGCCAGAGAAAGGTTGAGAGAAATCGGAGCTGCATCTGTGTTAAGATCAAACACAGGCTTTGCTTGGAATGTTACTGGGACCAGATATGACTCGTTGGGATGAAATACTTGTGCTGCATTCTCAGTTCTTGTCGGTGCTGCAACTTGAGGAAAAACTTGCATAACTTGATGTCCAGAGTTCATGTTGGTTTCAGGTAGTGATGAGTTCTCCTGACCCTGATCTTGCTCCATGGGCATTTCTGTGACCTGATCAAATCAATGAGACGGAGACTTAACAACCGTCACACACCTATGATAAATATAACACTAACTCAACTATTTCTAGCAAAGCTTGGAATATATATTTCCCAATTTGACCAAAAATCATTATGACACTTCTCCATATTCACTTTCTCTTATTAGTTCTAAAGAGGAAATAATAAAAACAAATTCTCAGATAGACTCTAAAACAGAAACGTCTACCAAAAGGAACGAACTTTCAGAAAACAGAGAACAAAATTATACTCTTATCAATTAGACTAAAGTCTAGAATCAAGTTAGAGATCTTACAGTCTCAGTAGTAATATCGAAAAGGCTAGATCTTCGGCGGCGACGGTTGAGATTGGTTCGTCGGAGGAAGTATTTCTGAGCATGACTAGCTACTTGAGTAGGAGTCCTGCTCTTCACAAAGTTTCTTGATATTCCTTTCCAATCTCCTTTGCCTATTTTCTGAAGCCCAATCAAAAACCTCTTGTGCTCCTTCTCCGTCCATGGAACCCCTGTTTTGGTTCACATAAAACAAAAATCAGCTCATTGATACAAATCAATAGCTCAACACCAATAAATCAGCTACCAAAATCAAACATGCATAGATTCAACCAATCACAAATTGGATAATGTCAAATTGAATACTTTCAATCTCAATATCGCTAATTGATTCATTTCGAATCTCAGAATCCATGCAAGTAAAACAAAAAATTAGTACCTCGTTTCCTCTCGCGATTTCCGCCGGAAGAAGATGAAATCTGGATAGCGTCATTGGCGGAGGCGTAACCGTCGGTGACTATCACCAAATCGGCTTCTTTCTTATCGTCTTCACCATCTCCGGCGACGATTATCTTAGGGATCTCCTCCTCAGGCGAAGACTTTTCGTAATCAGATAGATTGTTCAAACTCACACACTTTCTCATCGGATCAACCACAACCCTAACTCCGAACAACATGATCTCTCTCTTCTCATCGCCACCACTTCCGGTCTCCGACGAACTACTAACGGCGGCCATTAAAATATACTTATTTCCAATATTGCCCTTTCGAATCTTATAAGAACCGTACAAATAAGGAGACGAGGTGTGAGTGGATCTGAGCTACTTCTTCTGCTTCTTTTATAAAACGCGATAAGCCACGTGGCTTATTAGACTGTTGTGTTGTGTGCTCAGGATAACATAATACGTGTCGATATTTCATTTGTACGTCACTCGTTCCCTTCGTGACCTGCGTGTCTCGCTATTTTTATCTTCCTCCTTTTGGATTTTTTTTTTAATTTTTTATGTTTATATATTCTCATAATATGGCACTCTAAATTAATTTTTTTTTGTCATTTTAATTGAAAGTGCCTTTTTTTTTGTTTAATCATATATTGATTATGTGTCTGTCGACGTCTCTCTCTCACAGTCACAACACAAAATATGGTGTTTTATATTTGTTTAATCATTTAAATTTTTTTATAGTGTTTCAATATGAAAAGGGCAGAAAATGAGAAAAGTTGGTAAAGGACTTATGCCGTTGTGCGCATGAAACTATCTACTAGAGATGAATTACCATTTTGAATGGTAGTACTTCATAAAACTGTTAACTGTATAAATGGTGGTCTTATAAGTGTTTTATAATGTAATGCTAGTACTTAGTAGTACTAAATAATTAACAAAAATAAATATTAGTACAAAACGAATCTGGTCAACTCAGTGCGATTCCCAATTACATCCAACCTGATCATCTTTATGAAAAACCATTTTTATTTTATTTTAGTGAAGTTGAGACGAATCATCCAAGCAACAAAAAGTTACCTTGAAAACTTCAATCTTTTTGAAGAATACTTCGTCTTTCAATCTAAATAAAGCCTCCAAAAACCCTTTAATTATTGTCTTCGTTGAATATTTAAATCTTAGTGCGACAAATTACTTCTGGTTAGAATTAAATGATTGATAAACTAATCAAAAGAATTATTCCAAATTGTGGTATCAAAATATTTGATGAAGACATGGGGCCAATGGTCGCACATGATATCCTCATCTCTTTAATAGTAGTTTGTGTCTCCATCTTTTCTCTTATCTTTTTCAGTTTTTTTTTGTTTGCCCATCAATTGCCTTTTAAGTTTTAGTGATTTCCCTTGCAAGTTGTCTATTTAAAAATCATTTGTAATGATGATTATTAAAACGATCAAAATACAAATCGCCTCATAGTGTACACACCTACAAGCTGATTGCTTCGCATTTCACACCACTATTTTAAGCAAATAACCGATTAAATTCACTCACTTATAATGTTTTAGCAGATTATTCTGTGAATCAAATCTCTAAAATCTTTTTTAATTACAAAATTTGCGTAAACTATAGTTTAACCATATTCTTTCAAATAAGAATGCACACAAATTTTGGAGAATGGTAATGTTGATATATAGTTGTTGACTTCTTGCTCATAAAATAAATTATGATTACTCATAAGAATTAGTGTACTCTTCTATTTATACACTACACTACTTGTAGTATAAGATAACCAAATTTGTTACCAATTTCAATGATCACAACTTCACAAGACTTAAAAAATAATCTGAGTCTCTAATGGTGCAGGGTTATCTTCATTATATATATATATATATATATATATATATATATATATTTATAAAATGTGTCACATAGATTAATGAAAAGGAAAGAGTAACATTTAACTCTTTTTTCTTGAAAACACTTTTTTCTTTTTGTACTTTCGTCATCTTTGTCTCAATTTTATTTTCATTTTTAATAAAGAAATAATTAACTTGTAAGCATTAGTGTTTAAAAAAAAATTAGGAAGAAAGAAAAATACTTTACTTTTAAAAATTTATTTTTAGGTAGTGGTTTTTACTGAAACGTGGTTTCATGATCAATCCCATTAAAGTTTAAACATGGAGTTCAACAACATGCATGTTAACAAAGATAAATACATCTCATTATTAATCAACCATTATTTTTTCGTTAAAGGAAGAAAAAGAGAATGAAAAGCACAAATATTGGTTAGGAATGAAAGCCAGCACCATTGCCTTTTACTTGGTTGCACACAAAGATGAAGTTAAAGGAGTTTGTTTACATAAAGCCATTAAAAAGGAGACTTTTCTCCTTTTAGTTATCGCTTTAGCCAATTTGGATGAGTTTATGACTTTCCCAAATCAGAATTCTAGAAGAAGGTGGATGATGAGAGTGCACATGATTGCGTACTTAAACAGAAAATTAATATTTGTTCAAACATGATTCAAAATTTGTAATCTTGTTCCACTTCCCACTTGACAAGCCCAAGCCCTTTATGGTATTTGAAAACCTTGTGTTGCTCCACACTCACAACAACAACAAGAAGACAATATTGACTCATACCAAAATTAACGATAGATGAATCTAACAATCCACAATGGAATGACACGATTTATATATATTACATGATAAATAACTTAATACGTAGATTTTTTAAAAATATGTAATACATTATCAATTGTTTTTCTTATGGTTTTTTTCCCATTTTTAACTCGAAAATTAAATGAAAACGAAAACATCGACCGGAAAACCCGGGAAACGGCACCGTCGTCGTTTTAAAGTGGTGTATCCGTAATAAAGTAGAAAAGTCAGGGGTAATAAAGTAATTACATCCATTTCCGTTCCTAACTGACAGATTCTTCAAGGCAAAAGGTAAAAAAAAAGGGAAACCAAACCACCTTTTTTTTTCTTCTCGTCGTTCGTTCTTTTCTTCTTCGTGACTTCGGTCGGGAAAAAAATTCGCCTCTCCATAACCGCATTCTCAGCCCTAATGACCGATCCTGAGGTAAAAATCCCATTTTTAATCCCTTAATTTCCGCCTTTATCGACTTCACATTCCGAATTGAAAAAAAACAAAGTTTTCTTTTTTTGTTTCTTCTCTGTTTCTTTTAGGTTTCGTTTCTCTTTACAAATGATTATTGTCTCTGATTTCGTTTATTCGATCTGAGTTTGTGTTTCCGATGTGGGTTTTGTTTTTTTCTCTATTGGGTTTGCATATATGCGATGAATTGTTTCGCTTTTTTTAATTTCCGGGTAGCAGAAATTAACTGCCTTGAAAAAGGCTTATGCCGAAACAATACTTAACACGGCGAAGGAAGCTGCGGCGCGTGTGATGATATCCGAGAAGACAGCGCGTGGGTATCAGCTAGAGCTTGTAGCGGTTAGAGATGAAGCTCTCCGTACATGTCTTAGGCTTAAACAGATGTATGATTCCAAGGTAATTTTACAATGTAGATTCGTTTCTGTGTATTCTTAAACTTGAAAAACTTTTCATCATCTAATTTGTTTCATCTAAGATGTATTTGAGGATTAAGTGTTTTACATTTCTGAGTTTTGTGTGATTACTATGAGCTTTATTTACGTCTTTAGTTCTTAAGATTTTACTGCAAAATCTTCAGCCATTTTCCATAGAGTATATGCTTCGGCACAGTTTCTTCATTTTCAGAACTATTTTGGAATGATTCTCTGAAAGTCAGGTTTCTGATTTGGAGACTTACATTTACTTGATTCTTATGTAACTCAACTCAATTGATTTTGTATTCTTACTCTAGGATTTCATATTCGCTTAGATCTATATTAGTTCAAATGTTGTCTTGGAAATAGATTTCATTTGTTTAATTCATTGCTCATCCGCCTATGAAACCTTATTTTAGCAGTATATTCTGAATCTATCATTTTGCTGGAGAGGACCTTAAATAATGTGAGATCATATTTGGTTTACAATTCTTTTCTATGTTCTAGAAATGTTGCTGTCATTGATACTAATTCCACTTATAACAGTAACTCATAGTTTGATCAAAGCTGTTTAACTTGACATTGTGGCACATTCTCTTGAGAATGGACTTCACAGACACTTCAACAAAAAATAAAAATCTGTGGTTATAGGTGAAGGAGGCAGAAATGATATCTTTGAAACAGCAGCAAAAGATAGAGGAACTTGAAGCTCAACTTGGAGAAGCTGAAGATATAGTTGGGGAGTTAAGGATGGAGTTACGAGAATCCCACCATCTGCTGGAGAAAATGACTAATGGTCGTCAAACAAATCTTAGCACCGAGGAGAAAAACCCCAAGGAAGCAGTTTCTTTAAAAATGCGTGAGGACTCTAGTAACCACGAGAGAGCAGCAGTAGTGGCTAATGTGATAAAACCACACAGAGATATTAGTATTAACCGATGCTCTTATAAAGAGAACAAAGATCCTTGTCAACATATGCTTCCTTCCATACTAAGTAGACGCAGAGAAGCTGAGGCGTTAGAAAAGAACGTGGCTGATGTGGAATCAACTAAAGAAGCAGAGAAAGAGAATGATATTGAGCTTGCTACTACACCTGTGTTGCCTTGTGAGAAACCGTGTATCAAATTCGAGTATAAAAGGAAGCGTAAGAAAGATGGAAGAAGCAGCCCTGAAGGAGGAGGTTCCTCCTCACAAGATGATGATGATGAGACTAGAAACAGGAGACAAAAGACTGGTGAGAAAGACAATGTTTACTTGGACGCTTTCACTAGTACTGAACCATCTCGTGATAGTCGACGTGTAGCTCAAGTGGCTCGTCAGGTTAGTAAACCTAAATAAGTATTTATCCCATTATTTGATTTTGGAGAATTGTTGATTTCTTCTTATTACCATTATGTATAATTAATGTCTTCTATGAATATTCAAGATTATGACCATTTTGTTGTTGTTTTTTGCTTTGTTCGCATAGCTTTTGCCATTCTCAGAGAAGAAAGTGCTGCAGCAGAGCCAGTGTGATGATGTTCCTTGATTCACAAGTAAGCTTCGAAGGTCCTATCATCAAAATGGTTGATTAGAGAAATTAGCTCTAGTAGTAAGAGATGTACCCATTCTCACCTTATATAAAACTAATGGAAAAGCCTAAGTTTTGGCCGCCAATTTAGATTTTTTTTTTTCTTACACTTGGCAATCTTTATCTGACGTCGTTTTCTCTATACCTTGACTAGTCCAAAAGCATTAAATGGTACGATCACGTTAATTTACTCCAAATTAAGTTGAGTGTAGTCTTTTGAAATCCAATAAACACATATAGTCGCAACTCGACCATTTAATGCTTTTGGATTAGTCAAGGTAGACCAAGCCGGGCTTCAATTCTCCGAGACCAGAAAACCAAGCATTTATATTGTTCGAGAACCTTAGAAAAGTCTCTTGGTTTTGTTTGAATATGTCAACTTCATGGTCTCTTAGTCAAAGACTCGAAATATTGAGGGTCTTGACTAGGCGCATTTGAAGAAGTTTCCTCGATAGGGTTACTTGATTCTATAAAATATACGAATTAATTAATATTCATCCATGATAAATGATATTTATACAATAATGTTTTAATGTGTGTTCTTCCAGCGAAGGTTCCAGAATATTATTGACTCATAAATATTAAAGATTAGAACCGTCATATTTGTTCACGAACACAAGGTTTGACCAAACACAAAACACGTCTTTAAAAATATGAAATGTATACTAGTATTTAAACACACCAGAGGAAACGAGAGAGAATCACAACAATCTTTAAAATCATTTGTTTCATTAGTTTTGGTTATCTACAAAAAAAAACATTTTGAGTTAAAGCTTTTTGAAGAGGATAATTATGAACGGAGCATCGTGGGCTGACCAGTGGGACAATAGCGGCGACGGCGCCATCGTCAGAAGCAGCGGAGGTGGAGCTGCGTCGAACTCGAACACGACTAAGTACAAGGAGAAACTGGGACATGGATTAGACAAGACCAAATCCGTAGCTTCTTCTGGTTTCAAGAAGATCAAGACTGGATCTGCTATGGGTTTTCGTTGGGTCAAGGACAAATATCAAAAAACCACAAACAAACATTAAAAACATTTCAAACTCTTTATGTATATGAGTATATATTGAGTTATTCACTTGGTAATATTATGTCTGATGTTATTCTTTTACCTTGTGTGATTTTTGAATGTTTTTGTGTACTGTTGTAGATACTAAAGATTGTATGAGTTTTGAGTATTTGTATTCATGTGATTAGTTATATTGATTTTTCTCCTTTTATTTTTTGAATTGCAGCTTCTAATTCTACCCTTTTATAATCGAACTATAGTAAAATACCTTACAATTCACAAAATCAAGTATAGTTTTGTAAAAAAAAACTATCAAAATATTACAAATAATGTTTACAAAATACAAAGTGTTTGTAATTTTTTTGTGAGAAATATCTTTAACGATTGTTTTATTCTTTTGAATTGTTCAAAAAATTCGAACAAATAATATTTTTACTGAAAATTAGATGGTATGATCAAAAAGCTCGGAGGAGGGAAATTTTCCCTCGCTTCTCTACACAACGATTTTTGTCCTCCAGATCTGAATTCGTTCTTCACTGTAAATCAATCAGAGACACACAAACCCTAGTTATTATCAACCAAAGCCGTCACCTTTCTAAAATCATCGCCGAAGCAGAAACCCTAATTATCAGCTACCTCCGTCGTCGCTAGAGGAATTTGACGGCGACGAAAAAGGAGAAGAAAAAAGAAGATGTCGATTGAGATGCCAAGAGGTTTACCATTTGCCGTCGACACTTTTGGACCTTACAATACGACGAAGAGAAGAAAGAGACATCATTTCTTAACTCACGCTCACAAAGATCACACCTTTGGGATTTCTCCTTCTAACATCGTCTTCCCCATTTACTCTACTTCCCTCACCATTTCTCTTCTTCTTCAACGTCATCCTCACCTTGATGAGTCTTTCTTCGTCAGAATTGAAATTGGGCAATCACTAATCGTTGATGATCTAGATGGAGATTTCAAAGTTACTGCTTTTGATGCTAATCATTGTCCTGGTAAGTTTCTCTGTAGCTAAAGTTTCAAAATTGTGAGATCTCTGTTTGACGAATTTTTCATTACTTCAATAAATTTCAGGAGCGGTCATGTTCTTGTTTGAAGGAAGTTTGGGTAACATACTTCACACTGGTGATTGTTGGCTTACACATGATTGCCTACAGAGTCTACCTGAGAAATATCTGGGAAGAAGATTTGGTGAAGCACCAAAATGTTGTCTTGATTACATTTTCTTGGATTGTACATTTGGGAAATCATCTCATAGGTTTCCCAGTAAGCATTCAGCTATTAGACAGGTGATTTTTGTTGAATCCATAGAGCATTTTTCTATGTAAAGTTTCTCCATTTTCATTGCAATTTCTTGTTTCAATGAATCAGATCATCAATTGTATATGGAACCACCCAGATGCACCAGTTGTTTATCTTGCTTGTGATATGTTGGGCCAAGAGGATGTTCTCTTAGAAGTTTCCAGAACGTTTGGCTCCAAGATTTATGTTGACAAAGCTACAAACTTCGAATGTTTCAGATCGTTAATGGTTATAGTTCCTGAAATCGTCTCTGAAGATCCTTCTTCCCGGTTTCATATATTCAGTGGCTTCCCTAAGCTGTATGAAAGAGCAAGTGCGAAACTTGCTGAGGCTAGATTGAAACTTGAGAGTGAACCTCTTATCATCCGTCCTTCAGCTCAGTGGTATGTTTGTGATGATGAAGATTATTTGGAGAGTGGGAGTCAAATTCAAAAGCAGAGGAAAGTTAGGTTTAGTGAAGCTGTAAAGGATGAGTTTGGTATTTGGCATGTGTGTTACTCAATGCATTCGTCCCGAGAAGAACTGGAATTGGCGTTGCAACTTCTTTCTCCGAAATGGGTTGTATCAACAGTTCCTTCTTGTAGAGCAATGGAATTGAACTATGTGAAGAAAAACTGTTTTATAAGTCGGTTTTCGCCTGATGATCCTTTCTGGAAGCTTCTAGATATTGACCTGGAAGTTTCTCCAGTTGCAGCAGCTGATACTCAAACGGTAACTTTAAGTTGCTGTCTCATGAGTCAAGAACTTACTCTAGATTCTGTAAATTCGAAGCTTGAACCCGTAATTGAATTGTCAAGCAAGAAGAAGAAGCTTCAACTGAGTTTATCCCCTGAAAAAAATCTTCCTATAACTCTGTTTGGGAGAGCAAGGCTAAGAAGTTTTCAGGAATATGATCATCAGCTACATGAGAGAAAAGTCATGCACACTCAATGTGTATACACTAAAACCTCGCTGGAATTGGAGAAGCCGAGTCCAAAGGAAGTAGTTGAGTCTTTACAAGATGATACCAAAGAAGAAACAATCAGCTTTTCTTCTTCTTCTTCTTCTTCTTCAAAGGAGAGTTGTAAAGATCTTAGTGGGGATTTGAGAAAGCTGTACAGATCAATGAACGCACCTGTGCCTCGGCCACTACCATCATTGATGGATCTTATGAACGCTAGGAAACGCTCTCGGAATCACTTGAGTTTCTAGCAATCGAAAACGTACAGTAGCCTCCTGATCAAGCTCTCTCACAAATATATACATTATGTTATGTTTGAGAACAGTGTGTAATGATTGTAACATTGATTATTTTTCCATTGTAACCATTCATTTCAATTTATACACAACATTGTCGGCAGGTCTTAATCAAATTATATATATACTATCTATTGGATTATATTTAGAAGTAAAACAAGATTACATAACATTTCTCAATCGACTCTTTCTCAATTATTTTTGCTGTCACTATCGTCTAATGAAAGAATTTTCTAGGATACAAGCCAAGGAAACAGTAATTAAGAACTATTCAAAAGCACTAAACTTTTGATGGTCAAGTCAAGACGACTACAAGTGCAATGTAAGATTGAAACCGACTGGTGGACTTTGATGAATGGGTGAGATGTCGTCTACACCAAGTGGAACTATGTTTTTATGATAAGCCAAGGATTAATTATCATTTTAGTTCATGGTTACTTGAACATAAAGAGCTCACTTTTACAACGATGATGAGTGGTAATAGTTTTTTTGAAAAGTCTCCATGTTCAGATTGGGTTGTTTGAAGTTTCACATACGTAAACAATGTTTCTGCTAGATTGATTTATAGAGATAGACCAAGACTTTGAGGAGAAGAGCATCCGAAGCTTGAGTGGCAAGTATTGAAGAATACACATGATGATGTAGTTTAAAGTCAAAAACAACCTTTTTGATTATGTTGTTTTTTTTAATCAACACAAAACATGAGTAGTAGTCTGATGACTCTCTCGTACATTGTCTTTGTATTAAACCCCAAAACAAAACAAAAAAACTAATGAACAAAAAACTTAGGTGAGGAATATTAACACAAACATGTTAGCTAAGGGTCTTGGCACTATATGTATATTTCAAAGTAGATGACATAGGTTTTCAGATTCTGATTTCATCCGTTTTGAAGATGGAATCTCCTCGACTGAAGAATCATCATGACTTGATGATGATGATGATGATGTATCATTGTTTTCGTCAACAAGCTTTCTCTTGTTAGAAAGGCTTAAGGTTTTGCATTCCTCTGCTTCATTTCTCATTATAAGTTGTTTAATTCGCTTGACATCTGCTAGCTTCACCGGTTTTAACAGGAACTCCTCTGCTCCTTCCTTAAGACATCTGGCAACAACAAGAAGATAAGCCACATAGTTTAGATCTCAGTATAGACAAAAACATGATCTAATTTGAAGTAGTATTACACATTAAGAAATCACTTACTGTTCTATACGAGGTAAGATATTCTCAGATGACATAATCACTACAGGTATTTCTCTGAATGTAGAAGATTCCTGTAAAATACCAATGAAATTTGTATGAGCATCAAAGAAGCTTTATTCATTTTTTTCTCAAATCGCTAAAGCAAAATCAACTATTATTATTATTATTACCTTAATCTTCTTGAGGAGATCATATCCTGTTAGTCCTGGCATTGAGTAATCCGTCACTATCAAATTCACTTTCAAATCCTGATATACAAATAAAATCACAGAATTGTTAATATAATAACACTTCAACAAAATCAGATCTTATTACCTAAACAAACATATTAATAACTAACAAAGGCTCGTTCAAATGTTGCAAAGGTATTTCTCAGTAACCTAAGAGATTTGTGTACATAAGGTTTCGTAATTATTACCTTAAGATCAGAAGCTCCTTTGTTTCCATCTAAGCCAAGATATTGCAAAGCTCGAGCTCCACTTTCTACAGTCGTCACTGCAAAAACAAAACAAGAGACACTCATAAGTAAAAACAGAGGAGTTTTTTTTAATTAAACAAAAAATAAAAAACAGAGGAGAGAAAGATTGGTTTTTTGGATTATACCTTTGCATGCAGAGATTCGAAGCAATCGCTCAATGACTTTACGGTCCACGATACTATCGTCGACGGCGAGAACATGTAATTCCGGGGGAGTAACAGTCAAATCTCCACCGGCGGGAATCTCCATCCTCATAACTTCACCTACGGCCATTGTTAGCTGATGAAGATTGGTTCAAGAAGCTATGGAGTAGTAATAAAAAGAGAAAGAAAAGGCAGAAATGAATGTGATTGAAGGAAGAAGAAAAAGTTAGGTTAGGTTAGACATAAATAAAAGAAGAAGAGGTGGTGGTGGGGTTTTAATAAGTGGAGAGATTCGGAAGATCGGATCTTGGTGGTGAGATCTTTGAAGAGGAAACAAAATCTTAAATTGGGTCAAGTGTGATGTTATGTGTTGGGAAGTGTCAGAAAACAATCAAATTTGTCTTAAGGGAAGGTCAAAATCTTTGGGCACCGAATCTTTTTTTTTAAGATTTCAAGATCTTTGTTTGGTCTGTTTCTTTCAATCCGACAGCGACTACTCCCTCGTGACGTGGATCTTTACTTCTTCTTTTAGTATTTTACTTGTCTATTTTTCTACGCTCTACTCCTAGTCGCCGACTCAATTTTACTGTTGATCATATAATCGAGTTATCTTTATATTTTATAATTTCAAAATGATATTTTCCAAACAATTTTTTATTATATAGTATATATCTTGTGTGGAATGCCATATATAACATATTTAAATATAGCTCAATTTGTGCGATATTAATAATTTAATAACATAGTTTACCATTTGTGGCGTTTTTTTGGGGGGGGGGGGGTAAATTTATTAGGTTATCCTCTATCTTAATCTTTTCTTTTTGTTGGCAACCTTTTTTATTTTTGACGACAAAAGGGTCATTTTAAAATTGTTGTCATCGTTTTCAGTTGAGTTTCCTTTATTTAATTGATTTTATTTTTATGCAATAAAGGCTCTCTGTTTAGTGGACCATTGTGTGATTTGTTGAATCTCTTTTGCTTTTGGACAAAAATCTAGAGAAAAAATATGGACAAAGTATTTTGGGTGGATCCTTTTGAGTCAATTTCAACATCTTTTAACAAATTGCAAGAGGACTAAGGCAACAGAACGTAAGATTTGGTTTCTAATTAATACAATAATGCAATATGCTTTTGTAGATATGCATTGATAGATATTTAAATAAATAGATTATATAGACCATTTAATTTGCTATTATTTTAAAGATACATGTAGATATTATAAGATCCTTAAATAAGTGTCAAGCATAAAATCTTTAGATAAGAATAGAAATAATATTCTGAAAATATCCAATTATATAACACCCGAATTATTACAAAGGTATATATTTTATATTTATTTATTTTGCAACAAAAGGGGTATCTTTTAATCATTTCATTACGTTGTTAATTAATACCCTTACTTTTGAAAGTTGACAATTATTGTGTGATTTGTAAATCTCTTTAGGCCAAAATCTTCAAAAGTTGTGGAGGGAATCCTTTCTACTTCTCTATCTACATCTTTACAAAATCTTTGTTTATTCGAATATCAATGTAATGTTTTGAAGTGAAAACAAGGTTTGCTTGAAATCTTGGTTATGATAACCAAAGAAATCTGTATTTGAAAATGCACTATCATCATTTACGTTTGAAAAGACGTCTTTTTACCATTTAAGAAACATATGGGTTATTTTATTGAGAATAATTTAACGAAATAACAACAAATGGTTTATTTATGGAAAAAACTGCTAACAACAACCCAAATAATTTGCAAAATGTATTTTCATACTTAACCTATGGTGCTCTGTATTTATTATCAATATGAACCATCTAAAAGATCAAATTTTAAATCTGAATCATATAAAATTTAGCCAATTTCAACATCTACCCAAACAATGTTACTAAGCCATCTAACGGTGCCGAGTTAGACGATTCGTGACATACACTAATTTTTTTGAATTAAACAACAACAAATTAATATCAATTAACAATTTAATAATTTATTTGTAAATATCAAAAATCTTGGAAATATTATTATATTAGTGTGCATAATTAAACAGCAACAAACTAATATCAATTCAAAATTTAATAATTTGTTAATAATAATTTGTAAGTATCAAAAATGTTGGAAATATAATTATCAACCCTTTATATTTGGCGAGGAGACTCGAAAATCTCTCAATCCTTAACGAAACCCTTAAAAACTTGGTGGGAGAAATTAGAGATGATGGCGACGAAGTGTGTACTGTGTTATTCTACCACCATAGTAGGTTAATCGAGTGCCAATATGCCTCTATATGCTTTCAGTGTTGTAAATCAATGGTTTAAAAGAAAGAAGTATGTGCGCAATGTGAAATTAATGTGAAGCGATTGATTGTGTTCGTAAGAGTTTATTCTTTTTCGTCAAACTGATTTCATTAGTTTTTTTTTTGAGATGAAATTAAATTTGTTATTCCTAAATATGCAAATCAGGAATATCCAGTTTATCGTTATACTGGCATCGACAAAAAATATTTTTTTTGGTAAATTCACCGAAAATGATAATCCAAATATCACCAATTGCCAATGCTATTTTTGAAAAAAAATCTGAAGTTTTTGATGATCCGTCTGAAGTGTCTGGTATTGTTAATCTATCCCTATGTACTGTTGTGTTTAGTTTGTGAATGTATCAAGATTTTAGTTTGTGATATGATTAAGTTTTTTCAATGGAAAATCTGATTTTGGAGGATTAAACTGGTGACAAGATTTGGTACTCAGGACGTTATGTGCCAGATTTATCAGGAACACTTAATTCTATGGCAACAAGAGGATGGCTCATTTGTAGCAACTCCAACTGGAAATAACTGCCAACATACGATGGTGAATGCGCAAATTAAGAAGATAACTAACAGTCTAAGTGTCTAACACTACAAAAAAATATTATTTTACATAATTTATTAAAGTACTTTTTTAAAAATTAATTATTTAGTGAAGTTAAATACATATGCAAATACTATATAACCGTTTCAAATCAATTATTTACAAAAATAATGAATCAATTATAAGTTTATAACCGTTACTAATACTACCATTTTATTCAAAATATACTATCAACAGTTCTCAAGCAATATTTTAATGGGCTGTGTATCATGAATAAAATGGGCCCTATTTAATAATTTTGTTTGGGCAACATATCATAAAACAGCTGATTTAAAATGTTTTCATGTTAAGGATAAAATAAGTGAAATTTTCTTTTAAGGAAAGGCACGTGCTTCTTTCTTCTACGTCCTAGACGCCGTTTAGGTTTTAGGTTTTAGGTTTTCTCACACCGTTGTTTTGCAGTGGATGATCTGAAAACTCTATTCAGTAGTGTAAGGATTTTTGAGTTTAGGGTTTAGGAAAAAGGATGGATAGAATCAACGGTCTATCAGATGAGATAATTTGCCATATTCTATCTTTCCTTGCGACAAAAGAGTCAGCTTCAACATCTGTGCTCTCAAAGCGATGGCGTAATCTGTTTGCCTTCGCACTCACACCGAATCTTCATTTAGATGATGGCGATCTTGAACTAGGTTGTGGACAAAGTTTCATCGATTTTGTGGATAGAGTATTCGCTTTGTCAGGCAATGTCGTAAGAGTATAGGCTCAAATCATGTCACGCGCTGGATGAACGAGGTGGTGAAACGTGGTGTCCCAAATCTTGATATAGACGTAATCGCTCGTGAAGAAGCGTTTCTAGTGCCTCGTGAGATGTTCACTTGCAAGACAATGGTTGAGCTGAGATTAGCTAAAGGATTTAAGGCTATGATTCCTCATGATGTTTCTCTTCCATCACTTAAGTCTCTCTTTCTTGAATCAATTTATTTCTATGATACTAATTGTTGTGTTTTGGAGAAGCTTCTTCCTGCTTGCCCTGTGCTTGAGGAATTAACCATTCGTGGTGGGGGCTGGAATAATGATAAATGCTGTCGTATCGTCTCATCTTCGACCCTTAAAAAACTTACTATTCAGTGTATTAATCAGTCTTTTTGGGGCATCACTTTCGATACTCCCAGTCTTGCTTACTTAGAATACACTGATTTAGCTCCAAGAGAGTATCCAATTGTGAATCTTGAATCCCTTGTCGAAGCTAAGCTTGATCTTCGTGTAGCATTTGGTTATAACGATCCAACAAATCTGATCCAGGGGTTAAGAAATGTACAGGTCTTGGAGTTATCATCTTATCATACTTCAGAGGTAAATTAAAGAATTATGTCTCTTATCTCATCTCATCATATGTTTTTTCTTACCTAATTTTTTTTATAATGAATATATTCTTGTACTTGTGGTTGAGGAATATTGAATAGTTTTGAGTTTTTGTGTTGTGTTCAGATTTTCTATTATTTCCGTGAAGTAATCCCAGTGTTGAGCACGCTGTTTCGTTTATCTATTACAATTGATTTACAACCCTACGATTGGAAATACTTTACAGTACTTCTGGAAATATTTCCAAGTCTACACACTCTTGTCATCTAGGTATATATATATATATATATAACCAAAACCCCCGTAATTAATTAAGTTTATTGGAAAAAAACTCTAATCTCACTAATCTTCACTCTTGCTTTCAGGGTCCATTGCACGGTGTTAACTGTGAAGGAGAATATGAATTGTCATGCCCTGTGAAAGTATTGAAGATAACTGAGTATGGAGGAGAATATGAAGAGATTCAGCAAATAGGACATTTGTTAGAGAAACTGCCATGTCTTGAGCTTGTCAAAGTTCGTGCTTGTGCAATAAACGACATGGAAAAGTCTGAAATCACCAAACATCTGCAAATGGTTTTTAAATCGTCCAAGTGCAAGTTCCAGATCAAGTTTTGTGAGAAAACTAACTTTGTTCCCTCCTGGTTGAATAGTTAATTAAGTCTGTATTTTTGGTTACAGTTTCTCTATTTTATAGTGTACTGACACGTGTCCGCCGAATAATATATAATATATTTTTACTAAAATTAGAGAGTTCGGTAAAAAAAATAGCTAACTTAAGGCAAACGCAAGCTCATGAGAAGCAAAACCTCTCTGTCTTCTTGTCGGAAATCCAAAACAGAGGTTTTTCAATCTGTCAAAGCTCAATATGAACCAAAATTACAGAGAAATTGATTCGTCTTCTTCGTTCTCTCTTATCTCGAATAAAGTATCTACCTTTTTCCACCCGTCGTTTGGGAGACAAAGACACGTTGGAGTTGGTGGTGGGGAAGAAGAAGAAGAAGGGAAAACAGAGGATTTGAAATCAAATTCATCGATGTTATTCACGCGCCGCCGTATCGGAGATTCACCATTTTCCGATGCAATTTTGTACTTGTATCGCTCAATTCCTCGCGTGTTTACTATTAGCGACGGTGGTCTCTTCTTCTTCTTCGAAATCTCTCTTTAGTTGTCAATCTGAAGATCAACAACTTGTAAACCCAACACGCCACGTTGATATCCTCCAAGCAGTGTCTTCCATCAACGAACTCATAACAGAAGACAAGCTCTGGGTTGAATCTTTTTTCACCGATGTATCTCCACCAATCTATGTGTTTTTACAATGCCGTGAAGACCTCTCTGTCTCTAACTGTCGTCGTTGCTTCAACGAAAGCAAATCAGAGCTCGAGAGAACATGTTTAGGCTCAAGCGGTAGGATCCATAGTGATGGCTGCTTCTTACGTTTCGATGATCGAGATTTCTCAGAGGAATTCGTCGATCCTAAGTTCGATCGAGATCAATGCGAGGAAACAGGTTCAGAGTCTGGAGAATTCTGGAAAGATCTTGATGAGGCTTTTGTGAATGTAACGTTGAAAGCTGTGAGGAATGGAGGATTTGGTGCGGCTTCGGTGACTAGTGGAAACACGGCTGTGTATGCTTTGGCTCAGTGTTGGCAAACACTTGATGAGAACTCGTGTCGAGACTGTTTGGTTAATGCTAGATCGAGTTTGAGAGCTTGTAATGGTCATGAAGCTAGAGCTTTTTTTACAGGGTGTTACTTGAAGTATTCTACACATAAGTTCTTTGATGATGATGCAGAACATAAACATGACGATGGTATTTATCATTTATGAAATGTTTATATATCACTCTAAGAAAGCTTGTGTGATAAGTTTGCTTTTCTTGTGCAGATCATAGAAGCTTTATCAACTCATTGTTTTTTCCACATTTGAGTAATCAAGATTTTATGAAATTAGCACTTGCTGTGATTATCTTATCCATTCTTGCTTCTCTTGGTGCCTTTATCAGTTACAGACGCTTTGCAAAGAAAAGAAAAGGTAAAAAATTTAACCTATGTTTGTGGTTTTCTTGTTTTTGTGGAACTGTTTCTGATTCATGCATGTTCTTATTTTTTATTTTAGCTCAAATTCCATCGTGTTCGAATTTCAAATACGAGATGCTTGAGAAGGCGACATATTCTTTCCATGAATCTATGAAACTAGGCCAAGGAGGAGCAGGTTCTGTATACAAAGGAATCCTTCCAGATGGAAGAATCGTTGCAGTAAAAAAACTCTTCTTCAACACACGTGAATGGGCAGATCAGTTCTTCAACGAAGTGAATTTGATCAGTGGAGTTCAACACAAGAACCTTGTGAGACTACTTGGTTGTAGCATCGAAGGTCCTAAAAGTCTTCTTGTTTATGAATATGTTCATAATAGAAGCCTTGATCAAATCCTTTTCAGTAAGTTACAATAACTTCTTCTATCGAAAAAACAATCCAACCCTGTTAACTAATTAACTTTGTTATATTTTGAAATTGTAGTGAAGAATACAGTTCATATATTGAGCTGGAAGCAACGTTTTAACATCATTATAGAAATATCAGAAGGTTTAGAATACCTTCACAGAGGATCTGAAGTTAAAATCATACATAGAGATATCAAAACCAGCAATATTCTTCTTGATCAAAACCTATGTCCCAAGATTGCGGATTTTGGACTCGTACGTTCCATGGGAACTGACAAAACGCAAACCAATACTGGAATTGCTGGAACACTGTGAGTTTTACTGATTCTTCTTCACCAAGTTACTGTTGCGTGTATTAGAAACTAGGTATAATGTTTTTATTTTTCTGGAACTCTAGTGGCTATTTGGCTCCTGAGTATCTTATCAAAGGCCAATTAACAGAGAAAGCTGACGTTTATGCATTCGGAGTTGTTATCATTGAGATAGCAACTGGCAAGAAAAACAATGCATTCAGGCAAGGAGCTAGCTCGGTTTTATACTCTGTAAGTAAGCTTTTAATTTGTTTCAATGTTAAGTCGTTGATAATATGGACATATAAGATACAGTCACAATCATAGTAATGGTAAACATTTTTGTTGGAATAGGTATGGGAAAATTTTAAAGCAAACACTCTATATCGGTCGGTTGATCCTCGGTTAAAAGAGAAGTTCACAGAGGAAGAAGCCTTGAAGGTTCTTGAAATCGGATTGTTGTGTGTTCAATCTTCAGTAGAATTAAGACCGCCGATGACTGAGATAGTCTTCATGTTAAAGAACAAAGATTGTAAATTTCAATGTCCTAAACAGCCTCCGTTTTTGAGTGCCAGTGTTCTAATGGCAGATGAGGAGATTAGAGTCTGATATGATCAGTTTCTTACTTTCTTAGGGTTTTTAATGTTCTTGTGTAAATTGCTAAACGAAGAATTTAATGTTCGTTTTTTATAGCTCTTCCATTGAGTCTCTCAAAATTTAAAATTATGTTTTAAAGTAAAAAAAAACAATAACAAAATATCGACAGTATCAAATGATTGACTTTGTCAATAATGCAAAACACTCATGTCAAATGTATCTTTTATATTAGTTTCAATTAAAATTTTTTTTTTTTTAAGAGACTCAAAGAAGTCTTTCCTAATACTGATGTTTTTCATTTTTACTGTTTTATGTTTTGTGTTGGTTAGGAAAATCATTAATTATCTACACCAACTAATCCCATGACTACAAATTTGAATTAATTTATAGGTGATGAAGGATACTAGATGTAGTTAATGATGATTTCCCTTTTATGTTTTTTTAAGAGTGATAATGTTAAATACGATGCAAATATTAAGGAAAAACTACAATAAATAAAAGCAATTAAACTAATGATGGAAAGGCCAATGTACAGTTTTGGTGTTGTTTTTTTTTAAGTCTGGCATCCGTTCAGATCAAATACGTAGAGATACCAAGTTTTGTCTAAATTGAAGAATCTTGAGTTACCTCAAAAATGGGAACAAAGCTTTCTTGCGCAAACTAACATTGTCTTATGCTTGATGTTCTCTAATCCGACATATCGACCCTATGCCAATGATGTTTGTAACTAGAACTAGTTTCCATTTTTAATATTTTGTGATTATAGAAGCATACATGTTTGTCTATCTTATTTTGTTATTTTACTATTATGATCTTCATATTATATCATTTACAGTTTTTTTACATTATAGTGTATATATGACGTTACACACATAGCCGACCAAATATTAAAAACATATCTATTGTAATTGATGTGAATGAAAAAAAATTGGAAAAAAATGATGTAATATGATAAAGTATGAATAAAATATTATAAAGATAAAAAAAAAGGTTTAGTATGATAATAAATTAGTTGAAACTGAACTGTATACATTTTTTTTAATTTATGACAAAAGTACTTATGATCTTCTTTATTATGATCTTGATATATTATACTTGTTCACTAATCATTTACATTATATATCATATTATACACATATAGCTGACCAAATATCAAAAAAAATAAAAATTGAAATGAGATAGTGCATAAACAAATTAGTTTAAAATGATATGTATACAAACTTATTTTTGATGTGTAGTTATTTTTCTATAAATTGAATATTTGTGCATCAATACATATAAATTTATTTATTATGGTCTTGATATGATATCTTAAATAATATTACACACACATAGCTGACAAAACATTCAAAATACATATACACAAAACTCAAAAATAAAAGTTGTAGATAAGAAGTTCAAAAGTAAAAATTGTAGATGAGAAGAAACCTGAAAAGGTGATGTGATATAACAGATAATAAAAAAAAATTACAATATAAAAAAATAAATTGAAGTGAGGGTAATATAGTAACAAATTAGATGAAAGTGACAGCTATAGTTTTCTTGAATTTATGAGCATAATATATAAAATTATTTTTACTATGGTCTTGATATACTACTATCAACATTCATTAATTGCTTACATCATATATGGTGTTACACACATAACCAACCAAATATTAGAAACATATATAAACTGAGGTACAATTGAAAGTTAAAAATTAAAATTATGGATGAGAAGAACCCAAAAATATATATATGATATGACATTAAATAAAGAAATAATACTGAAGAAGATAAATTAAAGTGTGATAGTATAATAATAAATTTGTTGAAAGTGAGATGTGTACATATTTTTAATGTATATATATTTTTAAAATAAACTGAATTTATGGTATCATTACATACATATTTATTGGTTTTTATATGCTATCATCTTTTACCAATTATTTACATATACATAACTTTACACACAAAACCAATCAAATATTTAAAACATATATATATATATATATATATATATATATATATATATATATATATATATATATATATATATATAGAAAAACGGTTGAAAGTCAAAAAGTAAAAGTTGTGGGTGACATAAAAAAAAATTAACTACTAAAGATGGAAGAAAACAAGATGAAGTAGGGGAATGTAGTAATAAATAAGTTGAAAGTGATAGATGTAATTTTACTTTTTTGAATTTTTGAAAATATTACATATAATTTTTTTTTGTTATAGTCTTGATACTATCATTTGCCACTAATTGTTTATATTATACATGACCGACCAAATATTAAAAATACATATATTATATATTGGTATACAATTGAAAGTTAAAAAGTAAAAGTTGTGAATTGAAGAACTGAAAAAAACTTATATGACATGATAGATAATAAAGAAAAAATTAAAAGAATTACATCTTAACTTAAGCCTAAAACTCTATCATTTTTTTTTTCCTTTGATTTTGTTTGCTCTTTGACAAACTCTATAATTAAAAGAATCTGTCTGTTTTTGGTAGACAAATTTCTCTTTAAAAAAAAAAAAATTGTTAACATCCAACAAAAATAATATTTCATGATGAAACATCCAACCACAAATCAACCGTTCAATGAATTTCAATTTTTTAAAACATTAGTAATGTAAAAATTTGTTTTACAAGATTTCAGTCAATTGAATGTGCCTTTAATTTTGTGTACTTAGGGCATCTCTAATCTAATTTTATATTTCCTTCTAAACTCTACTATTGAGTAAAATTATCTTTAATCTAACTCTATATCTCACTTTATAATAGAGGAATAGGAAAGATTACTCTATATATAGAGTAACTCTAATTTTTCATCTATTATAAAATTAAACTTTTTTATTTTTATTTTACTTTTCTATGTTTTGAATATTTTTATTTTATGTTTTAATATCACTCATTTAATTAAATAAAAATACAAGCTAAAAATTAAGCAACATAAATATAAATAAACAACATAAAATAAAACTAAATAATATGTGAATCAAATCATAAATTTAAATAATAATAATATATGGAAATTTGTAAGAAATAAAAGATATGTGGTTAAATTGTAAGTTTTAGAAATAAATGATTTTAGTAAAATAATTTTTAAAAATAGAACATATTTACAATATTCTTTTATAAAGTAAAATATAAAATAATATATTACTTTATTATAAAATAATACTATTTTAAAGTAAAAAATAGAAAAATACATTATTTATTCACATTTATACTGTTCTCTTTTCCCGGGGAGGGAAAGTACCTAAAAACAGTTTTTTTTTTTTTTTTTCTTTTTATTGTTTCGGACATAAAATAGTTACTAATAATAAAAATAAAAAGTTGGCCCCACATTAGTTTCTTCCCCAAAATTCTTCCCCTAGAAGGCACAAACCCTTCCCTCTCCAAATTTCCCACTCTTCTTTCTCAAGCTCTCCGCCTTGGATTCCGTTCTATCTCCCTCCACCGTCTTAGATTCGACTCTCTCGCTATCTCTTATTTTACTTTATTATTTTCTCTCTCCGTGTCGTGGCTTTGTTTCGACCGGAATTTTGTTCCGGCAGCTACTCGAGACGGCACTTCTCGACTCTCTGGTTTCTTCGCCGTCGTTCTCCCAACGCCGTGAAATAATTTCGACTAGGAGTGCTGGTTCGAAGTGACGCCGGAGTTGTAATCGGAAGCCCTAAGAGTAGCGTCAATTTCCATAAATTATTTTTGACGAATCTTCTTCTCCTTAATCTATATCGCATACATTGTGGACACAATGGAAAGTAACAGTCGATTTGCATGAGATTAAGTTTCAGGTAATCTAAAATTCTCCATATCTTAAGATCTTTTCGCTCTCGTCCTTTGTGATTTGTTATTCCCCCCTAATTTTAATTTTCTAGGTCTTGCTCTGGTTCTGGGATTACTTTCTTAAACTAAACTCTAAAAACCTTTATAAATTTTGTAAAGTACATAGTGAGGTTTTGAGGAATTTCTTAGGGAATATGCAAAAACGGATTGTGGATTTGATGATCTGTGATTGTCACATCTCTGAAATTGGTTTGTTATTTTTCTTCCTTTCAGATAAGATTAACAAAGATGAGCTGCAACAGAAATATAAATGAGAAACATGATACTGCGTTTATTAAACCCGAGCATGGCACTAGGCTTCAGAGCATGTCACCTAGAAGCCATGCTTCCAAAGAACTTACTCGACCTCAAGATTCAGAAGAAAATAGAGGATCAATCGGTCAAAGTAGCACTAGTGTGGTTGATCAGGTCCGGTCGCCACCTGAAGATGCCGGTGTCACTTCTTCATCCACTATATGCCCAGCCCCTGTTTGTAGGCAGTTCTGGAAAGCTGGAAACTACACTGATGAATTGAGTTCAAAGTCTCAGCAGCCAAGTACGCAATGTTGCTAATTATTAGTTATCGTTTTTTCCTTTGCCTTGATTCCAGTGTTTTTCTCTATGTATGTGGAAGTGTTTTTTCTAATGGTTCTTGGCATATGTTTCACAGATGGAAAAAATTATCTTCACGTGCACCCTATGTTCCTTCACTCCAATGCTACTTCGCATAAATGGGCTTTTGGTGGTATGCATAAATAATCGTTTACTTTCCCCTTTTTTTTTATTGTTTGGGTTAGTAAACATTATTCAAGCGTTTAACAAGACTTATTTGGTTCTCTCTACCTATAGCTATTGCAGAACTGCTTGACAATGCTGTTGATGAGGTACGTCCTTTCTTTTGATGTGCTTATTGTTTTAATCTGACCACCTGCTTGTTCATTACTGCAAATGATTTGAATTAGATTCTTTAGAACTTTGTTTATACAAGTCTTGAGGTTTGAACCTTAAAATTCTTGAATACTCGCACAAGAATATACTTGAATACTCGCACAAGAATATTCTTGATAGAGAATTTGTCCCTTCCCGAACCTCTAGCGCTTCACTTACTGAGTCAAGTTTGTCATTTGTTACATTAAGGTGGAAGTGTGCCCTAGATATGAGTAGATAATCGTAAAAGTTCTGAAGGATAAATTATTAATATGTTTTGTGGTCTGAATCTTCATCACTCTATAGATCCAAAATGGGGCCACTTTTGTCATTGTAGATAAAACCACAAATCCAAGGGATGGTACAACAGCGTTGCTAATTAAAGGTACTTTTGCGTGAAACTTTTTGGATTGAGTTCCGCGCCAATTCATGAAAGGCTGTATACAAACTTTCAGATGATGTCATAAACATTGTATAATCATCTTTGCATAAAACTTTCAGATGATGGTGGTGGGATGGATCCTCAGGCAATGCGGAACTGCATGGGTTTTGGATTCTCAGATAAGAAATCGGATTCAGCTATTGGAAGATGTATGCATCTTTCTCTTCATTCTTTGAACTCGTATCTTGTGTTATTATTCCGCAACACATTTCTCTAATTCTTATTATGCAACACATATCGTTACTTATGATTCTGTATCTCGTCCTTTGTTGTGATTCTTTAGATGGAAATGGTTTCAAGACCAGCACAATGAGACTAGGGGCAGATGTCATTGTTTTCAGCCGCCACAGGAAGAACCAGTGAGTGGCCATTGCTGGTTATCTTATGCACTTTTGTTCCAACATTTTTCTATCCAATATCTTTTGCCAATCCTAGTTAAACAAGAGAAGGTGCTAATGGGTTTCTTTTCCATCTGACTAGAACATGGACACAAAGTATAGGGCTCCTTTCTTATACATTCTTGACACGTACTGGCCATGATAGAATAGTTGTTCCCATTGTGAGTCTTCATCTCTCACACACATAAATTTACCTTGTTTTTCCGTAGTCTGACTGTGTTGCCTTATGAATATTCAGTTGGATTACGAGTTTAAGGCATCAACTGGCGAATTCAAGACATTGCAAGACCGAGAACATTTTATATCCAGTCTCTCTATTCTACTAGAATGGTCTCCATTTTCAACAGAGGCTGAACTTTTGAAGCAGGCAAGGCCAATTTTCTTTTTAAATTTTCTCTATGCAATCATTGTTGTTTTCATTCTGTATATTTTTGGTCACTTGGTTTTAAAATTGGGGTTTCATGAGTGTGAGGTTTCCCTGTCAGGATACTATTCATAAAGCTTTTGATGAGCTTTAAATTTCGTATATCGTAGTTTGAGTATAAATTTGAAGCCGTCCACAATTACCCTCTATTTCCATAATTCCATATTTCTTGTATGTTGTCGCCTAAGATAGTATTTATATATCCTTCAACTACTTCAAGATATGGATGAATGAGTTCTCAGATAAGCTTTGAGCAATTCAGTGGAGACTTTAGTGTGCACTTATATTAGGCTCCTTCATGTTGGCCTGTTCTTTGTTTGTGTTTGCCCCTGCATCAAATGAAAACTTTTCTTTCATCTAATATGTTACCAAGCTCTTTCCCTTCAGTGACATTTACTTTCTTTCTTTGTTTTCCCTTGTGGCAGTTTGAAGATGTTGGATCACATGGGACAAAGGTTATCATCTATAATATGTGGCTCAACAGTGATGCTAAATTGGAATTAGACTTTGACTCAGTTTCAGAGGTTAATATTCTTTATCTTTATGTTTCTGATTTTCTTTTCATTGCCAAGTATTATCATTTAATGAGATCGTATTCTGTTCCTTGTTTTTATAGGATATTCTCATTGAAGGAAGTATTAAAAAGACGGGATCTAAGATTGTGAATGATCATATTGCAAGCCGGTTTTCTTACTCTCTTCGTGTGAGTTTCTATTTCTCTTGGTAAATAATGTTTAGGGAATTGTTTTTGCTTATATTCATGTGCAAGTGGTATACATGGTAATATTGAATCATGCAGGAATGTGTTCTTAGGAAATATGTAATACACATAGACATAGATAAAGTGTTCTTAGGAAATACGTGCGCACTGTGTTTATTCAAATGTTAAACAACTGGCAAGCAACTGATATGTTTATCCTGTCCACGGGTGATACCTTTGTGCAGGTTTACCTATCCATACTATACTTGCGGATTTTTGAGACTTTCAAGATAATATTGCGTGGTAAGGTTGTCGAGCATCATAACATTGCTGATGATCTTAAGTATCCGCAATACATCTTGTATAAGCCTCAAGCTGCTGGATCTGAAGAGGTGCGCAAAATATCTGAAGGCTTTTGTTTTTCTTCTTAGTTGTATTTTTCCTTTATTATGATTCGAATCTCGGTGTTCAATGAGCAGGCTGTAGTTGTAACGACGATTGGATTTCTGAAAGAAGCTCCCAAAATTAACCTTCATGGGTTCTGCGTTTATCACAAAAACCGCCTAATAATGGTGAGTATTCAAATTTTAAATATGTTAGTTCATATTCAGTAGAAAAAAGGATTCTCATATACCAGGATATTAGTTAATATTTTGGTACATCCTTATTTGTACGACTGTACCTTTATATGCTGGCATGGAGATATATTGTCAAGTTTCTATCAAAAATTCTGCACATAATGGTGTTTGCTACTGTGACCTTGTCTGATATTTTTACTCGTTTCAGCCATTTTGGCAGGTCGTGAGCTATTCATGCAGTCGAGGTAGAGGAGTTGTTGGTAAGAATCTGCAGAAAGGATCAATCAATAAACAATAGATTTCCCACTGATTTGGTTGTCTTTAGCAAAATTCTCTCTGATATGTTAAGTTGTATGCTGTTTGCAGGTGTTCTAGAAGCTAATTTTGTTGAGCCAACCCATAACAAGCAGGATTTTGAGAAAACTATTCTTCTTCAGAAGCTTGAAAACCGTTTAAAGGAAATGACAAACGAATATTGGTAATTTCCTAAGACTTATCTTTTTGGTGTCTGTTATTCTGCTACTTTTATATATTCCCTTGCCAAAGTAGATAATACAGTTTTCTTAGTGTATGGGAGAAGACCATATAATATATTTTGTTCTCTTACTGAGCATGGAATTTCAGTCCACTGTTTTGCCTAAAAGTTTTCCCATCATCTCTCGATTGGCATCTATCATTTTCCAGTGTTTCTTACTATTTCAAGTAATTGGAAATTTTTAATAGGAACGTCCATTGTGTGTTACTTGGGTATCAAGTCCAAAAGAGGCCTCGTCCTCAGACACCTCAAAATGTTCAACCTGGCGGGAGGAAAAATGTCAACACATTCCAGAAGAATTCCGCTGGAGTTAATGGCAGACCAGTAATAAGTCCTCCTCCAGGCTTCGAAGCAGTTTTCCCGAATGGAAATTTGGCATCTCGCCCTAAAGTTACAGTTGAGCCAGGTAAAATTGCTTCTAAAAATTTGAGCACGTGAAGAAAGTGGGATCACACTTGGTCTTCGATTACACCAAAACTAGAGTTCTAACTATTGACTACCTGATCTTGAGCCCTGTAAACCCTGGATTGGTCCAGGATTATGCCCATATAAAAAACATGAAAATGATAGTGCTGCAAAGGCTCTATATAGCTTGCAATTAGCAACTATTTCATCTCCGAGGAAAACATAGAACAAAAAATATGCAGTATCTTAATGGAACACTGACTTTCTTTTTTTAAATTGATTACAAGTGCATCTGCTAATATTGTGATGAATCTGATGATGTGGAAGGAAGAGTTAATTTTACATATTCATTTTGTGAAGAGTTAATTTTACATATTCATTTTGTTGGACTCGTTTTGTACTTGTATATTTCACATTCCAGCACTGCCAAACTCTCTTTGAAAGCTGACACGTGATGTTGCATACTTGCAGTACTGTTGGAGAAGAGGAAAGAACATCCTGATTCTATTGCTAGCGCAGCGTCAAAAAGAAAGGTTGGAAATGATGGCTTTACTGCTCCGGGTCAGAATCGGGCTGAACAGGTACTTCAAAATATGTTTCTTCTCTTTGATTCCCTGTTGAAAATGTTTAGCCCCATGACTGCACCCAATACCTAGACACTGAATACAAAACGGTGGATATTGCTGACTAGAATTTCATCTGATCACTGTATGGTGTAAATATGACATTTCGCTTATGTGATAGCTCATGCTTATGTGCCCACACAGAAAACATGATAGTAATTTTAGTTTGTAATCGCATTTGCCCATACCATTTCTCTAACTTCATTGGCTTTGCTCATGCTCTTTGAAGTTTATGCATGGATCTGCATTTCAGTCGCAAGATATTGAAACTGTCAAGTTGATGGAAGAAAACAAGAAGCTCCGAGCAAAGTAAGTTAAATTCTGTAATATACTGTCAATTTCCACGTTTTTCTGT
Organism: Cardamine flexuosa; assembly: GCA_963555745.1. Classification (NCBI taxonomy): domain Eukaryota; kingdom Viridiplantae; phylum Streptophyta; class Magnoliopsida; order Brassicales; family Brassicaceae; genus Cardamine; species Cardamine flexuosa. The sequence continues at coordinate 6,698,095 of OY743214.1, forward strand.
GATTTCTGTCTGATATTTATTATTTTGACTATACTCAGATGCTTGGACCACAAGGTGCGAAGTCAAAACCTTGAAGTCAAGGTACTTTCTTATGACATTAACAACCCCTTTTATTAGTCGTCTCTTTCATTTGCTTCGGTGGTTTTTACTTGCCGTTGTTCCTGCCAAATCCCAACCTCCTCTAAAGATATATGGAGCTAGTTTAGCATCTCTCCACTAGTCTTGTTCTCTGCGTTTTTTATTAAACTATAATCGGTTAATATATTCCTGAATGGCAGTTTCCATAAGTTCTTCCATATACTGCTGAATGAGATTTGACATTGAGTTTTGAGTCAAATGCTTGCAAAAACGATATTGATTTTGCGGTGATGTGCAGGCCATGAATCTTAGGAGTGAGCTCAAGAGTGTGAAAAGTGAGTATGAAAGGTTAAACGTAGAGCTAAAAGCTTTGGGCATCGTGAAAGAGGAGAACAGGAGAAATGTAATTACCTAGAAAACTTTCTCTGCACTTAATAACTCTTTGTGCCTAGTTACATATGTCTTCTAGGTATGAAACTAAAGTTTATTAGTCCATCTCTCTGCAACGTATGGGTTCCCTAGGGTAAGACAAAACAAAATGTGAAAACTAGGATTCATGTTTATGAAAATATAAATATCTTTTTTGTCTTGGAAATCCAGTAAAGTCAAGGTCGTTACTTAAAACTTGAACCATGATTTGTAGCTTTGTGGTTTGAGTTAAGTCTCTCCTTATGTTAACATTTGAGCTTAAACCTGCAAACTGCATGTTAACAAAAGAAAAAGTCAAAAGTCTCTAAATTACCATATATATTAACTAGATAAATGTATTTTTTGTCAAACCATTCATTATGTTAAAAAGGAACCTATATCGCCTACCGAATCCAGAGGATCGAAGTTTACATTCAAAACACTCCTAACTCATCTAAAAGATTCGAGAAGACTGACTAAAGTATATATCTAACTTCTAATGAAAGACAGTATATGTGGCCTGACCTGCCATCCACAAGCTGCCGTGCTGATTTGCGAGTTGGCTCTAAACTTGAAAGTCTATATCCGCGCATGGTTGGACGAGGTTGGACTTAGTAGTAAGTGACTCATTATGCAGGTTTGGATATATGTTGACTATTCTATCTATAAGTTCATAAGTCCTCAAAAATGATATCATTGACAAACAAAAAAGAACCAATAAGTACATCTAACCTGTAAAACGTATAAACTAATGCCAGATAGTTTCAATTATTCTGTTCAAAGTTTGAGTTTTGGGTATTTCATTTCCAGCGGTTACAATATTGGAACAATCATGACTAACTACATCTATCATTGTACAGTATTGTAATCCAGCATTTATTAATTAAGTACGCTTACGTATTCAGAGTATAAAGTCCTGATTTGCTTAGACCATATTACCACATTACTATATCAGGAAATAATCACAGCCAATTAAAATGTAAAACAAATAAAAATCCAGCCAAAAGAGAGTGTATGTGATACGTCACCCTGATTCCACCAACCCAAATAAGCGCATGGAAAGCCCATGAGCCAACGGCTAGTCACGTGAGAATCTCACTAACATCCATGACATACATTTTACCGTTGAAGAACGTTAAAGGCTAGAATCAGATGCTTCAACCACATTCTATGATCTAGCGGCTCCACCACGTTCTCTTGCCACGTGGAGTCAAACAATTGGGTTTACACCGATATGTGCAGCTGTCGGCAACACTCAAGTGTCTCTCAACCGTTGGATCTTAATCGCGCCAAAAAAGGAATGCGACATTTTGATAATTATTAACCAAAACAAAAAATGAATTTAGTGAATTAATGCGCTGGAAAAGACTCTCCCGACTCCGAAGTGATTTCTTTCTCCCTTTCATTTTTTGTTTCCTCGTTGTCTGAAGAAAGAAACCGAATCGGTTCAATTTCAACGATTCGTCCTTTGATTTTCTTTTTCTGAGTTGTTTTGTTTTTCCCGAGAAAATTAAGGAAAAGAGAAAGAGAAGGCAGAGACAAATTTCTTCGCCGTCTGTGTGAGAAAGATGGCGGAGGATTTCTCTAGAGCGGTGGACGATGGGATTAAACTTGCGAAACGGATTTATTTCGGCAAAGACCGAGCCGTTGCGGCGCCGAGACCACCAGCGCCTATGGATAGATCGTCTACGACGCAGCCTTATCTTCCTACGGCACCGATGGTTTACGCCGTTATACCCGACCCGGGAATTGTGGATAACCCGGACTTACCTAGCTATCAGCCTCACGTGCACGGCAGGTGCGACCCACCGGCTTTGATTCCTTTGCAGATGAACGCGATTGAGCTCGAGGTTGATTGTTATCTTGACACGGCTTTGGTTACCGTCACCGGATCGTGGCGTGTTCATTGCGTTATGGGAAGCAAGAGATGTGATTGCCGAATCGCTATTCCTATGGGAGAACAGGTTCTCTTCTCTTCTTCTTGTTTAATTTTCCCGGGAAAATTTGAGGTGAAATTAGCTCACTATTAGGGTTTCGTCTCTCAATTTGGAGACACGATGTGGAAATTGAGGATTTGTGTTCTGATTCTATTGTGAAGGATGCAATGAACTCTAATAGTTAATCCTCGAGGAAATTCTTAGAATTCAGAATTGTTTTAGTGACCTGTGTGAAGTCTTGATGATTTACAGAAACTCAAATGCTGTGATCTTGAACTTTTGTTTTCAAATTCTCAAACTAATGCTATATGGCTAACAGGGTTCAATTCTAGGTGTTGAGGTTGAGATTCCTAGAAAATCTTACACAACGCAGTTGATCACAGCCGAAGAGGGAAATGAATTTGAGAAAACGGCTCTACCTGAAACTGGAGGCTTCTTGAAACCAAATATATTCACTCTTACAATACCGCAGGTGATTTGGAAGTTCCCAGTTGAACTTATTGTGATTTTACCATTTCCAGGTCTCTTTCTGATTATGTTTACCATTTTCAGGTTGATGGAGGTACTAACATCTCTATCAAGATGTCTTGGTCTCAGAAGTTGACGTACAACGAAGGGCAGTTTTTTCTTGATATTCCTTTCAACTTTCCGGAGTACGTGACACCTGCGGTAAAGAAAATCTCCAAGAGAGAAAAGATTTACTTGAGTGTTAATGCTGGTACTGGAACTGAAGTTCTCTGCAAAGGATGCAGTCATCATCTAAAGGTCTGCTTTTATTGATTTTTCTGAACACGATTCATGATATTTCTTTTTGTTTCTATCCTGTAGCTTTCCTGTAGCTTGCTTATGCCTTTCATCTATTTACAGGAGAAATCGCGGAGTGCAGGGAAGTTGAGGTTTTCATATGAAGCAGATGTTTTGAAGTGGTCGAACACGGACTTTAGCTTTTCGTATACGGTATGACTCTTAAATCTTGGTTGGTGCTCCAACGCCGCAGAGGCCCTATACTTGTTGTCTTGCAACTAGTCGTAAATAGTTCTTATGTTTCTTCTTTTTTCGACTAATCATAGGCCTCCTCGAGTAATATAGTTGGTGGACTTTTCCTTCAATCTGCGCCTGTTCACGATGTTGATCAGAGAGACATATTTTCTTTCTATCTTTTTCCAGGAAAGCAGCAAAAAACTAAGGTTTGTTTTTTTACTCTTCTTTTCAGTGCAATAAATGCCATTTGCTGTAAATCTAAAATTTATTTTTGTCTACTTCAGGCATTCAAGCGGGAGGTAGTATTTGTTGTTGACATTAGTAAAAGCATGACTGGAAAACCTCTCGAGGATGTAAACAATGCCATATCCACAGCTCTATCTAAGCTTACTCCTGGAGATTCCTTCAATATTATGATTTTTAGCGATGATACTTCTCTGTTTTCGACATCGATGGAGTTGGTTTCTTCAGATGCTGTTGAAAGAGGCATTGAGTGGATGAACAAGAACTTTGTCGTCGGAGATGGTACAAACATGCTCCCTCCCCTAGAGAAGGTATTTCCGTCACTCACTTGTAGCTGAAAACTTTAGTGAATATAGTCCCCCAGATTGAGTCCTGACACTAATTTGGCCAACTTCGTTCAATACTTTCAGGCTGTGGAAATGCTTTCGAATACTCGTGGCTCTATTCCTATGATCTTCTTCGTAACAGATGGGTCTGTTGAAGATGAGAGACTCATTTGTGATGTAATGAAGAAACATCTTGCTAGTGCTGGATCACTGTGTCCACGAATACACACTTTTGGGTTAGGTAAAATTTTCAACACGGTTTAATGAATAGCGACCAGGATTATCTTTTTGTCGTTGACCTTTTCATATGTGGAACTCTTTGCAATATTTCAGGTGTATTTTGTAATCACTACTTCCTGCAAATGCTTGCAAATCTATCTAGTGGCCAGCACGAATCAGTTTATAATACAGGTGAAACTTTGACTCCATTTGGTGAATTAAAGGAAAAAAGTTGTCAATATCTGTGTGCTATAGCCTTTATGTAATATAGTTTCTCAAACAATTTCTTTTCTTTGATGTCCAGATCACATCGAGGAACGAATGGACAAACTGTTTACAAAGGCTTTGTCCACAGTTCTTGTTAATATAACAATCGAGCGCCTACAGAGTCTAGATGAAGTTGAGGTGTGCCTATATGCTAAGATTCCTTGCTTGAATTTTTTGGGGAATTTATCTTGTTTCCTCCAAGTCTATGAAGTTGATGCTTGAAAACTGAAACTGTTACCCGTGACTACTATAACAGGTATATCCTTCCAATATCCCGGATCTGACATCTGCAAGTCCACTGATGGTATATGGAAGGTACCGGGGAAAGTTCCCTGAGACTGTGACAGCCAAAGGTCTGTTAGGAGATTTGAGCAACTTTTCTGCAGACTTGACTGTACAAAGTGCAAAAGACATGCCTCTTGATAAAGTAAGATCACCTTCTTTCTCAGTTTCATTCCAGTGGAGCTTTCTTTCGATAAAGATATCCAGGTTTTACATAAAAAGTGTCATTCCCTTAATATGTTCAGATATTTGCAAAGAATGTGATTGACTTCCTTACTGCTGAGGCATGGTTCTCTGAAGACAAACAACTACAAGAAAAGGTTTGTATACATTATACTTCCTCAATTGTTCTTTTCAGGATTTGCTTCTTCATTCTGCTTTATCTTTTTTCTTCTCAGATTGCTAAACTAAGCATCCATACTGGAGTACCATCCGAGTATACTCGAATGATCCAATTAGAGAACACAGAAGAATTGAAACCCAGCGACACTGGTGGAAAGAAAAAGGTATTCATTCATATGGTAGAACTTATGAACCAAAATGTAGTGATTAATTTTGTTCTGAGCACCAAATAAGACTCGTTTTAACTCATATGTTCACCAAATATATCAATAGACAGAAAGCAACGGAGAGAAACAGAAGATGATATCAAGAACGATCCCGCTACAAAGCCTCGGGATAGGCTTTGGTGATAAAACAGCCACCAGAGAGAATGTTCCACCAGGATTTGGCGAACAGAGAGCACCTGATGCTGCTGAGAAGTTTGTCAAGGCTGCTTCGAGCTGTTGTGTCTCCTTGTGCAATAAGTGTTGCTGCATGTGCTGTGTCCAATGCTGCTCTAAGCTCAATGATCAATGTGTCCTCGTCGTCACACAATTCCTCACGGCGGTTGCTTGCATCGCCTGCTTTGAATGTTGCACAACTGTTTGCTGTCCTGGAGATGATGGGTAGTTATAATAATAATAAAAAAAGGGTTTCAAATTTGAGTGTAAGTAAGTTTGAAAAGCTTCGAAGTAAGTTTGTACATTTACACACAGTGCATGTAATTTGGGTACGGCCTGGTCAAATATAAAAGATGTGGGTTTTTTTGTATAGTTGTTTCAGAGGTTAAGTGTAAGGAAGAGACAAATCCATGTGTTTTCCTTCCCAATTTACTCGACTTGGATCTCTTAAAACCATATAATATTGTATAGAATGAGAACCGACATTCAACAACGCCCACGAAGATGGGATCAAGTGTTAGAGAAATGGTGACTTGAAAGTCATAAGGAACTGGCATCGAGGGTTTATAGGAACTTGAACCCAATTTTTCTGATTTGCTGGAGTTTTGCTGGCTACTGGTATTTGTGTTTACTGTGTCTTTAAAAACATGGGACCACTATTGAGATCATCTTAATCTCCTAAAGCTATTCAAGAAGATAATAGATCACTTGACAGATTTAGAAATTTTCTTGGATACACACACACATATATGTGCTTTTTTATGTCTCTGAAATATGAAGGTTTGTTTTCATATTTCTCTGAGTTGACTTAATTTTTGTGTTTGTGTTGTGTTGATCTCTCTTTGATTATGTACAAAACTTTGATCTTGTTGTTCTACACAGATTTTTAGTTGGGTTCAAAGAAAGCTTAGTGGAAAGAAGCATGAGCCTCCTACTTCAGATTCTTGTGAGAAAATATGCTAATAATACTATTTTGAATAACATCAACAATCTTTACATAGATCATTGATCATATTTGTCATATGTATACGTAGCTCAAGAATCATTAGGACCTCCTTTGAGTAAAGGAGTCGTTCAAGGTTGGCCTCAAGACGAAGAAACCTTCTTAGCCATTGGAACACTAGGAAACAATATCTGTCCCAAGGAAGAAGATGAAACAGATTCTAGCAAAGATCTCACCACGGCTAACACAGATGTTACTATTGGGAAGAAGAAATCGCTTTCTTTTCTTCTCAAGAAGATGTTTGTTTGCACAAGTGGCTTCAAAACTCCACCTCATCTTCTTGATTTGTCTAGAGGAGATTCATTGCCCAATACACGAATGGAAAAGGTAACTTTATCATCAAACTATTCAATCACCAACAATATCTCGCATTTTAAAAATGAAATTTCTATATTGTACGTGTTTTGTGTGTAGATGCTTAGGACAATACTCAACAAGAAGATACATCCACAGCGTTCAAATTCTATTGCAAAGAAGTATTTGGAAAATAATCATAAGATTATTGATGAAGCTCGTTCAAGTGTTGACGCCAACAAATGGGTCAAGACTGATTCTGAATGTGAGATTTTCTAAATACACACATTTGGTTTTTCAGGTCATAACAAATAAGAAAAATATGTGTTTTCATCATACATATGACATATGATGTATTTAACCGAGTATATGTATCATGGCTGGCTTTATTGCAGTATTTAGTTAGGTCAAAAGCATATAACAGACATCATAAGGACATATTAAGAGTGTAAGAATTTAAAAATAGATGAATAAATAGAAAGATTTAAAACAAAAATAATGGTGTAGGGAAGCTTAATTTAATTTCTTTGATGATTACAGATATTGTCTTGGAGATGTAGATATCAACCAATAAGCTAAATGGACCTGATTTGATAGTCATGGTAATAATATAGAAGATAAATCAAACCAAAGTTTTTTCTTCTTAATAATTAATTAATTTTTCTAAAATATAGAAATTAGCAAACATGATTACTGAGTCAAGTTAAATAATCAAAAATCTCTATGTTTTAGGTATCAAATGAGTGATGGTGTAAGTTCAACATTTCAAGATATGAAGAATAAGATGGAGAGAAGGGTCATGAATTATCTCTGATAATTACAGTTTACAGATGTATATTTGTTTTTCAAATTCCAATTATATAGTATTTTTTCAGATTCCAATGGTGACGAAATCTGTTTGCTCATGTGTATTGTTTGTAACAACAAATATTAATCATTATATTGAATAATTTTTTTTTTCTTTCTCTATTGATATTCAAAGAAGAGGTATCTATACAATACAAATTCAAAGAAGTGATGAATGCCTATGAATATGAGTTTGATAAAATTGTGTATAATAATCTATGAAATGGGAAAATTAAATGGGTTTATTTTGCAACATTTAGAGAGTTTTGGGCTAAAAAAGTTTTTTTTGCCTAAAAGTAAAACTCAGTTTGGGTTGGATCTCGTCTGAGCAAACTTGACAGAACAGAATCGTGCGAGTTGTCAACTTAAGAAAAAACGATCGATAGATCTAATAGTTTTATCTCTTTTGGTGGAAATTAGGGTTCTCTGATTCTTCATTCGTTGTAGTCAATCATCAATCGGGAATCGTGAAATTTGGGAAACTGAGAAGTAAAAAAGGCAAATGCGATTGGAGAGAGAGTTGAAGAGTTCCAATGTCTTGGTCTGCTCCTGATGATATCTTCTTCTCCACTTCTCTCGCTGCTTACTTAGACAGTAAGCATCTCTCTTTCTCTCTGATTCACCAGAAAAAACCATGATTTGTTAATCCCCAATAGATGATGGAGATGTTATCTTCTTCTCTTATGTCTTGTTTTTTTTTTGTTGCAGAGAAACTTCTTGTGTTGCTTCGTGATGGTCGGAAACTGATGGGTTTACTTCGGTCTTTTGATCAGTTTGGTACTTTCCTGTGATCCTTTTTTCTCTTTTCTCTTTGTTACTGAAAATCCAGAATCTCTCTGAATATGTGTTTCGTTGTTTTGTTGAAGCTAATGCTGTTTTAGAAGAAGCTTATGAAAGAGTCATCGTTGGTGATCTCTACTGTGATATTCCCTTAGGTCTTTACATAATCCGTGGTGAAAATGTTGTCTTGATCGGTGAACTCGTAAGCTTTTTTTACTTGAAACATACCAATTCTGAAATTAAAGTTTCCACTTTTTTAAAAAAGACTTTGACAATATTTGAATCTGTTTTTTTAAAATGATGTTAGGACATTGAAAAAGAAGAGCTTCCAGCTCAAATGGTTCAAGTTTCAGAAGCTGAGATCAAAAGGGTTAGTTAGTGCGATTTCTCTTTACTTATATCTCCTCTTGTTGATTACTTTATCTTCTTAAGTTTGTTTGATTGTACTGACTCAGGCTCAGAAAGCAGAGAAAGAAGCAATGCTTTTGAAGGGTACAATGCGAAAAAGAATGGAGTTCCTTGATCTCGATTAGGAGCATTTATATTTGTGTTGCAGCATTGTAGAAGCTAGAATAAATGAAGATGGAGAGTACAGAAGATTTTTAATTATATAAGTCATAATGTTATTAGTCAGTGTGTGTATGTATGACTTGAATCTTCAGAACTAAGCCTCTATATGATCATTGCTCCTGTTTTTTTGAAATGAAATTGTTTTGGTACTAAAGCCTCTCTTTATTGAAACATGATTTGATCAAAAGTGAAATACAGTTACAACCTCCTTTGGTTGATAAACATAAAAGTAGTTGAAGCAACAAAACGACATATCATCTATCACTCTGGGTAAGAGAGCATTGTGATGAGTGACTCGTGTTGTGGGAACTGCGATAAGAGGTCAGAGCGCTTAGCGAGCTCAAAGTCCTCGAACTGGAAAGCAGGAGCGCAGGTGCAGCCGACAAGAGAGAAATGGTTGTCAGAGTCTCTAGGCTCAGCTTTAAGCAGAGTTCCATCTTGAGAAAAATGAACATCCTTTGTTGGGAAGGAACCAAACCAGATGTTTGGAGGAACCGTGTACTGAGGCTTCTGATCACCTTCTATCAAGTCAGGGCCAAGGCATGTGAATTTCAACTTCCCATCATCGTTGAGTTCCACTACCTGATCAACACAAGAACTGAGACTATACTCTTCTTCTACTGTTATATAGCAAAAGATTAAAACTTACAGTAATGGGTTCACCCAAATAGAAATGCCAAGTTTCAGCCATTGGTATGCGATGAAGACGAGAAACGCTTCCAGATGGAAGCAAGAAGTAGATACTTGTGCTCACACCTCTGTCCACCTTATCTGCAGAGATTCAGAACAAAAAAAAGGATCAAACTTGCGAGATGATTTGCAATAACCCAACAAGGAATTTGGAAAGTTTAAGCATTGTTGATTAGATTAGATAGTTGAATAGAGAATCCAAGCAAATTCAGAAGCAAAGCATAGCATCATCCATCAGAACAGTAAGGACACAAGAATGATATGTGAAGCCATGAGAAATGGATCTTTTAGCAAAGAGTCAATAGTGAGACGACGCAACAAGATCTATATACCCGATCAGATTTCTGAGGATCTTACACCACTGTTGGAAACTAATATCAATAAGATTTCAGATCAATCGAAGCGGTGGATCCAATTAAACGAGAGTGAGCGAGAGAGAGTTATACAGGTGGGAGGGAGCTGAGAAGTGGAGAGGAGAACAGAAGAATCTCTGAAAGTTTCAGAGAAAAAGCCTCCTTCTTGGTGAGATTTGAGGTTGAGTTTTCCAACGATTTCTGAAGATTTCACCATCTCTGACGATACTCTCACTCACCAACCTCTCCCAAGTCTCAACCTTTGTTTTAGTCTCCAAATCAATTCAAAGCAAACTTTGAGTTGAGTTTGGTTATATTTGTTAATACTTGTACTGTCGGCCATCCAAATTGACTTTTCTTTAAACTTTTAAGGCCAAAACGATTGGACCAAAAAAATTACAACTTTCTTTTCTGTTTACTCATAGAACAACCAAAAACACACAAGTTTCATCTACGTTTACAAAAACAAGATTCTTTAACTCGAAATGTTTATTCAAACGCATACGATATATATAGTTCATATTGCCTTCACTTCATAAATATTAATATCATTATTAAAACGTAACACAACGCAGAATTGGAAAATCTAAAAGGATTGTGTGATCTTTCACTTTCAAAACGCAGAGCTGCCACTACTCCTTCTGGACATGGTCTGCATAACTCCATTCATCAGTCCTTGAACTGATTTCCCAACTCCAGCTCCTATGTCTTGTGCAAAATACTTGGCCTGCCAAAAAACACATGTGAACTTGTTTGTCCATCACAAGTTTTTCAATTCATTCCAATCTAGTATAATTTTAAAAAAGGTTTTTACTTTACCTCTTGTATGCTCTTCTTCAGATCAAAAGCATCTTTGACTCTGTCATCCAAGAATGCCCATGTATCACGATATTCTGCTCCAAAACGAAATGATATTAAAACTTTGAAAACGTTCTTTAATCGGATAGCAATGCAGCCAAGAGAACCAACCTAAGGAGTCATCAGTGAGCATGTAAATCTCTGTGGTTGAGTAAACGCCTCCAAGAATAGTACGCTTGACATACCAATCTAAATCAGAAGCTCCATCTCCAACACCGTGCCATATCTCATCAACTAACATTGCCCTTTGCTTAAAACTCGTTGGAACATTCAAAGGATGCGCCTGTTACGCCATCTAAATATCATGACTAAAACTTGAATCTATCATGAAACAGAGAGAAACACCAAAAACTTACTTGGATGCTGAGAGCTTGAGGCCATTTTGACATGTAAGGTACTTGCATTTCTAGACGAATTCTAATGAGCTTAGAGATACGTTCACTCGGAATCAGGTTTTGCAAATCCAGTCCAGAGTCTACTCTGTCGATAAGTAATTGAAGGCATTCATCCATGAAGAACTAAACACAAGTAAACACACAAAATCTAAGCTCACCAAAATCCAAGGTTTCAACTTCACAATCTATAGAAATTACTGATTCCACATAGTAATAAGAGAACGCCAATAATTACCTCAACAAGTGCAGCTTCTTTCCTGGAGAAAGAGCCAACAATAGAAGGAGACACACCAACATCTCTTGAACCAGCCATCATCGCTTCCTCCGTCCAACCTAATCTCGGCTGCACAAAACTCCCAAAATTAGGAAATTAAATCACTAAAAGGATGAAACTTTGAGGTGAATCAATGAAATTTATACCCACCACATGACGGAGAGATGCAGAGAGAACACGCGCCTGCTCTTCCTGAAACTCAGCTCTCGGTTTCCTGCTCTCATGTCGACGAGGTCCTTCCCTAGTAGTCGTAGAAGAAGACGACGCCGTGTGATCCGATTGATTAGGTTTTACAGATTGATTACCCATCGACGAAGTGCAGAGACCGGAAGTGTAAGAGGAAGGGATGATTGTGGACCTGAGCTTGGGAAATCGGAGGAGGCGGGTGGTTGCGAATCCACCACCGCCGAGAAGACGCTTCGCCGCCGTTCGGTACATTGTTGGCCGGAGTGAGGGATCTGAGTATTGTGTGACACGTAGATGAGATTGTTGCCACGAGAAATTTAATAAAGGAGCTTCCTTGAGTGATTCTTCTCCTCGTAACCGACCCCGTTTACTTTGCTTTGCCCAAAGTGATTTATGATGAACAAATCAAATTGGGCGTTTTTTTAAATTTAATATTATTTGTTTTACCAACTATTTATGGTTATTCACTTATTTGCTTAATGATGAAATCATGAAACCAAGAAGAAAAATTTACACCCCTCTGTTCCATTTTAATAAATATTTAAGGTTTTTTCTCTTGTTCCATGTTTTGAATAAAAATTAAGTTTTAATTGATTGAATCAATTTTAAATTAAAAAGTAAATGATACTTTTGTGAAGAAAAGTAAGTATCTTAATTTATGAAATTTTAGCCAAAACATCTTTTGTTATGGAACAGAGGGAGTAGTAAATAACTCACTGATAAATTCAGATTAAAATAACAAACAATGGAATAGTACAATTTTGTGTATATTTCCATCGTTTACACAGAAGAGAAATGATAAATTCATACATGTATTATGATTTTGGTTACAAGACGTACATATTCACTATAGAACTGTGTAGACTAATACACCACCCAACTACAAATTTTGTCAATTTATATAAGAGCGAACATAGTTTAGCTAAAACATACATGTTCATTTTAACAATGTTAATTGTCACGAAATTGCTGTTATTCTGTAGATTTATTTTCATTGTGTGCTTATATATTTGATTTTATACCAAATAACTATTTCATCTGTTCAATTTAGTGAATTACTTTTTGATGAAAATAACTAAACAAATAACTATTTCATCTATTCAATAGTACCATACCATATAACTGTTTCATCTGTTCAATAAGTAATTCATGATCCATCAACAACAACAACAACAAAAAAAATCATGATCCATCAAACCTATTATCCTTAACATCGGATCGTACACGTGTCACGTAACACTGGCTTCACAAATTCTTCTGGATAACAAAGCCCATAACATACGAGTCCATATACTAACTATCATAACAACAAAAATAAAATTATCATTTTCATCTCCGCAAGAATCAAAGATGGCTCTTGCCATTACTTCTGCTCTCACTTCCACACTCACTTTATCCACCAGCAGAGTTGAATACTCGACCGAGAGAAGACCACTAGCAGCGTTTGAATCACGCTCCGGTGGAAGAATGGTGGTTCGTGCCGGGAAAGAAGTGTCTAGCGTCTGTGAACCACTCCCTCCGGACCGTCCTTTGTGGTTTCCCGGTAGCTCTCCACCTGAATGGCTCGATGGCAGGTTCGTAAATACTCATTCTTCATTCTTTTTTATTTTTCATCTCTATATAATAATCATTGACTTTTTAAAACTCGTTTTTTTAGCCTTCCTGGTGATTTCGGATTCGATCCTCTCGGTTTAGGTACGCAAATCTTAAAAACCACAATCCGGTTTAAAACAAGTTTTTGACTAACCAGTTTTTTTTTTTGTTTCACAGGTTCTGACCCAGACCTCCTCAAATGGTTTGCACAAGCTGAGCTCGTACATAGCCGATGGGCAATGCTGGCCGTGACCGGTATCATCATACCGGAATGTCTCGAACGGTTAGGTTTCATCGAGAATTTCTCATGGTACGACGCAGGGTCACGGGAATATTTCGCGGATTCCACTACTCTGTTTTTGGCCCAATTAGTGCTAATGGGTTGGGCCGAAGGTAGAAGATGGGCAGATTTGGTTAAACCGGGGTCCGTTGACATAGAACCTAAGTACCCGCACAAAGTGAATCCTAAACCAGATGTTGGTTACCCGGGAGGTTTATGGTTCGATCCGATGATGTGGGGGAGAGGTTCTCCTGAACCGGTTATGGTGTTGAGGACTAAAGAGATTAAAAATGGACGTCTCGCGATGCTTGCTTTCGTTGGATTTTGTTTCCAAGCTACCTACACTAGTCAAGATCCTATTGATAATCTCATGGCTCATCTCGCTGATCCTGGTCACTGCAACATTTTCTCAGTAAGTTAACAAATTCTGATGATCATGAATCATGATGATGATATGTGTATTGATCAGCCTTTATTGATACGTACATTATTTCTTTTGCAGGCATTTACATTACATTGATGAAGATTATTAGCTTGCGGCAAATATAAATTTTTTTTTATGTATAATATATCAGCAAAATCATGGATGTAGAACTAAGCATTAATACATTTATAAAGTCTTACAAACGGTTCACTTGGACAAGACTTGATACATAAATTTCAAACATTAAATCTAACAAAATAAAAGAAAAGAAAAACACTGACCAACATGAAACAAACGATTCAGTTGGACTAGATTCGATACATAAACTTAAAACACTAAATCCAAAAAAAAAAACACTGACCAACATTAAACGAAAGAAGAATCCATTAACTCATGTAATGTCAAGATCATTCTTCTTGTTCTTATTACGATAGCATAATACTTTCAACGAAATCGGTGAAAGTAAGCACTGAAGATCTGTGATATGAGCATCTGAGACCTTGGAACCAAGCTTTTCTCGAACAATTCATCTTGAGATCAACATAAACAATAACAAAGTGACCAAATCCATCATAAGCTGTGACCATAGCCTCACCACTACCAGGAACAAAACCCACCACACCTGGCCAAATAAGCTTAAACGAACCCATCTCTTCCGTAATACAAATAGATACCTTGGACCACTCTTCTTTTTCCGCATCTTCCAATACCCATAAATCATATATGTTAATAGTTATTGTATCAAGTAAAGCTAGTTTACCTTGGTAATTCATAAGGCTAACGAACCCCAAATTCATACCATGAGCCACGGTTGGTATTTCAATGAAATTAACAAACTTTTCAGTTGTCACATTGAATCCCACAAGTCTCGGTCCATGCATTGTGTTACCCTTGTAATACACAATCCCGTCAAGGCATATTCCTCTCGATTGGGGATTTTGAAAATTTTCATCCTCGATCGTTTTCCATGACCCTTGATCGCCCATTGTAAACACTTCAACTTTATATCGATCGTTAAAACTTTCTTTAGAAAAATATAATATCTTATATTGATAATTGATAGGATCGTATCCCATATACCACGAGGTGAACAGCTTACTGGGATCGGATTGGGGCAAGAGTATCATCTTTCCCGAAATAGGATTGCATATCCACAGTCGATATATATGTTCAACACATATCAAGCCATTGACGCATTCAGGCCTATGAAAATAACTATTATCGATGTAGCATGTCGAATTGGTAACTGTACAAGGTGGTTGAACTAATGAGACGAAAAACCAACGACATGAAGATATATCACCAAAAGCAAGCATGATACACGGTTGGCGACTTAGGGATCGAGATTGGTACAATTTGATGAAATATTGACTGCGGATGATTGATGCCCAAAGTTTGGAGACACATCGACATCTCGCCAAAGATTTCAGAGGCAATCTTACAAAAATTTCTGCCAAAAGATCTTGAGAAATCATATTTAGTCAAGAAATAATTTAGATTTTTTTGTTTTTGTTTTGGAGTACGAAATTGTTTTGGTTCTAATGATAAATCAGTGTGGGATTATATCTAATATATAGATGTATAAAATGAGCAGAAATTTGTAAGTCATTAATGTAATATCTGACCTTACAAGTTTAAGAAAGAAATTTATATAATACTAATTTCAAATCTAAATGAAATACAACAAGAATTGACTCAACCTTCCGGATTTAAAATCAATTAATTTCTCATTTATTAGTTGAATCGATTCAAGGAATTATCATTATGGTAGGTTGATTTAATAACTTTTAAAAATTGAAGATGTAAAATAATTGGTTTTATATATACCGTTGGCAAAAGAAAACTGAAAATTTGTCACGAATTTTTTGAAAAATATTTTTTTTAAATGATTATAAAACTAAAAGGAAAAAGATAACTGCATTGTTTATTCATGTATAATACTGATGCATGATCGATTTATTCACTAGTATTGTATTTGTTAGGACTACTTTTTTACACGTGAACGAATTTCATTAGGAATCATTGTGAATTATATATATATATATATATATATGTATGTGTGTGTTTATCAATTTTTATTTTTTCAGTGGTTTTTGTCTATAACTGAATCTTTGATAAGAAAACTAATTCCGTTTTGTAACTTTTGTTTCAGACGCCATGACTCGGATTAGAATGATGTGAATAGATTATGCCACGTCCAAAGTAATAATTTGAACTACTAATTATAGGTGTTATCAAAGGATAGTATAGGGTATTAGGGTTCTGAAAATTATAGTTGAAGATACTGAACTCTTTAGTTTAGTTATTAAAAGATTGAAAATGTAGTGTAATTGTGTAAAGACTTTATGTGGATTTTTGGACAAGTGATGAAACTCAAAATGTAAAAGTAACTTTAGTGGATTTTTTTGGAATAGCTGTCTTTTTGCAACAACAACAAAAATTAACGACTTTTAGTTGTAAAAAACAACAATTCCAACTTTAGTTAGACAACACAAACCACACCTGAACCAGAAATAACCGGTATGCATAATTTACCGGTTTGGTTCAATTCAGATTCGCCGATTACTCCATCGAATCGAAATGACTCACACCAAACTCTCACCAGCTTCTGACACAGACTTCTCAACGCAACGACGGATCTTTGCGTTTACTTCACTATTTCTCTCTCAGCTAGATCTGAGGAAAACCCCCGCCAAATTCAGAACCCCGATGTTTCAATCTCCCCGTAAATCGAATCATGGTGGAGAATTTGCCTCCCTCTCGATTTCATTTACACCTTCACAGACTTGACCCTAAGCGTCGTCTTGCTTCCTTACTTGCATCCCACAAGACGACACTCTTCACATTTCTATGGATCGCCGCCTTCGGTTCCGTTTTCCTATGGCAACGAACTGCCTACATCTCCGGCGGCTCCGGAGCTAGTCCCGTCGGAGGAAAGTTCGCGATTTTCGGCCGGATCAAACCAATTCTGCCATTGCCTCGTTTGAGACCTGTGGTGTTCGATTTGAAGGATTTTGGAGGTGTTGGAGATGGGTTTACGCTTAACACGGAAGCGTTCGAGAGAGCGGTGATTTCGATCTCGAAGCTTGGGAAAAACAGCGGTGGAGGACAGCTCAATGTACCGCCTGGACGGTGGCTTACTGCGCCGTTTAATCTCACCAGTCATATGACTCTGTTTCTAGCTGAAGATTCCGAGATTCTTGGCGTCGAGGTTAGTCAATGATTTAAGCTCTGTTTTAGGTCAAAAATGTATAACTTTCAGCCACCACGAAGCTTAGAACATGAAATTTAGTAACTTCACTTTAACCGGGTTAGAATAGGTCGAATTTGTATGCAAATGACTTTATCAGATTCAAATTGGAGATACAACTTTAGTTAGATTCAAATTAATGTGTGAGTCATTTTAATGATCAGGATGAGAAGTATTGGCCTTTAATGCCACCGTTGCCATCATATGGTTACGGTAGAGAGCGTCCAGGACCTCGTTATGGGAGCTTAATCCATGGTCAAAATCTCATAGACATTGTGATAACCGGTTAGTAATTCACTCATGTTTGTGAAATTATGTTAACCAGTGATTAATGGACTATAATGAAACAGGTCATAACGGAACAATAAACGGACAAGGACAATCATGGTGGAAGAAGCATCAAAGAAGACTTCTCAACAATACGAGAGGACCTTTAGTTCAAATAATGTGGTCTAGTGACATAGTTATCGCAAACATAACACTGCGTGACTCGCCGTTTTGGACTCTTCATCCATATGACTGCAAAAACGTAACTATAAGGAGTGTCACTATCTTGGCTCCTGTAACCGGAGCACCAAACACTGATGGAATTGATCCAGGTATGTTCATTTACCACTTACTATCTCTTCTCCGGTTATACTATACTCAATAAATATAAAACCTTTGTTTCTTCTCGTAAACAGATTCATGTGAGGATATGGTAATTGAGGACTGCTACATTAGCACCGGGGATGATGCGATCGCGATAAAAAGTGGATGGGATCAGTTTGGGATTGCGTATGGACGACCTTCTACAAATATCCTTATCCGTAATCTTGTTGTTCGCTCTGTTATCAGGTAAAAAAACTTTCTCATTTATCATGTTTCACCGTGAAACTTATGGGAAGTTTTCTATATGTTTTGACAGTGCTGGTGTATCGATTGGAAGCGAAATGTCGGGTGGAATATCGAATGTGACGATAGAGAATCTTCTGATCTGGAACTCACGCCGCGGAGTCAGAATCAAAACGGCTCCAGGACGAGGCGGATACATCAGAAACATAACCTACAAAAACCTAACACTAGACAACGTTCGGGTTGGTATTGTGATCAAAACGGATTACAACGAGCATGCAGATGATAATTATGATCGTAAAGCTTATCCTACGCTCTCGGGGTTTAGTTTCTCGGGAATCCACGGACAAGGAGTGCGAGTTCCGGTCAGGATCCATGGGAGCGAACAGATTCCAGTAAGGAATGTGACGTTTAGGAATATGTCCGTTGGGTTAACGTACAAGAAGAAACATATATTTCAATGCTCATTCGTGAAGGGAAGAGTATTTGGTTCGATATTTCCTCGACCTTGTGAGAATTTTGATGTTTACGACGAGGAAGGTCGTCTTGTTAAGGCTGCTGCTGAGTCCAATGTGGCGGACATTGATTACGACATTTGAATGTTTTTTTCAATTCATGGTCGTTTGGGATCATTTGTGTAAATACCGTAAATTTTGAGATAAAAATGAAAATTATTTGTTTTTTTTTCTGACGATTTTTTTAATTAATCGCTGTTGGATTTTTATCGTTCTGATAAATAGTTTGTAATTTAAAGGAATAATGTATAAGTGAATTGGTCGAATCATATTGATGAATTTTGGATGTTCTGGCAGGAATTGGATCGATATATTGATAGGGATTAAAAAAGACATAAGTTGATGAATACAAAGACTCAAATCTCATAAATGTTTAGATTTACAGTTGGGAGTTAGAATGATTAAGAAAATGAAAAATCAAAATGCCCCCTTCAAGTCTGAAAGCATGTGCTTATGGCCGAGCTCGGGCCCAAAGCCAATGGCGAAAATAGTGGTTTGCTATGCCAAACTCGAATTGTTTTTGACTCAGCACGAAAGCCAACACCAACAAAAAAAAAATATATATATATATATATATATAAACTATTCGGAAACTTTACTTTATATAAAAATCTTAGTTTAATGTCACGAGAAGCGTTGCACAAAAAAAAAAATGTCACGAGAAGCATGTTCCACTACTAAAGTTAATTAGCACAGTTTCAGACATTTATATTTGTATATTCTTTAGACTGCAAAACACCAGTGACTCCAATAATGGTCACGACCCATGTGGCGCCTCATCATGTCTTATTATACTACAATAGTTTTCCGTTTTTTGTTTATATTTATTTTTACTTGAAAGTCTAACAAGCGCATGCGTACCATTATGTAACCAAATAAAAAAAAAAAATTGCAGAGAAATTGTTTGATCATTACAAGAAATTTCATGTGCGTATATTGTTTCCTATACTTTTTCAAAACCTGTGTTTGTAGTTTTGTATCACTGTATGCTACATCAGTATTTTTAAAACAGATAAAAACTATACAACGTGGCTATCTACGTACCCCTATGATTTAACAAAGTCAACCATGTACATTAAACCTCTAAATTTTGGTTTATATAATAATAATAAGCAAGGATTGCAATACTATACTAAAACAAAATAAAAGTCGTAAACTAAAGGTAAACAGAAATGGTGCATGAATATATGTAAAATACAAATATATTTTGAACACGTTACTCAACTTGCCGCGCGGATCTGTATTCCTTCCCCCAACCACTACACGCAATTCCCACGAGTTTGAAGTTTTTTTTTTCGTTGAATCTAATCCTATCTACTTTCGTAGTCTCATATCCCACATTTTATATCTTATTATTTCTAACTTCTAACCAATTAGCTCAAAACTAATTGATTTTTTTACTAGCAAAAAATATCTTGCTTTATATATCTAATCTTAGTCTAATTATAAAGTCTCTATCAATTATGTAATAGAAAGACTCGTTGCAAATGGACGACTTTTTTCTTGTACTAAAATATTCTGTCGCGTAATCAGCAAACTTGGCTTTAATCAAGTAATTTTTTTATGTTCGGTTAATTTGATATTTCGATTGACAATAGAAAGAGTGAGAAATCACACCAACGGGTGGATGAGTGGTAGGCTTTTGGATTTCTATAGGTCGCGTAGCAGCGTATAACAACGCCGGATACAGAATATAGAATCTCCATGCTTAGCTAAGAAAACCAACCAGAGTAGGACACGTGTCAAGTTAAAATAGGTGCAGACAACGTGCACTTGCCGCGTTTCTTTCCTTGTGGTTTCCTCCTTGTTTTTATATTTCTTTGCTTTTTTCATATTTTTCAAAAAAATACATATATTATTATTACTATTTTAAAACGCATAACAACAAAAACGTGGTCGATGGAACATGTGGGTGGTGGAGTTTGTCTTCTACTGGGACCCACTCACTGTATATTAACGCCGTGAACTTTTTGCTCCGTTTACTTTCAGATAGGCAATATAGTACCCTTGACATGTGTATGAATTTAGTCGCATTTGATGAATATATATGTCCATTATTTAGATTGACCATTTGATCAGGTCGCATATACTATTATTTGTTTTATGTACCAAACATCAATTTCGTTTACGCGTTAATCTTGTAGTATTATATAAATATATTAGCATGTGGTTTTTATGGTATTTGTTAAATTGTGACGGTCGACATTTGGATTGGCTTTAATTTTTGACTTTAGTTTGTGTCTCATTTAATTCCAGATCAACAACTCGCACACTTTAAATTTTAATTTATTTTATAGATACTTTAGTTTGTATCTCTGCATGAACCACGCGTTAATGAACTTTATAATAATAAGTTTTAAAATGAGTATATTATCATATATGTTAAATTATATTTGAGTTTGAATGAAAACCTCTAATCAATGCTAAAGAGTTGAGGCTTGACTCTTGACTGCTTAAAACGCGTTTTGTTTCTTTC
Organism: Cardamine flexuosa; assembly: GCA_963555745.1. Taxonomy (NCBI): domain Eukaryota; kingdom Viridiplantae; phylum Streptophyta; class Magnoliopsida; order Brassicales; family Brassicaceae; genus Cardamine; species Cardamine flexuosa. Next base: position 6,719,179 of record OY743214.1, read on the forward strand.
AATTTTACAACATTTCAACTGTTATTTCATTAAATTATTTTTGACGTGTTTGGTTGATTTTTTTTTTTGTAGGAACAAACATTGCAGTTGGATAAGAAAATATGTAAATTTCGACTCATAAATTAATCGTAAGAAATATACATCCCTATGACAAAATATATATATATGTACCAATTAAAGTATCGTAAACTTGATCAATTGGTGCTTAATTTGACTTCGTCCTACCACTTTACCAGCGACCAAACAACAAATGGATAATAAGTAGGTTCGTGAAAGAGGGATAAAATTGTAATTAAAAATAAAACGGAAAGCGTTGAACGTGGAGAACTGTGTACCGAGACACAATTCCTGATTTTATTAAAAGAAACAAAAATAAAACACGTGTTTTATTTAACGCACAAACTAAAATCAGTAGATAAGTAAATATATATTGCTAATGGAGGTAGGAGGACTCAGCAACCAAACCAAAGGCAAAGAAAACTTTTATAAGAGACGAACAAACACATTTTGTAGAGAGCAACAACAAGAGAAACACACAAACCTCTGTTTTCGATTCTCAGAGAAAGAAAGATAAAACTTAATTGAAGAAGAAGAAGATTGGATTCCGTGGGACTTACTTAGCTATTGGAGAAACTTGTTTATCTTTCGGAGTCGTTTTTTATTTGCTAACGATGTCGAGTTCTGTGGAGTTTGTTGGTAGTCGGAGATTTTCTGGGAAGGGTAGCTTCTCTCAGACTTGTAGTCGATTGAGTCAGTATCTTAAGGAGAACGGTAGCTTTGGAGATCTGAGCTTAGGCATGGCATGCAAGCCCGATGTCAATAATGGTATGTACCACTTCTCTTTCTTCTAGATCCACCTTAGCTTTTTTTCTTCCTTTGAATGATCTTGAAAAAATTTCAAGAAAATTGTAGAATTACGAAACAACAGATTTTTGCATCTAGGAACTTTTTACATATTTTAATCTGGTAACTTCGTATTGATGGAAAGATTCTAGCAGCGAGTTTGAATTTAGGACTTTTCGGATTGTTCTTGTAACGTGATTGGTTTGGAATATCAAATGGAAATTAAGTTTTACTTTTGCTAAATTTTTAATAAAGTTATGGGGAATAGAGGTCTTACTTTTGTATCATACTTGCAGGAACTACTATTGGCACCATCTCACGTCAGCCAACAACAACGATGAGTTTATTCCCATGTGAAGCTTCGAACATGGATTTCATGGCGACGGAGGCTCAAGATGTTAAACCCAAGAATTTATTTCATAGGCAAAGAAGCTTTTCTTCCTCATCTTCCTCTGTTCCCAAGGAAGATGTCCTTAAAATGACACAAACTACCACTAGGTATGTTGGTTTACAAGTTAAAACATAATCTAATGTCCTATAAAATATTTTGTTATGATCTCTTGACTAATTAATGGTGTTTTCTTGAACAGATCTGTGAAACCAGAGCCCCAAACTGGACCATTGACTATATTCTACGCCGGACAAGTGATTGTATTCAATGAGTTATCTCCTGAGAAAGCTAAAGAAGTGATGAACTTGGCCAGCAAAGGAACCGCTAATAGCTTCACCGGTTTCACGTCTAATGTCAACAACAACAACTTAGCCAAGAATCAAACCGAGACCAGAAGCAACGTAGCTACAACACAAGAGCCAATCCAATCCTCCCAAACACCAATGACTTGCGGTAATCTTTCTTAACCTTTTTACGTTTTCCATTTCTTCGTAAGCTTATAATCGTATAATACAAACAGTTTCTAACAATAGAAATATCTCTTTTTTTACAGAACTTCCTATTGCTAGAAGAGCTTCACTCCATCGATTCCTAGCGAAGAGAAAGGATAGAGTAACGTCAAAGGCACCATACCAATTATGCGATCCAGCCAAAGCCTCTTCAAAGCCTCAAACCGGAGACAACATGTCTTGGCTCGGTTTAGCAGCTGAAACATGAAGTAAACCACTACATCATCCTCCTCAAGCCATACTGGGAAACTCTTTTTTGACTTTACTTCACAATACAAGATATAAAAAAAACTCCTACAGTCCTACCTTGATGTTACAACAGTTCAATGATTAGGAAACTTCATATATTTGTATGTATGTAGTAGTGATCAATTCTTGTTAGCGTTCGTCTTAGTTTGTTATTTTTTACTAGGTATTATTGTCCCTTGTCTAAATCCCCTTTCCATGGGTTTATCTCAAAATTATGTGACTCATTCTGTAAGAACAAATAATTTTTGTTGATGAACCATACTATCAAATATAATTTTCTTTTACTTCTTTTATAAATTGGAGGAAATGATTAGTTAGTTTACCGACATTTCATGATTGACTTAAAAACATATCAAAATGAATTTGTTTTCCTTTGATAGTCTTCTGCTACCCACTAGGCCACTAATCTCATTGAATTAATCATATCTTATGATTTGAACCAATGAATTATAAGCTAATAGGTTAGGTGTAACAACATAAAAAAACTCTAGTGATTAGAGATGATCAATCATATAAACACCAAATCAACTCTCCCAAATTCATCACTAATCTCTCAACATTCCCACACAAAACCAAAATGGATTCCGAAATCGCATTCGACTATTCTCCAAGGTTTCGTGTCTTCAAAAACGGCCAAATCCAACGCCTCGTCCCCGAAACCTTCGTACCACCATCGCTAAACCCTGAAAACGGCGTCGGTTCTAAAGACGTCGTCTATTCACCGGAGAAAAACCTATCTCTCCGCATTTACCTCCCTCATACCACCGGCGACGAGAAGATCCCACTCCTCATCTACTTTCACGGCGGAGGCTTCATAATGGAAACAGCTTTCTCTTCCATGTACCACACTTTTCTCACGTCGACGGTTTCAGCTTCCGATTGCATCGCCGTCTCGGTAGATTACCGGCGTGCACCTGAGCATCCGATTCCAATCGCGTACGAAGATTCATGGGACGCGATTCAATGGATATTCACTCATGTCCCCGGATCCGGTTCAGAAGAATGGCTTAACAAACACGCCGATTTCAGTAGAGTAATCTTCGCCGGAGACAGCGCCGGAGCTAACATCGTGCATCATATGGGGATTAGAGCTGGAAAAGAGAAACTCATGATCTCCGGGATGATTCTGTGTCATCCGTATTTTTTGTCAAAGGCTCTGATTGAGGAGATGGAAGTTGGAGCGATGAGATATATGGAAGGGCTTTGGGAAATCGCGAGTGCTAATTGTGAAAACGGTGTGGAGGATCCGTGGATTAATGTTTTCGGGTCGGGTATATCCGGATTGGGTTGCGGGCGGGTTTTGGTTATGGTGGCGGGAAACGATGTACTGGCGAAGGGAGGTTTGGGTTATGTGGCGAAGCTGGAGATGAGTGGATGGGAAGGGAAAGTGGAAGTGATTGAGACTAAAGATGAAGATCACGTTTTTCATTTGAGGAATCCGAATTCTGATAATGCTCGTCGACTTTTGCAGAGCTTTGTTGAGTTTGTTAAAAGTGATTAAAAATGACAAATGTATTATTATCATTAAGATGCTAATGACAGAAGAAAAATGATATAGAACCTTGAGAATTTGAGGTCTTTGCTTCAATGGTTCGGAAGTTTAGCACTAAAACGTACTCATTTAACTAAAATTTAAATTATTCGAAATAATGTCAATATCAAATTCAGTATTGTCTGTTTCATCAACAGATTCAACATTAACGAATCTTTTTTTTTTTGTTTCTTTTAATAGAAAACTCAATATGAAGCCAAATAAATATGGCTTGATGACAAAATATACAATACAACACAAAGAAACACAATTCAGTGGATTTCCGGTAGAATCAACCGACCAATCACAACTTCTCTAAGTTTATCAATCATATTACGAATATTCCGGCGGATGAAATCTCTCCTCCGGTGTACGGAGAGCTCAAAACCTCAACATTTCTCGGTTTATGTTTCACGTTAAAATCATCCTCCATTATTGTCACCGACCTACACTCGGCACTACAAAATCCTTCATCTCCTCTGCACATTCAGAAAATAAAAGTTAAATCGAATTTTCAGAAACCTCATGATCCAATTCACTTTCTAAGATGTAAAATAAATAAATAAAACTGTCATGATTTTAACAAGGCATACCAAGTGGAGGAGCTTACTTGTACATGTAAATGTCTTTGCCTTGAAGTTTCTTCTTACACAAGCAACATGAAGTCAGAAAATCTGAGGAATCTCTAAACACCTCCCTCTTCTTCGCCGGTGACTCCTCGGCGATTTCCATCGACTTTTTCAATCTACGATCACGACCAAATTCAAATTCGTGGTCGTTGTAATAGACTTTACTCAGGCCATCGTGAGTCGTGACGCAAGTGTATTCCTCAGACTCAGAGAGATCAAATTGGAATCTCCTAGACCAGCGAACCGGGTTTGAACTGTTCGAACCGGATTCGGAACGACAAATCGGGTTGATCCCGATGCCGGATTTCTCAAGCGCAGCGACGATGCCCAATCCAATTCCACCGTTTTCGTACCTTTTCGAACTTCCAGGCGACGGGAATTTCATATCTAACGGACTTTTTCGAGTCGTCGTGAAATTTTCCGGCGAAATAATCGATTTGGTTCCCGGAACCCCCATCTGGGAGAGTTTCCAAGTCATGGGATTGCTTAATGACATAATCGAGAAGTGAAAGAAACCGGAAAAACTGATTGATGGAGAAGAGCAATGGAAGAAGAAGGAAATCTTATAGGAAAATCAGATTATGGAGAGAAAGAAGATGAAACGGAGAAGCTACAGACTTAGCCCACCGGATATCCGCATTTTTTTACGGGTCGGATATTCGCATTTTCTTAAGCTCTTTACGTTATGTACCCTAATTAAACTCTCTTTGTTTTTCTAATCCTGATGCTAATTTTTATTACTGTAGGTTATATCAGTACTTTTTTTTGTCATAATCAGTAGGTAATTTGCGACAATTTGTACGGATATTCCTTTTTTTTTTTTTTTTTGCACCACATTAGACTAATCAAATCTTTCTTTAGAGAAGAGTGATATTCATTTTGGTTTAGATAAAATCATTTTGGTTTACTACTTTTAATTTTTCCAGTCATGTTCCAATTTTTTTCTCCGATTAATCCTAGAACTTCATTGGCTTAGTAATACTAAGATATTCGTTTAAATATAACCAAACAAAGATGATTCGGATAATAAAAGTTTAGGTAAACTATTTATACCATTTCTAATGGTTTAGTTTATTTTTTTCTTCAGAAATAGAGATCTGTAAAAATAGAGGAGAGGTTTGTTTTAATGGTTGTCTCTATTTTTATTTTAAAAATAATATTTAATATATATAATAGTTTTATCTTTTTAACTAACTTACATTAGAATCTTTTACTTTATAATTTTACAAATTTGATCCATTCATTTTTTTTATTTGTGAGTTTTTTTTAATTTATCATTTTTATGTAACTTGTATTTCTAATTTAGTATAAGTTTTATAGTAATTAAATAACCAAAATTTAATAATATAATTCTATATAAGTACATAAATGAACATATAATTTAGTATTAAATATAAAATAAATAAATATATAAAATTAAAAGATTATATTGTAAATAAAAATATATTTCTTTAAAATAGAGGAATAAATAATGTTTCTCCAAATATAGAGAAACATTATTCATTTCTCTATTTTTAAAGCAACATATATATTGCCATTAGAGATAATTTTATTCTAAAAACAAAAAAATCTCTAAAAATAAACTATCATTGGAGATGCTCTTATAAGCTTAAACTTACTAATACATGATAATATGCTAAATAACGCTGAAACTCCATAATCTTTCAAGGACTCTTCTCCAAGTGTATCTTGTCTGATATTTATGAGAAAAAAAAACATAGTTAACAGAACAAATTCAAGAAAATCAACAATATTTACTCGTTCAACATTTTTTTTTGTTTTTTTGACATTGGATATTTGGGACTTTAATAAGATGTTGATTTTTTTAAAACATTAATAAGACCTTAATTGGATAAAATGGGCCTGAAACAATATTAGTGAGATAAGTCGTACAGTTATTAATAAGATCCAGGCCCAATAAAAGTAATCGGAATAGTATCTTCATAAAATGATAAAATCACGTGAGGGTATATCCAAAAGTTTTGTTTATTAAGTTGGCCTTTTATATCTGGTATTTCTAACACACGTGTGGGAAAAAAAATTAATGAATCCTTATCCCAATGATCCAAAAAAAATGGGGAAAAAATTACAAAAGAATTAAAAAAACCCAAATCAAAATTTCCAGATTCTGTGTGATACGAATCGTGAAATTCAAAAATTCCAAAGATATAAGGAGTCATCGTAATTCCCTTCTCCGTGATAATAATCTTGTGTAGGTGAATGCTGCTCTATGAAACGATCGCCGGAGTATTCGTCAGAGAAATCATTAAACCCAGGGAATAACCCAAACTCCGAAGCAAAATTACCGGAACCAACCGTCGGAAGCATACTCAAGTACTCCGAATCAATGTCCATCGACGTCATCATCGACGACGAGGTTGAAGTATTAGACTCATGCCGTATCTCGTATCCAGCTCGATGACCACTCGTATCCTCCTCCTCCGAATTAGCGAACCTCGCAGCAGCTTCTCGGATCTCCGATCGCGATAAATTTCGTCCGTTGGATATCACCGGAGGATTATCTGGGAAATTGAATTTCGCGCCGCCTCCTCTGAGGCAAAAAAGAGCAGCGTCGAAGGCACGCGCCGCTTTCTCAGGAGAATCGTAAGATCCCAACCAAATACGTTCTCTGCTGTTGGGAAGTCTTATCTCTGAAACCCATTTTCCCCATTTCCTCTTCCTTACTCCTTTGTACTTTGACTGCATCGACGATGATCCTTCCATCACAATTAACCAAATACACAAAGGCGCAAATAACCAACCCGGTACGATTCTTTGATTCCGGTTTAGCTTTGTTCTTCAGATTGAGTTTGTTGTTTGATTTTTGAATTGGATATTATAATTTGCCGCTTTCGAAATCTATATATACGACGACGAGGTGGTAAGTGAAAAATGTGAAGTGTTAGTTTTTGACTTTTTATGGCGCGTAGAAAGAAAAAGGGTCAAAACGCAAAGTCAAAGGTAGCGCGTATGTACATAGCACTCTACTAAAACGCAGCAAAGTGTCAGGTGAAGGACACGTGGCGGATATCTGAAGAAGCTTACTCTTAAAAGTGTGGCCACGAGACTCACACGGGTAAAACTCTGATACAGTTGTCGTTGACCTTGTTCTTGTTTTCCACGTGATTATATCCTCTGTTGTTTTTATTTTGTTTTTTTCTGATTCGAGGTTGAATATATGGCTGAGTTTAGTGGAGAATTCTGGATTAAGAGAAGATTCTTTGAATCGTAAGCATTGAAGAGAAGGGGAAAAAAGATTAAGGATTTACCTAATGAAGGTAATTGTTTAGTTACATTACATTGTAGTATCTGTGTAGAGATGCTCTTGATAGACTTGTCCTCTTTGTTTTTTTTTTGTTGTCAAGCATTTCACAGTTTATACAATATATGAAAACAAGAAAAGTACAACAACATCAAGTTAGAACGAAAAATCAAATCACTGTCCTATAAAAATGTATATATACTTTGCAGTATCTTCTTCTTCTTCTGCATCTTCTTAGTTTGTTGTTTGTAGTCGCTCACACAAAAAAAAACCTGTACTTTGCGATGGCTTTTTGAAGATTCTTTGTAAGTTGATTTTGGTGTATTTGCAGCTTTCTTTATCGGTTAAATGAAGCTGCAGCAGAAGTGTCCTCATAGTGTACTTTCCAAGCATTTCCGCTGTCTGTTTCACTGCAAGCTTGGTTTGTTGTTGGGATAGCTGCAAGATCTCCGTCTAAACTCATCTGCTGAACTTCTGCTGATGATAGTATCTTTATGTTCTGCACGCAGTTCACAAACTCCCTGGTAAAAAAAAAAAAAAACATACAAGAACTATCAGAATTGTTTGAATCTTGATTGATTCATAGAGATGTTAAAAGTTCTTCTTAGTCTGCAACTTACTCCCAAGGGTCATCACCAACGAGTAATATATCGTTTTCGTGATCTGTGTACACGAGTTTCCAATCAGAGGTTTGTGGATCTTCAAGCTGTCCTTCAATACCAAACATTCTTGCTAAGTCATGCCTCAGTTCATCGTATCCGCTATAACGGGTAACGTCTATTGATCTTCCAACTGACCCTCGTTTTTGAACCTTCAAAGATTAAATTTTTTCTGATTAACACTTTGAAATTAAGTTGGAAAAGATTAGAGCTTTGTTCAAGATCTCTTACCTTTGTATATGTTCGCATCCGTTGAGTCTGATTGGGCCAAAGTCCACCATTCATAATACCTGAATCATTGATGCCACCGACTTCATTTGAACATCCAGACTTAAAGGGAATGCCGGGAATACCAAACGACTGAGAACTGATTGCAGCACTTGATAGCTCTGTCTCGATGTCTCTTGGTGCGTTCCCATAGTTGGGAACCAAGTTATGGAAGTCCTTTTGAGAATAGAGAGCATCAGAAGTTACAGCTTCGAGATTTCCAGCGAAAGCTAAGTTGTTTCTTGGTTGATGAGACTGACAATCTCCATCAAAACCAAATGATGGCAGTGGGAAAGTCTGTTGCTGTTGCTGCTGCTGTGTAGGGCCAACAACATCAGGACAATACGTCGTTCCCGCTGTGGATACATCGATTTGATCTGTTACTGCGCCTTTAAACTTGAACTGTTCACCAGAACTCTTCAAATTCACCATGCCTTGATTGATCCGGCTCTCGGTTTTGGCATAAAGCTCTTGGACCGGATTGGTTGCACGCTCAAAGACTGAATCAGATGGTGGTACAGATACAACTTGTCCTTGTTGTTGATTTCTGCTCAGGAAATTCGACGGTGAAACATTATCATGTCCGGTGGTGTTATTGGCGGAAGGTGAGGTGGAACAAGAAGGAGCTTCTCCATCTGTGTGACCAGAATGTGATCTTCCGGTGGCTACTAGAGGTTTATGATTATGCATTTGTCCTTGTTGCTGATGACTCAACTGAATCTGTGGAGGCTGCATGAAAGTTGAAGCTGAGAAGCTGTTATTACCATGTGCCAATGGCTGTTGATTCTGAGACGACAGAAGTTGTTGCAATTGATGGCTTTGTGTCTGCTGCAACGCCGATAACTGTGGCTGTAAGGACGAGCTTACTGGAGGAACTGATTGCTGCTGTTGCTGTTGCTGCTGCTGCTGTAGCTTATGCAGTAGCTGCAACTGAAGCTGTTGTTGTTGATTTGGTTTAGATGATTGTTGTTGCATTTGCAGTTGCTGAGGATTTTGTTGTAGTGAATGCAGAGAGGACTGTTCTTGCTGGTTTCTCAACAATTGGCTACTGTTATGCATTTCTAATTGCTGCTGAAACTGCAATTCTTGTGCAAACGATGTCATTTGAGACGAGCCTTTATTCCCAGCGGAAACTATGTTCTGGTGTGTCATTTTAGCACCATTAGGGAGCATTGACTGCTGCTGAAGCTGAGACTGAGAAAAACCAGTTGATTGATGCGGATTTTGACCAGAGACTTGGTTAGCAACAACACTCGCACCATTGTTATAATTCCCTTGTTGCTGCATTTGTTGATGTGACATCTGTAGTTGTTGTTGTTGTTGTTGTTTCACCATGGCTGGTTGTGCTTGCATCTGTTGGCTGATATGGTTAATCATATTCGGTTTGTTGAATTGGGAATTTGCAGGAGAGAGGTTTGGGGATTGGAAGTTCAACAGCTTGGAAGGGTCGTTGGAACCAAAATTGTTTGGAAGGTTGTAAGATGAGAGCGCGGATGGGAGCTGAGTAGCAGCAGCACCAGCTGACAATGGATTGTTTTGCTGCATACTCATCCATTGAACCAGACTTAAACCAGGGAACATCGAACTCTGCGCGTCTTTCATCCCAAACTCTTCTCCCATCCAAGGCATTGCTCTTTTGAAAGCGTTTTCAATGTCCAACTCATCATCTGCAACAGACAACCTCCAAGGTTAAGTATTCAGAAACTCAATCAAAGTTCGATGAATAAAAGATGGAAAGCCAAACTTACCTGGCATCCCCGGTTGCCTCGGGTACTTAGGTCTGAAAAACGGAGGAGGACATATGTAAAAAGGAGTTATGACTGGTTCGATTTCCCAAATAGATACTCGGCTTGGTCTATCTCCAGCTGTTGACTCATCCCATCCAACCTGTTTAAACCATAAAACAAAGATTCAGAAGAAATGACAATCATAAAACAGTTTTAGCATAACTCTAATATATACATTACCTGAAGATTACGCCATTGTGAGCCTTTCCATCTCACAGGGTCAAGATCACTAATACCAGTGACTGTACCCATATATCTACGAACCCCACAATCCTCAGTCTCAAACATCATCCGGAATCTCATTCCTAGAGACACTTGAGCGTACAAGGCTTTGTTGTATTTGGCCAAAGGAACTACAAACTCTGAAGGACTTGCCCTTGGATTGAAGAAGATGGTAAAAGGGCTACTATTGGCATTAGCATGAGCTGCAGCTGCGAGAATCCCAATGTGCATACTGTCGCTGGATATAACCGATGAGGAAAGAGTCGGAGTTTGTCTGTTTGCACGTCTTATACCCAACATCAGCTGTGATTTCTCATCTCTGCAAAACAGTATTTAAACTATGAGAAGAGAAAAGTCCATTTCTGCTTAGTGTTTTGATCGATAAGTAAGACTTTTACCTTACAAACAAAACTGAATCACCAGCGAATAGTCTCTTTGTGCTAACAAAAACGCTCCAACCTGTGGTAAGCAAGTGTCTTTTTGGTTGGCCTGAAAATCAGATTACAGCAAAGAACACAAATAAGCTTGAAGTTTTTCAATTTTTTTTGGACTAATAAAACCAATCTTGAGGTGATTCAAACCTCGGTAGATATGTCTGAAGGTCCATGTAGTATCATGCAAATCTTTAGCTACAATCTCTTGTGCAGGTGGTTGCATCGAGAAGTCCTATTTAAAGCATCAAAACGGAATTCAAAAAGATGAAGCAGAAGAAACAAAAACAGCTTATAAGAGTAGTTTTTTTATCAGATAGACATACAAGAGGAGGGAAGATTTTCTCAGCTGCACGACGAGGTACAGAGAAGCCACCATGAGTGCTTGTGTCACTAGCAGTAAGAGTCTTGCAGAAAAACTCAGTAGGTTGTCTGTTTAGCTTCAAACCCATATCAGAAGCTAACAATGCTTCTCTGTCATACTGTACACATTTATCAAAGATGAGCTTTTAAAGTTGTCAAGCTATAAGATCATATGGAGATTGCTGAAGATTTTCAGACCTTATTCACAGGTTGAAGAGTCATTTGTGCATAGACTTCATCGGTTTCAGTATCAGCCTGATTCAGAATTTTACAAAAATAATAGTCATGATTTACTTCTTCTACTCTTTATGATTCTGATTCAGAAGTTGGAGGGAAAAAAGACTTACATGTAATGTAACACTGTGAAGCAAGCAAATCAGCTTAGAAGGAAGATTTGGATAATTTGGTATAAAATCAGTTTGCTTCTGCATCGATGCTGCAACCTGGAAAGAGTTCATTGAACATGTTAAACGCAAAATAAAATAGCGTTTTGAGTTTAGCGTTTGAGGTTTGTTGGAACATACTTGCTCGCTATGTCCCTGAGGGAAGTAAACCACAAGACTTCCGACAGGAGGCAATGAAACCAAAGGTCCAGCACAAGCATGCCATAGTTGAGAATTGATTGGTTTCTTCTCTCCTGTTTCATCATCACACACATAAACAAAAAAAATCCAAATCTGTTAAAACGAATATTTTTTCATGGATTTTTTGTGAAAATTTGCGGCATTTATGTTTTCAACTACTATATTAAATACACTGATAGAAGAACTAGATTTGTGGCTTTATGCTGACTTCAAGTTGGAATAGAATAACAGAACACCAATTTTCAATCAAGAAATATCACAAAACATGAAATGCAGAAACAGTAAAACCCATTTGATGGAGCTTTCATGGCTTATATGATTTAAATCTCGAAAAGAATAAGATCAATTTAAAGCTTGTACCTTCTGAGGAAGTGGGAAGAAACCCATTTGATGGAGCTTTCATGGTTTATAGAAAAAAAAAAAAAAAAGAGCAATAAAAAAACAAACTTTTGTTTGTTTGCTTGTTGCAGGAAACAGAGTTCTTCAGGAAGATCAATGAATCTGTATTGCTCTAGTCTAAAAGGGGAAAAAGAGAAGAAGAGCACGAGAGAAACTAAATAATGATTTTGAAACAAAAATCATTATGCTAACAAGAAAAGAAAGGCTTTTTAGTTTATTATACGAATATTTGAAGCTTCAGAGAAAATTTTAAGCTCTTTAAAAGCTTTGAAACTTTTCTTTTTTGGTGTTTCTGCAGATTCTCAAGTGTTCTTTTTTTCTCATTTTTTTTTTTTAATTTCGATTTGAGATTTAAGGCGATTGGGATCGGATACATGCGGAAAGATGAAATCTTTTCTTATGCCCTCTGACGTGGCACCCCACTTGATGTCTTCTTCTTGTCGGTCCCACCTTTTATATTTTTACTACTCTTTACACTTTTTTTTATATATCTTTTTCCGGTTATAAATTTGTAATTTATGTTGTTGGAAAATAGTCCATGATTTTAAAATTCTGTTACTTTTCCCTCTTTTTTTTATGACATATTTTTTTTTTACTTCCATTTCTGGGTAAATATAGTTGTTTTTACTTGATGATATGGAATTTTCTTATGAAGGTTATAATAGCATTATGGAATTTGTATTTTTATGCCGCGGTTCCGCATAAATATATGAAAAGCCTCCATGCAGTTCAAAAAATATAATTAATGTATGAGATTAATTAGTAGAATATCCGTATTTGTTAGAAAACCAAGGATTAGGTTCGGCGGATCGACAAGTACAAGCCAAATGAACTTTAAATATTTAAATAATAATCCAAGATTATAACTCTTTGTTACCAGAAAAGATGTCCCACTTTTTCTTTATATACATATTCTTTGTTATTATTAAGCTAATAAATAGTAGGATTTATCGTAATAAGAAGGATTAAAACTATTTTTAATTCTTATATAAACGAACGAACAATATCATAAAAAGCTCACGCATATTTGTTGATATTAGTCATATATATATGTCGATATATGTAGATATATATATAGTATACTTATGATGGATTGATCCCAATTGAGACATGTCCGTATAAAGCGAGAAAAAATAACGAGTTGTGAACAAAAAACAATGGAAATACACTTATTTTAAACGCATTAATAAAAAATAGGAGTATTTTAAGACTTAATTATGATTATAATAATATTCCTTTTGATACGCAATGGAGCACCCACTAGCCGCAAAAGGAGGAGAACTTCACATGTTTACAGAGCTACGGACATCATTATACTCCAATTAAAGCTAAGCTTCATGTGTAATAATTAATTTTTCAGGGAAATAATTATTAATCTTCTGATTTTTTATCAATATAAAGTGTTTGTTTTTTCAATTAATGTATAAAGTGCTTTACAATTAATCTGGACAGGAGTAGAGTAGTTTCCTTACTTTCAGCTCTCTACGTATAAATTTAAAATGTAGTTGAGCCTTTTCCTTTCAACGCCATCTTTCTTATTGATTTACTAAATTAACATATGATTTAACTTTTGTTTCTCGGAAACGATTAATTCTTTTTTTTTAATCTCACTATAATTAAATATGTGTTTAGTGGGGGAGGTTTTGACCTAATTATTACCCGTATTTTCATTTAGATTGCAGTACTGTGACTTATTCTATGTTTAGGAAAACGGAATTTAGTTTGGAACATTTAAATAGCTTCCGTGAACAACTCTTACTCCTACCAACTCTTTACTGATTCGATGTCAATTCTTTGATAAGATGTGTTCAATGTATACAGTTAATTGATTTTGATTTATTTTTCAGTTGAAATATATATTTCTCAAACATCCAAATACATGCATGTATTACTAACAAAATACTCAAATATGCTAACTTATGGTTTTGATCAAAACAGAAGAAAATATGTACATTAAACCATTTCACAGTGGAAGTAAAGAATTCAAGTGGTAATCTTTTGGTCAAGACTCAAAACATATGAGATGCCACATCACTAAATAAAGATGAAACCAAAATCATAGGAGCTCATAAATATATGTTCAACGTATCGAGGTTATTAAACAAGAATACCGAAGATGTCATGAACTTAATTAGTAGTATAATATCCATCGATTGTCTATTATTTATACGTATAATTTATTTTTAAAATTTATAATCTGCAACATGTAAATAGATTAATCAGAAATCTAAACATATTTGTAAATGTTAAACAAGAGATCATGTGTTGTAAATTATTTTTAAAATTTGAGGTGGAGCTATCTCATCTCTCAATAACCTTTCAATCCTACTGAAAAAAACTTCCAAATTGAAACTGGAATGCAAGGTTTCATAAGTTAGGTTTAAACATATATAGGATCAAAAGATATGGGACGACAAAGTAGATCTCAACAAAAATAAAAGTTGGCATGCTTTAGTTTTTTTTTTTTTTGGCCTTTTGGGTCAATATTTGCTGCGCGTGGAATGTTATGTACGTACACAATTGATGTGTTTAGAAACCACTCCTCATCAAAACGAATTAACCATCCTAATAACACTCAATCATTTTAGTTTATCTTTTCACTTTGCTCTTTTGACTTTTGACTTTTGTTTCTATATAATACGATATTAATTGGATTTTATCTATGCGTTCTACAGCTTTATTTCTTTCCTCAAGCCGAAATTGTCATATATTTCAGTGTTTCACGTACTCATACACCTTATAAGGAAAACTTGTGGTTTATGATTTCCCTAATTTCTCCACCATTGATGTACAATTTACCAAGAGAGTCAAATATACTGTTTTTATTTTTTGATTGTCTGAAATTAAAACAAAAATGTATGTGCACGTGAGCATGGTTAAGCATGCACGTGAGGTGTGGCAGACGATGTCGGGAGAGACAGGCTCTATAATCCGACCGAGTCTTTCGGTTTAACCAAAATGGTTTTGCTTTTGACCGAGTGTGTGCCTCTGTGTCTCTTCTCCTCTTCGTAAGACCACACACTCTCTCTCGTTTGTTCTACTATTTCCCAACCAGCAATATTTTATGTTTTTGCTAACCGGATTTTAGAGTATCTTCAAATCTTTTTTGGGCACTAGTTTAATGTTTCTGCTGTAGAAACAAAAATTTTGTGTTCTAAGTTCTAAGGTTACAAATGTTATTTAATTATATTTGTTGTAATAGCCGAAGATTTTTGAACCGAATTCCAAACTTTTTTTTTTTTTTTGACAATACCGAATTCCAAACTTTATCAACTAAAACAGTCATAGCGGTTGACGACAAAAAAAAAAAAAACAGTCATAGCGGATAAATATGATTGCAATTTAAAATAAAAATCTTAACAGACCATCATTGCTATCAAAATTCCATCGGTTCAACGAAGATAATTTAGTTTCTATTTTAATTTATAATTTTCACATGGTGATTAAATTGAAGGCCCACTGATTGATGTAGTTGTTACATAACTTGTGTGGTTAAGAACTTCAAATCCATTGTTTATCCGCATTTTCATTATATTTTGCATTATTTTGAAGCTATGTAAACAACAGAATTTGGTCTATCCAAAAATTAAAACTTTTTCATTTCCACGATATCACCAGCTTGGTTGTGCATTTGTTTATTCATTTACTGCAATAATTAACAGAAATACGGACGAATCTAACCCAAATCGATTCGTTCCTAACTTGGTATATTTTATTGGCTACCCATAATAATTTTGCTATGACAGAGCACACATGTACCGAAGGTTCCTTGATTTGTAAATATATATGTAGCTTTAATGGTAACAAAAAAAAATGATTAAAACGTAATATGAAAATTAATGTTAAAAAAATAACCAAATTATGAATCTATTTAATTTTAATGTTTATAATTGTGAATTTTATTTTTTTATGTAAAGATCGCTCAAAAAGTCAAAATTATTGTTTGTATCGTATATAAAACTCGACAATTCCATAGATCACAAATATGGTATGTATAACCATATTAATGAAATTATTATCAATGAGTATAATATCCTTATTTCTTACATCTTATAACTCGGATGTATTTAAGTATGTAACTATTAAGCGCGCGAGACATATCATATCGAAAACACTGTGCATCACGTAATAATATCAACATCAGGTTTTCATAAATAAATTAAAAAAAATCAACGTCAGAATCTCACTCAAATGTTGCCAAGTGAAATTATTTTTGTCCAGTAAAACTATATAAACATATGGATACTTACAAATATGTTTATAGTCATTTCCCATATACGTGGGTGTGTAGCAGTGTAGGTTATCACTGTTAAATTATTTGAACAATTATTTTGTGTATATTCAAGAGTATTTTTGTAATATAGTTTAAAGAAAAGAAAAACATGTGGCTGCTGGTAATGAGTATTACATGATGAGGGGTTAAAATGATAGAGAGATTGGTCAAACATAGACAGCTTCAACATATCTAGAGACAGCTGCACATGTATGTCACTGATTGATGCATACATATATTATACACATATTAATGTGTGTGTATATGTGGTATATATAACTAAACTACTCTCTCACTTTAGTTTCCAAAAGCCTATGACATTGGTTATTTTCATTGCTTCACTAATTATACCACCATGATCATCTTATAACTTCTTGTTTTAGTGTTTCTAGCCACTCCAAAAATGACTTATTTATTTATTTGAGATATTTCTGGCCACTCCAAATTTTGTTATACATGTCACCGTGATAAATCGGCATTAGGAACAGATCTCATCTTCCCCATATATTTGATTACGTAACTTTTTGGGTTGAACCTCTTAGTTTTCGTACCAGTTGGCAGTTACCACGATGATAATAATTTCAAAATGATACTTATATATCAATATATGAATCTCAATATATTATAAATGAACCTACGCACCTTTTCTTTTGAAAGACTAGTGTACAATATTATGACAAGGCTAAAGGCTTCATGTAATTATGTCTTTTGTATATACATATAATGTTATATTATAACATTTTGGAATGAATATTGGGTTTGGTATCAGATTAGTTTTGGGTTTCGATCAATTTTAAAAGTCTGCAGTTCAGGTCTACAAACATTTGGTATGAGGACAGATATCGAGATTAACTTTGGTTTCATCTCAAGAAATCAGATTATATGATAACAACATGAAAACTCATACTATTGATAATAGTTGATATGATGATATTTATAAGAATGACACGTATTCACAAAATAGCAACTAACACTAAAGACAACGCAACCAATGGAAAGATAGGTTAAGAATGTGTGGAAACCAACGTTAGTAAAAGCAAAGATTATGCGACAAGACCCAACTACTTCTCCCTTTTTCGCATTCATCAATCAACACAGAATCTTACTATCAACATTACACGTTTACCTTTTCTCCCTCTTCATTTCCTCTATTGCCATTGTACCCATGTATACTGGGAAGAACAAATCAATTCAAAAACAAAACAAAACAAAACAAAAAACTTGAGAGATTTCATCCTATTACTTGAAACTCTATATACATTCATATTTTCAAAACAACAAAGAAACTACGCATTCATTTTTTTTCCATCGATGCACACGAAAAAATCAATAATTTATAATTAGCTCAAATAGTTATAGTTGAACGAAATCACCATGTACACATTGGTTTCACATGGCATGTGATTCGGTGCAGTGCACTTCGAAATATAAGACATGACTACACAAACTTATAAAGAAATCAAAAACTTTATTTTTATATTCACTTTTGAATTTATTTTTCTTAGAATAAAATGATGCTTAAAATAATAAGAACTGTTATTAAAATTAGTCATCTCTTTCGCGAGTTCGATATATTGCTTTCTATGAAATATGATATGTACGAGTAGTCAGCTCCCAGTACGACTCCGACAGTATATTTTAATTTGTCATCGTAAAAGCGGAAACAATTTTCTTGGGATTTGCCCATATGCATGATCCAGATATAAAATATATAGCTAGCTAGACATCTAACTAAAGAATTCATTTCACAAGCATTGACATATATTATATATAACGTGTGTATATATATGTGTGGTTTGTGGTAGAGGACATAAGAGCAAACAGAATGATTCGGTGTAATGAAATTCCACAGCTGGTACCGTTGGAAATGCAATTGGAATGATCCCATGTTAGGTTTTTGCATGCCATCACTCGACATGCCTCTCTTTCCGCTTCCCTCTTTCTTTCTTTTTTGTTTAATCATTATCAATTATTATTACTCTCCTCTAATCTCTCGCTAAACCGTATCATACACTCTTCATTAATCTCCTTTAGTTATGCTTATTAATTAACTTGTATGTCTCATTTAATATTAACTTTTTTATATATGATGTCTCATTTCATAATTGATATACCATTTAATTACGTATGATGTTTTCTTTCATGTTTGTCTTTATAGATGTTAATAGATAGCAATTTGTTTCTTAAGTAAACACTAAAGTGTGTCAATATTTAATTATCATTCTGAAGCGATGATTTTATAACAATAAAAACTACAAATTGTATGGAAGTTAAGGGTGAGACAAGGATATGACACTTCCTCGGTCTTAATTTTTTTTGTTAATAGATAGAGAGACTCACCGACCAAAGTGCCGTCGTTTCGACGGTCCCCACAACATTTGCTTAGAGCTTCATCTATCTTCTTGAACAAGAAATTAGATGCTACATTTATTGTTCTTGTATTCTTGTCTGTTTTATGCTCTAATCTCATCTTTTTAAAATGTATGTTCACGTATAAAAAGGTGATCTACGAATATAATTAAATAAAATTGTTTGACAATTAATATTTAATATTTTGGTTGCAATTCCATCAAGATCTACACTTTCGATTAATATGACAAATGCAAAATCAACTAGATTAACCAAAGTAATAATAGAGATGTGGAGCGGCCTACTAAGCGAATTATAACAAAATTTATCCGGTTTGGTTTTTGATCTGGTTTCAATTGCCTCGTCAAGTCGTTATAGCTTCAAGACTTAAAGTCGGCAGAGACTAAATGGATTAGATCACAGGTGTTGACGAATACGGACCACTAAGGTCCCAATCACCAGGTATCTTGTCTTTTCCTATTCTTGTGGGATTCTCGTTTCTAATTTTCTTTAACTTATTATTATTATTACTATTATTATATTTGATATAATCACCAAGTGTAAGACATTTCTGCAGAAACATTAAAACCACGAGGTCCATGACCATGACGGCGTGACACATACTCTATAGTCCTATTTAGTGATGAAACTGATTCCAAATTCACCAAGGATAGAGTAATATACAGAGGCCATGAATTGAAGTCGCAAACGAAAATGATCCTCTTATATAGTTGTTTAAGTGCCCTTGCAATTGATGTTTCAAATTTTATTTTCTCCAAAACGTTTTTCCCAATTATATAACCCTTAACTTATTTCTACGATTTGTGTCTTACATGCATAATCAATAAAATATTACACAAAAGAGAGTGGATTAAAATGGAGTTAGTAGATACTTATTATATAGCTACTCGTAATCACCAGTTAACCAAACTGATTTTGTGCTACCAAACCATGAAGGCAACCCGATCTTAAGCTCTACAAAATTATTGAAAGTCCGACTTATATATTTGTGTTTGTTTGTCAATAAGTATCTACGATTCAATACAATATAAATTATATCTTTCATATTACTGTTTTTTTACTAAATCATTTTTGTATATTTTGACAACCTAAAGTTTTTTTTTTCTACTATTTAAAATTATTTAATTTGATTGTAGTGGTAACAATTTGATAGTTTAGTAAGTTGTGTTATGAAAGAATTCTTCTAGCAAATACTATGTTTATGTTTTTTTTTTAATTATTATTTACGGAAGTTTTGTTTTCTCATTTTATTTGTTTTCTTAAATATCTGAAATTAAGAAATGAAATGATAGATTCATCGGACGGCAACTATATGTGAATAAGAAGCCACGTGTCAGCATCCAGCAGTGAATAAAATAGTAGGGCCCACCTGTTAGCGTGCGGGAAGCAAGATTTAATTAACCTCTTTTTATTCCCTCCCCACTCATCTTTCTATCAAAAAGTCACTCTTCATCTCATGCTTCATGTACATGTGTCTTCATTTTAGTCAGTTAAATCCCGATATTAAATAAGATAAGCTTTTACAAAAAGAAAGAAAAAACATAAGCTTTTTTAAAAAATTCCTTGGTTAACCAGAATTTGACTTTATACACACAAAATCAAATGAAAAGTAACAATGAAATACACAATCCATTTACGAGTAAGATATATAATTTCCAAACTGGCCCAATATAAAATAACTATACGGCCCACTAACGTCGTCCTATTCTTAAGAACAACTAGTTTCAGGCCTACTAACTGGCGATTTTGGATTTTGATTCTGTCTTTTTTTATTTCCCTTTATTTTCCCCATCTTTTCTTTCTAAATTGTATATATTTTCTTAAAGATTAACATACATTAAATTATTCAGATATGACAGAGAGTTTGCAACTACCAGAAAAGCACTTGAAATATTATTAAAAGTTTTCCTAGCAGTACATCTATCATATTCATTTGTCATACCAATATAATGTATATTGTTTTTAGAAATTGATTTTGTCAGCCAAAGGGATGTTATATATAATTATTAATGGAAGAAAAGTACACTTCAAAGGAAGCGTGAGCTAATCTAACATGGATTTCAAGTGGCATGCACGTTGTTGCTACGAATTCTACCGCATCATTTTCTATATTCATATGATCTCAGCTCCCATTTAAACTATTGATTTAATTTAGTTTTAGTGTTTTTAATGTTTTTAATCACCATATTAAACGTTATGAAAGTATGAATCTCTATGATTAAAAAATAAATGATCGCAAGAGTTCCAAGTTATTCTTTATTAATAGTTTTCAGCCTTCAGGGACTACTCAACTATCTTCTTAAAACATTATAAATTTAAACGATTTAAAATCAAATTTGGTTTAAATTGTGGTGAGTTAAAATAAGCTTAATAGATTCATAAAGTCTCTAATTCCTCAACACCTCATAATCATCGTAGATTATAAAAATCGTCGAACAAAAAGCAATTGACTATACTAAAATTTGGAAACCGACTCAAATGGTTAAATGATAAAGTATGACCAATGGTTGGAACTTGAAACCGATCGAGTAAGATCACTAAATAGACTAAAAGGGCCCATAAAAGCCCATAAGACAACCAGATGATGGATAAGCAACAAATAAGAGAGATTCTAGAAGAGGAGGTACTCAAAACTTAGGACGTACAACATTTGGCTATGTACTGCTTTGCGACAAAACGTAGATTTTAGATTTAATAGTCTCTAAACACAAACCAGAAGTTTCTGTTCCTTGGAGCCCTTTATATATCTCCAGTCTCCTTTCATTACATTATAACTCTTTGACCTTATTCTTCTTCTTCTTATTTGCCAGCTCATATCATAACCTTGTTTTTATATTACATAAAACGTATAAAATAAATACGTAATTCTTGTCTCCCACTCTCTCCCTTCTTTCCTAATAGTATAATTCATATTAATCTAAGAAAAGACAATAGTATAATTTTGTAATTGATTCTGTCATCTAGTTTCCACGTGGCGTAATCTCCTGAGTTTCTGACAGCGTATGAGACAACAATTCTTTATCCTCCCTTTGATTCATTAAAGGTACCCACAACACAAATGTCATTAATCCAGATTATAATCATTTGTATTTTGTAGTAGTAAGCAATAATTACTTTGTGATTACTGATTTGATTATTATTAGTAGTAATAGTTAATTCTGAATCTATTCTTCTGACATTCTTTTGGCGGCTAAACTAAAAAAAAACTAAGATATTGTGAATTAATCACATACGTTAGACCTTAACCCAATATTCTTTTGTGGTAAACAACAACAAATCATCTTTATATTTCTTTCACAGTAATAACATAGTAGAGGTGATTAGTTTAAGTAGACAGGAAAAAAAATAAAAAGTTAAATTAGATTAAGACGATGAAGAAGAAAGGCAACAACTGTGTAACACGACTTGGCCACACACAAAAAAATAAAATCCAAAGCGTTGAAAATTGTGTGTTAGTGTTTGTATTGATCGGTTGAGAAGTGCCTCTCTTGTTTGTTTTTTCTTTCTCTTTCTTTTATTCTTTTTTAATTTTCTTCGTCTCTTTCCATTTTTTTCTCACCTTCTTCTCTTGTTTCTTCCTTCTTCAGTTTTCATGGTGAAATTTTTGTATTTAAAATTTTAAATATATGTATAGGTATTGTAGGTGGTTGATAAATCTTCTTCTTCACTCATGAAGTTATCTCCTCTGAGTATCTCAACCGGATCGAGTTTTAGTCACGCCGATGGAATCGACGACGGTGTCGAGCTAAGACAATCTCCATTTTCCGGCGGCGTAATGCTGCCGGTTTTTCTCAACGATTTGAGTCGTAATGGAGACTCCGGAAGCGGAAGCAGCTGGGAAAAGGAGCTAGTGGAGGTGACTTTAGAGCTCGACGTCGGCGATGACTCTATCGTTGTTTGCGGAATGTCGGAGACGGCGGAGGTTGCTTCTGTTGATTCTCGGCCGAGATCGGTTGATGTAGCCGGGAGATTGTCGAGGAATCTCTCGACGGCGTCTTCGAGGATAAGGCAGAAATTGGGGAAATTACTGAGGTCGGAGTCGTGGAAAACGACGACTTCTTCTGTCGCCGGCGAGAGAGATCTCGAACGTCAGACGGCGGAGATTGGGGTTATGACGGCGAGGGATAAACGGAAAGAAAACGCGAAATTGCAGCGATCGACTTCGAGTGCACAGAGAGCGTTGAAAGGATTACAGTTCATTAATAAAACGACGAAAGGAAATAGTTGCGATTGCGATTGGAATTGCGATTGCGACCAGATGTGGAAAAGAGTTGAGAAGCGATTCGTTTCGCTTTCTAAAGAAGGATTGCTCGCAAGAGAAGATTTTGGAGAGTGCGTTGGTAAGTTTTTAATAAAATTTATACATATATTACAAACTCTGTTTTTTTTGAAAATTTTTATATTTGAAAAAACAGGGATGGTGGATTCCAAGGAGTTTGCGGTTAGTGTATTCGACGCGTTGGCTAGAAGACGGAGGCAGAAACTGGAGAAGATAACGAAAGATGAGCTTCATGATTTTTGGTTACAGATTTCTGACCAAAGCTTCGACGCGCGTCTTCAAATTTTCTTCGACATGTAAGTTTTTTTATTTTATTTTGGTTTTGTCTTTACGTTTATAACTGTTACGGGAATAACGCATTGCAATTTACAACGCATAAAAAACAAATGTGTTAAATCCAAATGGAGATGAATAAATCAGTTGACGATAATAATTGACCAAAGCTTATCTGTACATTGATTTCTTTTTAGTATTCCGAATTCTGAATAATGTATAGATGAAGTCTGATCAGTGATCAACTTGCAGTTTATATAGTTGAGCTAATGTTTGTGGTATTTTATGAAGTTTAGCTGATTAAATCACTAGCTGAGAAAATTTTGTTAAACTAAAAGATAATATTAGCTCACCAATCACTCTTTGATTCGAAATTTAATCTCTTTAGTGAGACTACCGCAACTTGACAGTAATTTCCGACAATTTTGGAAATTAGTAGGCATAAATAAAAACATTTGTTTGTTAAGTTGAATTGTGATGTTTTTTTAATTTAAGGCAATGCAACGAAAATGTTTCACTAATATCATTTAAACCACGTGGTGTTCTTAGCCCTTGGATCTGGTAGTTCACGCAATCAACGGTGAAATTTTCTTGTTAGTTTAAATAATGGGCCGTACTTTACTTGGCCCAGTAAAACAAACTTTACTAAAACAATTCAAAAAGTTTACTTCTTTAACCTTTCTCCCCGCAATAAGTTTCTTGCAAGTAAGATAAAGATGCCCTGACTCGTTTAATAACTCTAGTCGTTACTGGTTTGTTTCAGGGCTGACAGCAACGAAGATGGGAAGATCACAAGAGAAGAAATCAAAGAAGTAACTTGTTTTTACATATAAAAAAGCAAACAGAGAAATAACGTTTGAAATAATCGATGCCTTAAACAAACTTTAATACTTTTGAAAACGCAGCTTTTAATGCTAAGTGCATCAGCAAACAAGTTAGCAAAACTTAAGGAACAAGCAGAAGAGTACGCATCTCTGATCATGGAAGAACTCGATCCTGAGAATTTTGGATACATTGAGGTTCAAAGACGCAGCATATTCTTTCACTCTTCAAACACACTATACAACGGCTACTTTTTTGTTTGTTAACCTTTTGTGTTGTTTCAGTTATGGCAACTCGAAACACTCTTACTTCAGAGAGACGCATACATGAACTACAGTAGACCACTTAGCACAACAAGCGTCGGAATGAGTACACCAAGACGAAGTCTAATAAGACCTCGTCATGTGGTTCGAAAATGTAGACAAAAACTTCAATGTCTAGTTCTAGATAACTGGCAAAGAAGCTGGGTTATTTTACTGTGGATCATGGTTATGGCCATCCTCTTCGTCTGGAAGTTTCTACAGTACAGAGACAAAGCTGCTTTTAAAGTCATGGGTTATTGTTTAACCACAGCTAAAGGAGCTGCTGAGACTCTCAAGCTCAATATGGCTCTGGTTCTGTTACCTGTGTGTCGAAACACCTTGACTTGGCTAAGATCTACACGCGCTCGAGCTTTTGTTCCTTTTGATGATAACATCAATTTCCATAAGGTAAGAATACAATACAACAACATTCACTGTTTCTAACTTTTGAGGTTTTGTCTCTTATGTTGTCCTGTTTTTTGCCAGATTATTGCTTGTGCCATTGCCATTGGGATACTTGTTCATGCTGGTACACATTTGGCATGTGATTTTCCCCGGATTATAAACTCGAGTCCAGAAGATTTCGCCTTGATCGCTTCTTCCTTCAATGGTACTAAGCCTACATTCAAAGACCTGATGACAGGTGCAGAAGGAATCACAGGGATCTCGATGGTGATCTTGACAACTATCGCGTTCACATTAGCATCAACTCATTTCAGGAGAAACCGTGTGAGGCTACCAGCACCACTTGATCGGTTGACTGGCTTTAATGCATTCTGGTACACTCATCACCTTCTAGTGGTTGTCTACATTATGCTCATTGTACATGGAACCTTCCTGTTCTTGGCCGATAAGTGGTATCAGAAAACTGTAAGCAGCAGCAGCAAGCACAATCTCTCTTTTCTCTTAAACCGAGATGCAAAATTGTCTTCAAAAAACTAAACTATTGTTGATTACCACTGTTCTCAGACTTGGATGTACATCTCGGTTCCTCTGGTGCTCTATGTGGCAGAACGAAGTCTGCGAGCTTGTAGGTCAAAGCATTACTCTGTCAAAATCCTCAAGGCAACTACTATTTACTGAGCAGATTCATTTCTATCAAAAAGTTCTTTAATAACTCAAACAAACCCTTAACATTCCAATCTTGATCTCTGCAGGTTTCTATGTTACCTGGGGAAGTACTGAGCTTAATCATGTCAAAGCCTCCAGGATTCAAGTACAAAAGCGGTCAATACATATTCTTGCAGTGTCCAACAATCTCTCGATTTGAGTGGTGAGTACTGATGCCGTATTCCCATAATTTTAACAACCATCTCGAGTTTCACACAGAAAGATGTTCCCTAAAACCTTTACAGGCACCCATTTTCTATTACCTCTGCGCCAGGAGATGACCAACTAAGTGTGCACATCCGAACACTCGGAGACTGGACAGAGGAGCTACGACGAGTGCTAACCGTAGGCAAAGATCTTTCAACATGCGTAATTGGGCGATCTAAATTCTCTGCCTATTGCAATATTGACACAGCAAAGTAAATTCCAAGAAACCTTATTTGCTTCCTCCTTTCTACTCTTAGATACTTAATATTAACAACATGCCTTGTGACCCTGAATTGGCAGCCGACCGAAATTACTAGTAGATGGTCCATATGGAGCTCCAGCACAAGACTACAGAAGCTATGATGTCTTGCTCCTCATTGGATTGGGAATAGGAGCTACTCCTTTCATAAGCATCCTCAAGGATCTCCTGAACAATTCAAGAGAAGAACAAACAGTAAGCCTGATTCAATGCGTTAGAAAAGTTCGTTGCACCAAATACATATCTCTAACTCCCTATTGTGCAGGACAATGAGTTCAGCAGATCGGATTTCAGCTGGAATAGCTATACATCTTCATATACCACAACAACCCCAACTTCAACACAAGGAGGGAAAAAGAAAGCAGTGAAGGCTCACTTCTACTGGGTCACTAGGGAGCCAGGATCTGTAGAATGGTTTAGAGGAGTAATGGAGGAAATATCAGACATGGACTGCAGGGTACAATACTCACCCGACATACCTTCTATTTTGACCACGAACTGAACATTGATGGATATGCTAAGATATTCCTTCATCTTCTCATGAAACAGGGCCAGATTGAGTTGCACAACTACCTTACAAGTGTATATGATGAAGGCGATGCAAGATCAACCCTGATAAAAATGGTTCAGGCTTTGAACCATGCTAAACATGGAGTTGATATTCTATCCGGAACACGGGTAAGAACTAAGAACTGTTGCAGGGCCTATAAACAAGAAACTTTTTTCCAGTGTTACCTATCACTGACATGATAACATCATTCAAACAGGTGAGGACACATTTTGCTAGGCCAAACTGGAAGGAAGTTTTCAGTAGCATAGCAAGAAAGCATCCAAATTCAACAGTCGGTAAATATTTTATACAATCCGCTGCTTTAACAGCAAGACATCTGCTAAACTGTCTCTTCTACGACTAATGAACTAATACCATTGGAAATAGAAAAAAAAAACATAGCAATAGCAATAGCAATAAACAACACAGGCAAACACATGAACATGTTTGCTAATATTTAGGCCAATTACTTCAAAGCTTATATGTGAAAACAATTTATCTTGTTGTGCAGGAGTGTTTTACTGTGGCATACCAACCGTGGCAAAGGAGTTGAAGAAGCAAGCACAAGACATGAGTCAAAAAACAACCACACGGTTCGAATTCCATAAAGAGCATTTCTAATTCTATCACTTTCCCTAAAGTGAGATTTAAATCCCGCCACTATTTTTTTCATACTAACTTCACAGTTACTTAGCAAATTAGATTATATACACTATGTCACAATGAAACATTTGTCCTGCCTGCTTGTATAGATCCGCCTAAAGGCATGAAAATAACAAATATAAGTTACTATACGCAATAATATACGCGTTTTTTTTCATGATGATCCAAACTCTATTTCCATTACTACAAGCTACTAGTCAATCACAGAGGAAGAAGTTTAAACAACAAAGTTTCATCGAGAATGTGCCTCGAACACAGTAAACTGGTACTAAAACACATTCAAGAAGAAGAACAGAGTAATGCCTTTGTGCTAACTGTACCAAAATCGTAGTGGATAGCAAAAGAGAGATTGTAGTTTAATCGTCCTTTATTCTTCTCAGCAACTTGGAAGCCCAGCGACGGACCCGTCTCTTAAGCGTATAGCCCACAAACACTCCAGCGACAAAGAAAACACCGCACAGCTTTGAACACGTCCAGACTGAAACTCCGCTGCCACACGAAAACATAGTCCCAAGATAGGAAAGATGAAAACTTTGAATAGAATAATAGTACAAAACAAGTTAACTCATTATATATTAGTCAAACCAATTATGAACAATCCTAATCTCCTACTCAATTGACCTGCTCGGTTCTGTTCTTGAGCTGGACAAGTAAGGATTTTTTAGGTAATTTTAACAAGCGATTACAAATTTACAAGCTTTCACTGATGTGGAACTGAGAAACATCATAATTTCTCTCGAGCAGAACAAATTCAATAATTCATGACTCATCCGCAATAACGGTGATTATCATACTTTCCATGATTAAATAGAAACTGAGAATTCGAGACATGCACAGAAAGGAAGAACATCATTCAATTTTCTTCGGATCCATAACCGAATTTTATTCAAGTTTTTTCCTTTCTTTGTGATTGATCACAATTCGAACAAATTTCCGACGATTTACAAAACCAGAATTTCAAAACTAGGAACAGAAGCAGATTACCTCGGAGGTCTGGTGACCAAAATGCCGGATCCGTCGTATGAAGTCAAATTGCCGGATCCGTCGTATGAAGTCAAATTGCCGGAACCTCGTTTGTCTTGTATCAGATTTTCCGCAAATTCAGATAGAGAAGAAGACGAAGAAGAAACTGCCGATTTCGTATCTTCAGCTAACTTGCTGTAAATCTTCTGTAAACCCTCCATTGCCTAGCCGATGATCGGAAAAAAAAACGAATAATTAGGGTTTTAGGGTTCACTGCTCAGCTATAGTGACTTGTCGTTGACCAAAACTAAAAAGGACAAAATTGGAATTTTCATAATTGCTCAGACCGCATTAAAAAAAGGAGAGAAAATTTCCCTAACAATAAACATAAAAAACATGTGTTTTTTTAGTTTTGCTAGTTGCAAAGAAAAATGCCTCTTGACCAATGTCAAATAATTTATATCTTCATAAACAAGACTTTTGAAAAAAAAAAATTATATCTTCATACAACTGTAATTTTTATTAGTTAAGAAAACTGCCTCTTGACAAACGTCAAATAAGTATATCTTCATACAACTATAAAAAATATTAATTAAAAACATTTTGATTTTAACATACATTTATTCATTGATAGAATATTATATTCATCACATAACAAATATTCGTTATATATTTATCTGGTAATATTGTATTCAATTAGTTGATGAAGTGATCTTCGTCTTGATCGAGTCGATAATCTTGAGAACCATAAGGACTAAAAGCTTCAAGGAACAAGTTTGATTTACGCCAAGGATTGAGTCCCATGTCATTACACATATCATCGGCATGTTGAATGCTGAAAGTAGAAATACAATGGCGTTTGTAAAATCTGCTCGATGCTCTCATCACTTCCATTTCCTTCAAGAAGATATCAAACATCTTCTCTTTGCTCGGTAATCTGAATTTATCATCCACCAAACGGCTTAGCCACAAGGAACGTAGCTCTGATGTGTGTAAGTTCGAGTTGCTTTGAACGTATCCGATGAAACCCATGTTTGGTATCAATGGATGGATTGTTCCCCTGAAAATTTATTTAAAATTCAATATTATTTGCATAAGATTTTAAAATAGTCTAAATAAGATTTACAAGTGTATGTACCTGTATAAAGGCATGACACCGCCTGGAAACTCTAGCCAAGTTCGAAAAGGTTCAGGGACAATGGCTTTGAGCTTTTTCTTACCATCATAACCAGTTGCGAGTACGACAACATCAGCTTCTAACTTAGTACCATCCTCAAACTCAATCCCTTGATCATAAAACCACCATTTTGATGTTTTCTTGAACCGGATCGTACCCTTATCCGCTTCCTCAAAGAAATTATCCGGTATGATAGCCATTTGACAAGAAGCATAGTCTTCTTCGAAAGAATGTTCCGGTTTAAGACCATATTTCTCTAGAGGAAGCTTCCATGTAACATATGATTCAATGAATTTGGAAACCACGGCACGCTGTGTTGTCACGTATAAGGAAACTTAGTATATCCATATGATTGGAGAATTTATTGAGATGAAAGTAAGGATTTTAATATGATGATAACTTACCAGAAGAGAGAAGATGAGGCACAAGATGGTCTTAAGGAAGATTTGGTTAGGTCTATCATGGAGAAATTGAGAAGCTCTTGTTGAGTAGAACAAGAAGAATGGTAGTCCCCAC
Organism: Cardamine flexuosa; assembly: GCA_963555745.1. Lineage (NCBI taxonomy): Eukaryota > Viridiplantae > Streptophyta > Magnoliopsida > Brassicales > Brassicaceae > Cardamine > Cardamine flexuosa. The sequence goes on from OY743214.1 coordinate 6,749,069, forward strand.
ACCCAATAATGAGGGACGACCCAATGTGTTGTTCTCACCACCATTGTGCATGCTTTTCCTCCTTCTCCTACAAAAACAATAAATACTTTAATTTAGTTTTTTTTCCTTGGCTAAAAAAATACTTTATTTAGTTATTGGAGTCATTTTATATAATGTTCGAAATGGGTCATATTCGGATATTTTAATCTGTGGGTTTATCAACTTGTGAGCAACTGTTTTGATTGTGCCAACGTGAACGGTCCATGTCCAACCGAAAAGAAAGGTTATATAATAAGGAAATGATTCCTATGATTGTTTAATTTTATGTTGACTTGATCCAATTGTTGGAGTGAAGGTTTAAGTGTTTAATTAATTAATCAAAGACTTTTGTGAAGAAATAGAAAATATATATTACCTTGATTGGCTAAAGCAGACTCTAAAGCCAAATCAATGGCGGATTTCTTGAAGCCAATGACGGCGACTTTGTTGCCACGGAGGAGACGAGAAGCTTCTTCTTTCTCTAACTTGCAGTAATCCATCGAATGCAACACTTTCCCTTTGAATATCTCCGGCCCTTTCTTCGCCGGAAAAGTGGGTATTCTTGGAACGTCGCCGTATTTTCCCGTACACACTACTACAAACTCAAATGCATGCCACTGCACACACACATTAGTTAATAACAATAATATCATACATAGTTCACAAAATGTTATCAAGTAATAAAGTATGCGTGCAGTAGTTTTCAAAACTATTTCGAAGTACATTGCAATTTCTCGATTAAAAATAAATTTAATTGTTATAAAGTACTAATTCAACAAAAAAAAATGTTATGAGATACATTTAAAGTTACCAAAAACTAATCGTTAAATAAATAAATAAATAAATATATATATATATATATATTATTAATATAAATGAATGCACTATTTTTGGAAGCGTAAATGGAAGCATCTGCATGCATACTTTTACTGACATAAGTAAATATATGAGATTAATTTAAACATGTAAGATCATTAATTGAGAATTTGAGAAAAACAAACCTGAACATCTCCAGAATCTCCGGTCTGAACGGCAACTTCCCAGACAGGTTTTCCGGGCAACAAGTTTCCGTAAGCACCGAGGTCAACCATCTGAGGAGATTCACCGTCACCGGTGAACCTAACTTCGATGACTTTAGAGCCAAACCTCATGAACTTGAGAAGATCAAAATGCTTTGCATAAGACTCCAAGTAATCTAATATCTCAACGTAAGATGGGAAACCAGTGTCATCTCTGTTGGGCCATGGAAAGTCAGAGAACTCGTAATCGACTCGAGTCGATTGTAACTTAGTTGTCTCGTAAGTGCAGCTCTTCCAAACACCTCCGACTGAATCCGAGGCTTCGAATACTGTCGGGTTGTGATGAGCTAAGTTCTTGGCGGCTGCTAAACCGCTAACACCAGCACCGATGATTGCTACTCTCGAAGAGGTAAGCTTATCGTAGTTCGAAGCCATTTCGAGAGAGAACTTGGGAGAGAAAGAGAGAGGGAAAGATAAATTGTTTTGGTTTTGTTTTGATGAAGAATGTTTCGAGTTTTTTTGTGAGTTTGCATGAGCATATTTATAAGGATTTTTTGGGTCGGGTGGGCTCTTGTGTAGTCGGGTCGGGTATGGGTTTTATTCAGGTAGCACGTGATTTTGAATATTAGTTTTGTTTGGAGAAGGTTTGAAAGATCTAATGTTTTTTTTTTGTTGAGAAATTTGGTGGTTATTGTGAGGAAATTTCTGTAATCGTGCGTTTTGTGATATCATCAATACTTCTCTTTTTGTATCTGTTGTGTTAAATTTCTAAGTACGTTCAAGAAGTCTAATTGAATATTTTCTCTTTTGTTATAAAAATAGGTTTCTTTTTAAACTTGCTTTGTCTTATTGATTAAGAGCTTCTTAGTCTATGAATTGACTAACTTTATTATAGAAAACTAGGAATAGACAGACAAAAACTTTGTTCCGTTCTAATTTCATCCTGTAGATATATGTATACCCTCGATAGATTAAAAAAAAAGACTTTCGAATACCAATTTAAATTATTAATTATAGATGAGACAGAAAAATTTCATTGCCCGGAGAAAATTTTATACGCCTTGGGGATGGATTTTTTAGATTCATCGGAAGATAAATTTTGTGGAGAGTACACATTTTTATTTTTACAAATTATTAGATGCAAATTTTTAGAGTATTGTACGTTGTGGTATATTGTCATAAATATGGTAAAGGTATAATCGACGTTTGAAGATTCAAATGTTGTAAAGAAAACCGTAAGTCGTAAAATTATTCATAGAGCAAATTAACATAATCACATGTATTGCAAGTATATAGGTTCAGTGAATTAATTTGATTATCATTGTAATAAAATTAGATCAATTAATGTTTATGTTGTAGAATCATATGTAAAACTCCTATTTAAAGCGTTAAATAATAGATCTTCTTTTTTAATTATCGACGCGGAAAACAAAACCAAAACGATAAAACATAATATTTCTATATTTGGCCTTTGGTGGATAGACTTTATACATTTATTTTGATTAATCATTGTTGGTCTATTAATACTTTAATCTGTTACTTCTGTCTCGTCATTGAACTCTAACTACTATTTCTTTTCTTGTCTCTAGTCTACTAATCTTAGACTGAATCTTTATTCCTATATCTAATTAAAATAATAATCAAGTTCTTAGCTTTTAAGTACTGTCCACGCAAGTTTTGAAAATTTAAATAATAGACAAAAAGTCTAGCCTTATAATTTAGAGATCATTTGCCAAATGACCATATATTGACAATCTGTTTTGTAAAAACTAGCACCTATATGAGTAAAATAGAGGCTTATTTTTAAGGAGTAAAATAAAGGATATGTCAATATATCCTTGTTCTATATAGTTTGGTTAGTCTAGAATGCCCTCTGTTAGACAGTATTATATTATAGCTAAGAATCTTTGTTTAGAATTAATATTTTTTAATAATTTTTTTTGGTATTTAATCATATACTATATTTATTCTCTTGTTTTGCATAGTTTGATTAGGATACTATATTTATCTTTTTCATCTTTTTTTTGTTTGGTTTAGACCTTTTTATATAAACTAATTAAATCTCGCTTTGTTCTGCCATATGTTGACCTTTTTTATAAGAAAACCAGAACTACTATGGATATGTAATTCTAATTAAGACTCGTCAATCTATAAGACTATAACACCTATAATGTAATGCTATCTCTACACGGTTGGATTCTTTGTGTTAATTCTATAATTTTTGAATTTAATAAAATAGTCTAAATTATAAACTATAAACCTCAAACCTTAAATCCTAGACATGAAATCATAAATCCTAACAAAAAGTTAAATTAACTCTAAATCTAAAAATAATCTAGACCACAAACTCTAATAAGAAATTTAAATTTAAAACCACCAAAACCCATATTTGAAATCATAAATCCTAACTGAAAAAGTTAAACTCTAAACCAAAAATGACGTGTTGTACATATTAACTTTGAAAATAGCATACTCTCTGTGTTCTATGCAAAACTAATGCGTAGTTTTGTTTGTCTTTAAAAAGTCTAACCATAGAATCTGCAAACAAATATCTGTTTCTAGTTAAGATTACAAAATTAAATCAATTTAAGTTAAATATCCAAGCTACAATAGATGAGAGAAATAACCATTATTTTCTGCATATATAGAGCAAACATGAAATAAGAAATTGAAAGAGAAATGATTTTCCGTCCAAACTACACAAAATACAAATGCTCATATACTATGTTTTGGGTTGATCTATAATCTATATTTGACTCAAGTCACTCAACCATGCATATTTGGTTCAGGTTTATTTTATAATACCCTCTGATCGGAATCTCACCATATTTCGCCTTAAGCTTAAGATTCAACTACATGTAAAAAAAATGAGTCTAAAATTAATTAGTAATTGGTAACTTAATATCGAAACCTAGAAAAGTATATATAGAACTATAAATGTACATACATTATATATTGACGTAGAGCTTACACAAAAGAATAAATATATATTTTTCCTGTAAAAAAGAAGAATAATTGTTCTCTCAAAATAGTAGATTTCTTGAATTTATATATGTTTCTTTTCATACACAGATAGACAAAACCAAGTCTGCTAAAATAAGACTAGTCTTTTTTTCTTTTTTTTGGGGGGGTTGACCATTCTTCTATTTTTTTAAAATATTTTGTCAACAACCATTCTTCTATTATATTGTCATTTGCAATGGCTTTTAATATTATTAGCATGAATTTATTTCGCATGTACGAAGAAGCAAAACCCATTTCCTAAATTTTCTATTATTTATACTAAGTCAAGTACGTACATATTTATAACATACTTTTATATCCAATCCATTTCATAGAGATCGGTTAGTTAATAATGTTTAGGTAATGGATATTAACGTGTATACCGGTTACCGAGTAAACAGTCTGTTGTTAGCCTTTGAATGTGGAGAATCTTCAACTCAGACGTAAAAGACAAAAAATAGTTAAGCTAAGTGACTAAGTCATAAAAATACTTAATTAACTTGGTAGGTCCATTGTTCAGTATCAGATTTTGTGAAAACAAATGAATTAATCTCGAAATTTATAATTATGCACGTAAATTTATTTGAATACAACCATTTGGTTGAGTAACCGAGTCAAGTTGGTTTTATATCCAAAGCACTTATAAAAATTGCGAAATGTCCAATAATGATGAGCATGGTGTATATATACTATTATATGTGTACTTTAACACAAAATACTATTATATATGCTTATGTATATACTATATAATCATACAAATTTGATAATAATTAATATATGGAAAATAAGAGGAAGTAACAAAGAAAATGAGGAGTTTGAACTCAAATAGAGGAGAGTTAGGACTATGGTTAAGAGTCTTAGAGAGAAAAAAAAAGAAAAGAAAAAGGAGAGAGTAAATACAATGTACCATTTTAATTGTTTGGCACGAATCGATTTTCTTACGATTGATGTTTTGTAATCTTACTTATTGTCTTTGTTACATGCATATCATCACTGTTTGAGTGGTCCTAACTATTTTACATTTGCTTCTCAGTTCTCACTTCTCAGTCAGAAAAAAGAAAAAAAAGGCAATGTAGTTCTGCTGTTAATATTCCCCTCTCTATTAATAACCATTTTAGGATTAATAGCATTTTAGTACGATTACACTTTTTTGCAAGATTAGCCTCACACACAAATATATATATATATACTGTTTAAACGATTTCAAAACAAAATCATCAACTGTGTATGAATTTATACTTAAAGAATTTCACGCTGGTGTCTTTGTCTCTGTATCTGTCACTCTGTGGGCAATTTTTTTTTTTTTGGTTAAGAGTTCTGTGGGCATACTTTAGTTGTTGCATGTAGAATCGACGAGAGTTGATATTATTTAATTTTTTTTTCCAATAGTTAAGATTTAGTTTCTCTTATTTTATTGTGTGTTATTATATTCAACTCTCAACAGTAAACACTAATACACACATATACAACTCTACAATCTTTGAAACTATATATATATATTATACGAATTCAGATCCTAATTAATAACTATTGATGCCGTCAACAAAAAAAAAAAAAAACTAGTATTGATCAGTTGTTAAAACAAGTACATTCTTGTAAAAGTATATATATATATATATATATATATCTTTTTATAGAATTTTTTGTCTGCCACTAGAACATTTCATTATAACGGAACATCATCAGCCGGTCAAAATTTAATCAAAGTATCGCTAACTACAAAACTTTATCTTTGTGCAACCAACAACGTTTGAATATTCTCTTGATATTTTCATACCCCTTGAAATTTTCATAGCACTTGAAATCTTCATAACATTGACTTCTACTTGTGCATATCTATATTATGTTTCGACTATTTCTAATATTTGACCTAATATATAATTAAAAGATCCTGGAAGTTTTATAAACGTACGGATTTAAAGTTTTTTTATAACAAAGTAGTTGAAACTTGATCATCAGAGTCTATATTCAAGATTCTTTCTATAGCTAGGTGTTATTGGGTTCGACCAACAAAGAAGAAAAAGAAAGTTAGGTGTCCTGCATAAGTGCATAGGGCCAGCCCTGAACTAAAGCTGGTAAAGCACCAGTTTTAGGCATCAAAATTAGAATATGTATTTTGAGGCATCAGATTTTACAGAAGTAGACTTGTGGTTCAGTGGTTTGTCCATGCTAGCCATCTGAGTTTGAAACTAGGAGGTGGTGTTTTTATGATTTTATCTGTTTTTTTTAGGCACTAAATATCATTGGTCCGGGCCTGTGCATAAACATTTTGGATTAAAGGTGTATCATATGAGAACAAAGTTAGTAGCATATAGAGCATTTAACACTATCAAATACCATCGAATTTCTCAGAGTGAATGTAATTTGACAAGATTGTAGAAATGGATCATCAAATAAGTAAAAGATTTTTTTTTTAAAATGCCAAGACTACGTAAAAGGGATAAAACTTTCCTAATATATATAAAGCCAAAGATAGTTTACGGGTAATATCTATAAAAGACATGTACCACCAAAAGGATTACCAAAAATACGATCTTTAGAGCTGTCCATTTCGGGACGGATTTCTAAACAAACATGTACCATCTCATGGTTTAATTATTCCAAAGAGAACGGAACGGTTCGGTGTGGAATGTGGAGTTAAATTGTACCTTTACCTACCAAATCAGTGTATGGAAATAAGCCGAATGGTTCCAAATGATATATTGGGCCTAAGAAATATAACTTGACGCCGTAGCAAATGTTCTCTTGGGCTACACAATATTTGAGCCACAAATGAACGTTAGAAACAAGTAGAAGACAGAAAAACTAAAACCTTCATGAACGTTAAAAACAAGTAGAAGACAGGAAAACTAAAACCAAGGTATGTATTAGCTTAACTTGTTGAATGCTTGGATAGAGCTTTTCATAAAGAAAAAAAACGTGGCTCAAAGATTTCGAAATTACAAACCAAAATGAGACGTGGAAGTAAAGTAAATAGTAAATACTATTGTGTATCATACATAATTTTTTATTTATTTGTTTTTCTTTCATAGAGAACAATTTGGTCATGGCAAAACCTAGCACAGCTACCTCCTGTCATGTTCCGTCTTTAGCGCAATCTCAGTCCCATTCCTAAGATCTTTTTCTTTTTATTGCCTGAAGAAACTCTTCTTAAACTCTTTGTGTAAAAACTAATCGGATCCTGAATCATAACACTACCAAAAACATGGGAAGGTCTTGTACACACACTGCATCAAAACATGGAGAATAACACGAGAATTGATGATTGCACAGTATAGCGTAAAACCACGCTAACTAAACCGTTACTTTAGCTACCGTTCCCTAAAACGCTAAAAGTAATGGTTCAAGAAAAAGTATACTAGATTCAGTTCCAGGTTGCCAAGCAAATAGTCAAGGATTATCTAACTAATATGTTAGGTAAGGACCAAACTGCTCAAAAATCTAAGATTGCGTCAATGATGGGCCATGATAGCATTAAAGCAGGAGAAAAGAATAAGTGGAAGATATACCTTACAGCAAGTTTACACAGATAACGTTGGAGTACACAACATTGGACTTTTCTCCTTTCATTTGTAAGGAGCAAAAATGATACTAGAGTTATGGCCACCAAATCCGAATGAATTTGACAAGGCTGCTTTAATATCAAGTCTCTCCTTCTTCAGACCCACAAGCAGCTTTGTATCCTGATCCATTTTGTGATGAAGTTGTGGTATTAATTAAATGATCATTCCAGTAATGTCAAACTATAAAATTTATCAACAACATACCACTGCTTTGTCTGGATTCTCCAGGTTGATATTTGGATGAACCCAACCTGTCTTTATTGCCTGTAGGGTGCCAAGTGTTACACATAACATTATTGTTTTGTACAGTCAACTTGTTTATTCATTTAAGGAAATTTTGATTTTTTTCAGATAACATTTCCTTTATTATAGATATAGTGATGTCTCTAGACTTGAATTCGTTACCTGAATGGTTGCAACAGCTTCCACGGCTCCAGAAGCTCCCAGCAAGTGTCCAATCATAGATTTTGTCGAGTTTATCTTTAGCTGTCAATTGTCAGAGGGCATGTAAGATAATACAGGAAATACTGTCTAATAACTTAAATTCCATTGACAAGTTGACGAGAGAAACAAAGCTACCTCAGGATTCTGGCCAAAACAGTGAGCAAGGGCTTGGTACTCCTTAAGGTCTCCAGCTGGTGTAGAGGTAGCATGAGCATTTATGTAATTTATGTCTTCCTTTGAAATCCCGGCATTAGCTAACGCTTTCTCGATACAGAGAATAACACCAGCACCTAAGGATATTAGATATCTCCTTCAGTAGAATAAATAAAGGTTTCAGAAGAAACCATTAGATATTAAAGCCTAGAATCATGATTTTTAGCAACCAAAAAATGATATTTTCACATGGGGGTCCATAGATATTGCTAAAACTTTATAGACAAATAAAAGCAAACAAAAGAAGAAGAAAAACCGGTGGATCAGTGCATAAAGATAGTTACAGGAAAAAGAGATATTTTTACCATCAGGACGTGGTTCGGTTATATGATATGCATCAGATGTGAAACTACCACCACGGAACTCCGCATATATTGTTGCTCCTCTTTTCTGCAAAAGCACAATTTGTATAGCCCCACAACGACTTAATTCAAAGCTTTGAAATCATTTGTATTGTGACAAGTAAAAAAAGAGGTCATTTAAGAATGATACAAAGGCCTTGAAGAACAGAGGTAATTATAAACTTTGAAGAAAATCAGGTGGCTAAAAAGTATGGAGCAAATACATATTCTGTATGCATATTTGAAATGAGAGATATACCTTGGCATGCTCAAGTTCTTCTAAAAGCAGAACTCCAGCTCCCTCTCCCATGACGAAACCATCCCGGTTCTGTTTAGCAACCAAAATCAGGTTTAGAAAAGGAAGATAATCATGAAACAATATATCTTTTAACATTATTCTACAATCTACATGAGAGTGAAGTGCAATGGACATTCACGTCCACAAAAATTCTATACAGTGACAAGACAAGGAGAGTTAACAACACCCATGGTTTCCCTCATTATTTTACTATGGGTATCATTTGGGGGACCATTTAATGCATACCCTTCATACATATGCTTAAACAGAAACGCCTTAGGGATCTCAGGCAGGTGGTGAATCACCATGCGGTCCGTGCCTATATGAGGTAGACCAGGTTCCCACATTTTGAAAATCCACCATCTTTAGCAGCCAATCAGTATTACAATGGAAAATAGGAGACATTTTTTACGACAGAGGATAGTAAGAAAAATGGTGGAAAATTACACTATCCCAAGGACGTGAAGCTTTGGTGGGATCGTCATTCTTTTGTGAAAGAGCCCGGCAGGCAACAAAACCTCCCAACCCTGCATTGGGGTACTTAAGAATGAGATCAGATTTGTGTGGCACAGTTCAGGAACAAAGGTAAGCATATAATATAAAGTCAAGAGTATGCACCTATTGGAATAATAACTGAATCAGAGCCACCACAGAGCATCACATCCTATCAGTTTTAGGAAAAAGACAGCCAAACGTCAAACAAAAGAAAAGTCTAGCCATATTATTAAATTTCCCCGTGGATCGAGGATACTTACAGCTTCACCTCTAATAATGTGGTTTGCTGCATTCAGAATACAGAAGTTGCCAGTGGCACATGCAGTTGAAATAGAGTAGTTTGGACCCATCCATCCCTAATGTATCCATCATAACAAAGAGGTTAATACTTAAGTGCAGCCATTGGTATTACTGACATAATTTCCAAATTTTGAACAGACCAGATCCAAGGCAAGCATAGCAGAACCCATGTTCGTCGTCGCAAACGGTACACAAAAAGGATTCATCTTCCTGTAAGAGATTTTCAAAGCTTCAAGCGCATCGTAAAAGACCTGTAAATCACAGATATAGTGGCAAATGCAACAATAAGAAACAGATCTCTAAATAAGAAAACCATGATCAATATAGAAGAACAATAAGAAGGAACCTTCATGCCTCCCATCGCTGAGCCAATTAAAACTCCACATCTGGTTTTGTCAAACTCTGCCATTACATCCTCAGTTACGCCACCATCAGCTAAAGCTTTCTTGCCAGCGGTAAGAAGATAGAGCATGAATTTGTCCATCCTTTTCGAAAGTTTTGGAGCAACCCATCCTTCAGTCGAAAATTTTTTAATCTCTCCAGCGATTCTCTAAAGCAAAAGGCAATACAAAAAGAGAATCTTTTTTCACACAGAGAGACAATCAAAAACTCCAAAGACTAAAACTTGAGATCTAATAAAGCTTACAGTAGGGAATTCAGAACAGTCAAAGTTCTCAATTTGGCTAATACCACTGATGCCTTGTAGCAAATTATCATAAAAACTATGTGGATCATGACCTAATGGTGTTTCAACTCCCATCCCAGTCACAACAACACGACGTGACTCTAAAGGAGGTTTCTTGTTAACAATTGCTTCTTTCTCCATCTCTAGAGTCACTTGCCCTGATTGATAAAACACTAAATTAGCTTAAGCTTCAAACTAACTATAATCCCAAAAAGGCTAATGGTAACAAAAGCCTCAGACTTGGAAACAAAATAACAAATTGGTGTACCAGAGGTAGAAGCTTGATTCAGTCTCCTCTGCTTTGGATTGAAGTAAACGTTATTGGATTGGAATAGGGAAGACACGGCATTGTTGTTAGAGGAGCTCACAAGAGCTTGAAAGCCGGCGGATCCATGGGGAGAGACGGCGGAGCATGTTTTAAGCAGTCTCCTCCGGTGACTGCTCCTAGTGTCTGATTGATGATGAGCAAGTCTGTTTCCTCCGGCGGACATGCAAGCCGCCACTAACGAATCGCATAACGGAGAAGCGTAACATGAAGATGCACCAACCATGGTCAGTGTAGCGATTAAGAGAGAATGGTGGGAAAAACGAGAAATGAGTGTGAGAATCTATGAAGAAGAAGATGGATTCTGGAGTGATGATGACTCACGGATCTCTCTCGCACTCACTCACTCACAAGTGTTTGGATGTGTGAATTCGTGCGTGGAGACGCCAAGTCGTCTCCTAAAGCAAAGCCACAGAGAAAGAGACAGAGAGACCAAAAAAAAAAAAAAAAAAAAAGTTAATAACAAGTCGTACGATATAATAAATGATTTCATTTCCTGGTCCATATTTTTTCAAAACATATGATAAGACTATTACAATCTTCGGAAATTAAGAAAAGTCTATTTTTGTACCTATTTTAAGTTCATTTGTAGTTTTCTTTTTATATAACTTGCTAATAAAATAATTAAATCCGAGTTAATCTGAAAAATGAATAAAGACTAAATTATACACCCACCTCGGTTTAATCGAAGGAACAGACTGAAGTCAATATTTTATTCAGTCAACTGTTGTACAGTGATAGGCCAAACGAGTTTTTCTTTTCTTTTCATAGTTCTGACTTATGAACCAAATGAGTATATGTTTTTAAAATAGAACAAGGAACTAATAGTTTAGTTGTTGGATCCAATAAATGGTTGAGTGGCTAACTATGCATTCCTTTAGAATTGCTAGTTCATATTTTTTGTTTTTAACAGAGAACTAAAGACAAATCCTCCTATAATTGATGGTTGATAAATTTCATAATAGTTATGTGGTACAAAGAGGTGGAGCGAAACAGAAGTTGATGGACACGCGTCATGTTATATTCACTATGATTGTTTTTATAATTTAAATTTACATAGCCAATGGCCCAATAGTATACTTTTTATCAACAAGATATTTTAATATTTTATATTAAATGATAGGTCTGGATACGAAACAAATATTCGAGTTTTTGAAAGTATTTGTTATTCGCTTTGATTCGTCTGAATAACTGATTTTATTATTCGTATTCGTTTTAAACCTAAAATGTTAAGTATTCACGGATATTCGATTCGTTTCGTAATAATTATTAAAAAATTATATAAATAAAATAAAATAAAGAAAAATTCAAAATTTATCACAAAATATCAGTCTTTTATTTAAAACTACATATTTTCTTAATTTACTAAATTTTAATATTTATATAATTAATTTGATAAATATAATTTTATAATTTTTATATAGATTATAATCAATATACATTATATGTAATTATACATATATATATATACATCGAAGCAAAGCGAATATTCACATCTACAAATTTTAGTATTTGATATTTGCTTCGTTTTAAACGAATACTAATTATTAGTATTTGCTTTGCTTCGTAAAATTATGAATATTTGGTTTTTTCGAATTAAATCGAAGCGAATAGCAAATCGAACCAAATTTAAAGAATATTTTGCTCAGGGGTAGATGGTGTTCTGAACTTCTGACCAAACCAATAAAGATGATGTAATGAATATGAATTGTTACGGAGGACGAAGCGTCGACCAATTAGGCGCATATATTTGGACCTTTAAAGCCCATAACTGCGAAACTAACCTTTCTGAATTCTATATAAAACTGGGCCTAAGAAGCCCATTGAAAACTATCACTTTCGTGGTCACCGTAACTTTCGCCAGTGTACAAAGAAGAAAAGTAGAAAACAGTGACGTTTCTAATTATCGAATTATTGCTTAATAATATTCTCAAGTGATGAACGATATCACATTGACACGTAGTTTATGCAAAAATTCATATAATGTATACCGTAGGGATGTTATTCAAAACGATTCGTACGTGTATGTATAGTATAACTATAAGCTAAATACAATATGCTAATATGGTAACATGATTGAACTTTACATTTTGAATAAATTAAAATCTTCCTTTCCAATTTTTTCTTTTACCCCGATAATTTCCTTTCTTATTTAAAGTTCCCTTTTCATAAAACAAAAATTCTTAATCCGGGTTTGCTTATAAAATATAAATAGACGCTTTTTAGAAATACAACCACGCCTCACCAACTTTTTTTCTAAATGTTTCTTTAACTTTTTTCCAAAGTTGTTACCTTTTTGGTATATCTATTAAGTTAATAACATTATTAATTCATTATCTTGTAAATATCATTTTATTTTATTTTATTTTCCTAGCTCTGCTGAATAATTTTAACCCTAAAGTAATTCGATTAATGTCATAAAGATATTTAGAAGATAAGGCTTATTATTAATTAAATAAAATTGCATAAAATAGTGAAATAGCAAAAGAAAATATTGACTTTTATGCAAATTGCGTAATTTTTGTCAGTTTGTATCTCTCTAACTCTCCCAGCGTCGGGAACGTTTTTTCCTGGAAGCAGAAGAAAGGAGCTCAACGACCAAAACTTCCGACGCGGAGACTTTTAAGTTAATTTAATCCTCTGTAATTTCTTCTTCCTAAATTCTCGATTCACGAATTCTTCTTCTTCTTCTTCGTGATCCTCATGACGAAACTATAAGATTTTTGTTTTCGTGCAACAAATTTTGACTTTGAATTTGCGTAGTAATCAAGCACATTATCCTTGTGGTTTATTCGTTTGAGTAGACATTGATTTTGTCAAAGTTACGTTCTTCAATATATTTTTATACTATAAAAGTATAAATTCCTTTTTATTTCTTTCCTCCCTTTTCTTTTTCTCTTTAGTCTTTTCTTTTTTTCTACCTCATGTTTGTAGATTCTTAGATTCTCCTCCCAAATTTTGAAGAAAAGAGAATTAAAGAGTCTTGAGATTCTTTTGTTGTTGCTGCAGTTTCGTGATTAGATCATTTCATATAACCACAAAAATCGGAGAGAATTCGTGATTTTGTTTGGGGTTTTCGTAAAGCTTATTGCTTTCAGGATCTTATCTGATCCAGGATTTTCTCAAGGTAACTCTCGATTAATTCGGACGATCTCTATACCTTCTTTGTAGCTCAAATTACTTGATAATTCCTTTGTGGTTTCTGATTTCCGCGTTTTTAATTTTTTTATTAATTGGAGCTCGTTTGCTTAATGATTGGAGCAGGTTTTAGGGTTTAATTATTGTTTGTAGATTCACAAATTATGTGGCTTTTGCTGAATCAGAGATTTCAACTATTGTGTAGGTGAAAGAATTTGCTGCATTGACTATATATGAGCAGATAGGTGTTTAGTTTAGGGATTATGGGTTGGTTTAATAAGATCTTCAAAGGCTCTAACCAGAGGCTAAAGCTTGGGACTGAGCACAATCACAATAGTTATTACGGGAATTATCAGAATACTTCACATGATGAGCCTACTCCAGATACAGATGCTGATCATGATGAAACTCATACACAGGAACCATCTACATCTGAGGTTAGTATGATGCAGATGGTTATTGGTATAGCTCTGGTTTTGTTCTGTTATTTCAAATTTTTGTTCTTTTTTATATACTAGGATACATCGAATGACCAAGAAAACGAAGATATCGACCGTGCAATTGCATTGTCTCTTTTAGAAGAGAATCAAGAACAGACTAGTATAAGCGGTGAGTACATTTTCCAGATTGTATTAGCCAAACAGATATATATATATGAAGTTCATAGTTTTAAAAGAGTAATGGACACAGGGAAATACACGACTGTGGATGAAGATGAGCAACTTGCTAGAGCCTTACAAGAGAGTATGGTAGTTGGGAATTCACCGCGTTACAAAAATGGAAGTACGTATGATAATGGGAATGCATTTGGGACTGGAGATTTATATGGGAATGGGAATATGTATGGAGGAGGGAATGTATATGCAAATGGAGATATCTATTATCCAAGGCCTGTCACTTTTCAAATGGATTTCAGGTACTTATTAAATAGCCAATCATCTTTAGCGTGTTGGTTTTAGTGTCCAGCCTAAATAACTTGTCAACAACTTGTCTGCTTAGGATTTGTGCTGGCTGCAATATGGAAATTGGCCAGGGAAGATACCTCAATTGCCTTAATTCACTATGGCATCCAGAATGTTTTCGATGTTATGGTTGCAGTCAACCGATTTCTGAGTACGAGGTGAAACCAAGCTATTCCATTTTCTAAAACTCTTTTTAGTATGGTTGTACTTGAGAAGTTAACCTTTAGATTTATTTGTAACATGTTTCCCTTTTCTCCTTATAGTTTTCAACATCTGGGAACTACCCTTTTCACAAGGCTTGTTACAAAGAGAGATACCATCCAAAATGTGATGTCTGCAGCCACTTTGTAAGTAAAATTTTAGCCTTTTAAAAGCCCAAATATATTCATTTGCTGCTTTCTTCGGATCTTGCGCTTATCTTATTTTCCTTTCTTCTTTACGAATGTAAATTGTTTGGACAGATTCCAACAAATCCTGCTGGTCTTATTGAATATAGGGCACATCCTTTTTGGGTTCAGAAGTATTGCCCTTCTCACGAACACGATGCTACCCCAAGATGTTGCAGCTGTGAAAGAATGGAGGTGGATTCTCTTCTCCTCTAAAATGACCTCAAACATACATCTCGTCAAATTCAAAACATTTTGTGGAAGGAAATTGACAACTTAACTTTATTTTGTAGCCACGGAATACGGCATATGTTGAACTTAACGATGGACGTAAACTTTGCCTCGAGTGTTTGGACTCAGCAGTCATGGACACTATTCACTGCCAACCTCTGTACTTGCAAATACAAGAATTCTATGAAGAACTGAACATGAAGGTAGAACAGGAAGTTCCACTCCTTTTGGTTGAGAGGCAAGCACTTAATGAAGCCAGAGAAGGTGAAAAGAATGTGAGTAAAACAAAAACTAAACTTATACTCGAAATGATCATCACATTCCGCTTTTTCCAAAGTGGTTTACCTTTTCATTGTGCTTCATAGGGTCACTATCACATGCCAGAAACAAGAGGACTCTGCCTTTCAGAAGAACAAACTGTTAGTACTGTAAGAAAGCGATCAAAGCATGGCACGGGAAATTGGGCTGGGAATATAACAGAGCCTTACAAGTTAACACGGCAATGTGAAGTTACTGCCATTCTCATCTTATTTGGGCTGCCTAGGTAAAGTCATTGATTTTGTTTCCACTGAAATGACCTCATGTCACAGCCCAAATATTGACGGTTTATCTGAATTTTGTTTAGGTTACTCACTGGTTCGATTCTAGCTCACGAGATGATGCATGCGTGGATGCGGCTTAAAGGTGAGTTTCTCACACCACTAATATTATTCTTCTTCTTTCTCTTGTTTCACATTGTTGAAAATTGAACACCCTTTTTTGCTGACTATTTACATTGTGGTCTTAAAAAGGATTCCGAACGCTGAGCCAAGACGTTGAAGAAGGTATATGTCAAGTGATGGCTCATAAGTGGTTAGAAGCCGAGTTAGCTACTGGTTCAATAAACAGCAATGCTGCATCATCTTCTTCTTCTTCTTCTGGAGGATTGAAAAGGGGACCGAGATCTCAGTACGAGAAGAAGCTTGGTGAGTTTTTCAAGCACCAAATCGAGTCTGATGCTTCTCCCGTTTATGGAGACGGGTTCAGAGCTGGGCGTTTAGCGGTTAACAAATATGGTTTGCGAAAAACACTTGAGCATATACAAATGACCGGTAGATTCCCGGTTTAGAAAATACATAATATGAACATGGTATTGTACTTTTGGTTTGGTTTTTTATTTATTTATAGGATCGTTGGTAGATTATTTTTAAATGCTCGATTCTTTTGGTGAAAAATGAACTCTCGACCATATTCTTATTGTGTAATCCATTCGATGATTCTTTTGTATTTCTGTTAATCCGTTAGAATCAGATTCAGAATTTTCTTTGTAAATTCCCTCCAATTCTTCCTAATTAGGTTTGGTCATCTAAACCAAATCAAACCAAACCCGAAGAAACAGAACAATTCTAACCAAACCAAAATTTCATCAAAACAAATCGAATCGAAACCAAGTAACCAAATTTAAAGGTTTCTTCTTTACACTGTTACTTCGTCGCCGACGTAGTCGTCGTCAATCGTCGACGAACTTTAAACCTTGGATACATACAAAGAATGGAGCTTTGAGGTCTCAAGTTTAATGGGCTCCAAAGGTTAATCAACCGGCAACGCAATATTTCCGATGCTTCGACGGTCACAAGCACGTGTTGTTGCCTTTCAATTGCTTCCTAATCTCTATGCTCGTAGATTCTCCGAAGCCTCGAGAACTTTTCGCCGCGAGCTTCGAGCAGGAAACGGGCGAGTTCGACCCGAATTACTCGAACGGGTCTCACGTTTGCTCATACTTGGCAGGTATAATGCTTTAAATGATCTCTCGATCGATTTCTCAGATCAACTTCTCAACTCCCTCCTCCGTAGATTGAGATTAAACCCAGAAGCATGTCTCGAGATTTTCAATTTAGCTTCAAAACAGCAAAAATTCCGCCCTGATTACAAGGCTTATTGTAAAATCGTTCATATCTTGTCCAGAGCTAGAATGTACGATCAAACCAAGTCGTATCTAGGTGAATTGGTTGCTCTTAATCACTCGGGCTTCGTTGTATGGAGTGGGCTCGTTCGGGTTTACAAGGATTTTTCGTTCTCTCCTACAGTCTTTGATATGATACTGAAAGTTTATGCTGAGAAGGGTATGGTTAAGAACGCTTTACATGTTTTTGACAACATGGGAAGCTATGGACGTATCGCTAGTTTGCTATCTTGTAATAGCCTGTTGAGCAATTTGGTGAAGAAAGGTGAATACTTTGTTGCTTTACATGTTTATGATCAGATGAATAGCTTTGGGGTTTCTCCGGATGTGTTTACTTGCAGTATTATTGTTAATGCTTACTGTAGAAGTGGGAAAGTGGAGAAAGGCATGGAATTTGCAAAACGGATGGAGTATTCATTGGATTTGGAGCTGAATGTGGTAACTTACAATAGTTTGATCAATGGGTATGCTATGATCGGAGATGTAGAGGGAGTAGAAAGAGTGTTGATGTTGATGTCAGAGAAAGGGGTTTCTAGGAACGTTGTTACGTATACTTTGTTGATTAAGTGTTATTGTAAAAAGGGTTTGATGGAAGAAGCGGCACAGGTGTTTGAATCGGTAATGGAAAAGAAACTTGTTGCGGATCAGCACATGTACGGTGTCTTGATAGATGGTTATTGTCGCAATGGTAATATCTTTGAGGCTGTTAGGGTTCATGATGATATGATGGAGATGGGAGTAAGAACAAATACAACAGTTTGTAACTCCTTGATCAACGGCTATTGCAAATCTGGTCAACTAGTTGAAGCAGAACAAATAATTGCGCAGATGAACGATTGGAGCTTGAAACCAGATCTTCACACTTACAATACCCTTGTGGACGGATATTGCAGAGCTGGTCACGTTAACGAGGCTTTAAAGCTTTGTGATCGAATGTGCGAAAAAGAAGTGATACCAACAATTATGACTTACAATATTCTTCTTAAAGGTTTTAGTCGTGTTGGTGCTTTTCAAGATGTTTTGAGCCTTTGGAAGATGATGCTAAAACAAGGTGTAACCACCAATGAGATTAGCTGTAGCACTTTACTCGAAGCATTGTTCAAGCTTGGCGATTTTGATGAAGCTATGAAGGTATGGGAGAATATCTTAGCAAGAGGTCTGTTAACAGACACGGTAACCTTAAACGTAATGATCAGTGGGCTATGTAAAATGGAGAAGGTCAATGAAGCCAAAGAGATTCTAGATAATGTGAAAAATTTCAGATGTAAGCCAGATGTGCAAACATATCAGGCGTTGAGCTACGGGTATTATAAAGTTGGGAACTTCGAAGAAGCTTTTGAGGTTAAAACCTCAATGGAAAGGAAAGGAATCTTCTCCACCATAGAAATGTATAACACTCTAATATCTGGTGCTTTCAAATGTAGAGACTTCGATAAAGTGGCGGATCTTGTGATCGAGCTACGTGCAAGAGGATTAACTCCTACCGTTGCTACATATGGAGCTCTTATCACCGGCTGGTGCAATATCGGAATGATGGATAAAGCCTACGCTACATGTTTCGAGATGATAGAGAAAGGGATTGCCGTAAATGTGAATATTTGCAGCAAGATTGCAAACAGTTTGTTTCGGCTTGATAAGATAGACGAGGCTTGTTTTTTATTGCAGAAGATTGTGGATTTTGATCTTCTTCTTCCTAGTTTCCGGAGCTTTAAAGACTGTCTAAATCGCGATGCTACTACGTGCCTTGAAACAAAAAAAATCGCTGATTCTCTCGAGAGTAGTACTCCTAAGAAGTTCTTAGTTCCCAACAATATTGTTTACAATGTTGCTCTCGCAGGTCTCTGTAAAGCTGGGAAACTCAAGGATGCTAGAAAACTCTTCTCAGATTTGTTGTCGCAAGATGGGTTTACTCCAGACGAATACACATACTCAATCCTAATTCATGGATGTGCTATTGATGGTGATATAAATGAAGCCTTTAACTTGAGGGATGAGATGTCTCTAAAAGGTATTACCCCGAACATTGTTACATACAACGGTTTGATAAAAGGCTTGTGCAAGTTGGGGAATCTAGATCGCGCTCAGAGGCTTTTACGTAAGCTTCCACAGAAAGGCATAAATCCTGATGCTATTAGTTATAACACTTTGATTGATGGACTGAGTAAAAATGGTAACGTTGCTGAAGCTATGCGTTTACAAGAAAAGATGATCGAGAAAGGCTTGGTTAGAGGATCCTATAATCAAGGGGTTGTTGAAAAATCGAAAGATGTTTTGGATCCAGAAGTTAAGTTGGTGATCACAAATTTCAGATGAGCTTTATGATGTTCTGGTTGTTTCTGAAGCACTAGTATGATGACGAAAAAAGGTCCTTAGCTCTTGCTCCATTAGTGTGGATATGATTGTATACTTCAAGAAAACAGTGTTTGTCTCAAGATCATTCGAATTTGTGATCCTGCTGCTCAAATATATATCACTTGGATGCAAATTCAACAGTTGTTTCTTCTGATGATGTTTTTAAGATATGAGACATCACATTCATGGAGCCTGAAGTTTAGAGCGGCCTTGGGTAAGTACACGCTACGCTTGTTCATGGAATCTTTTAGTTGAGTCAAGTTCTTCACTTTGACAAGCTTTTAGCTTTTAGGATATGAAACAAAACTGAGAATGTCAATCGTTTTTGTCAGGTTTAGGTAAAGGCCATACGATCGGTATCAGTCACTGGTCTTGATAAGCTGATCAACATATCAAACCAGTAAGCTCATTTTTGTCATGGTTGTTATTGTTCCTTCCCAGCCACATAAGTGTGATCATATATAATATTCAGTGTAATAGATGTGATTGATTGATAATTAAGTTGCTACTTGCTTCAGATCAACTCAAAGCTAGTGATTAAATTGACGAGCCACCTCTCTGTCCTTTTTTAAGAATGTGAAACTGAACAACCACAAACCTACCTTTGATTGTGTTTTTTTATCTGCCGAACCGGAGAGCTTATTCTGGTCTCTGTTTTGGTTTGATTTTGATTTTTGAATGGAATTCCGACACGGTGGCCCCCATAGCCAATACTCTTGTCATGTGTTGCGCAGAAAGCTCAGAAACTCACTTGCCTTTATACTATGAACAACAAATATTTAAACTAACAAATTTCATATTGTGATTTAAAAAAATACAGTATACTACATCCTAAAAATAATTACGTGGAGGTGAAAAAAAAGTGGAATGTAGAGTAAATATTTTTCAAAAAAGGTGAAGAGAAAAAAGATAAGAAAGGCTCAAAGGTCAAAAGTGTACATTAATGCATGATGGGACTTAGCTCGTGCTTTTTTCCTTTCTCCCCCTCAAACCCCACCGACACTCTGTCTCTAATTGTTTCTTAAACTTAACCCAATAATTTAATTCGGGACCATTTCACTGATAAATTAACATTATGAATCTATATTATAGTGACATTGTCATATAAAGTCTCGATCAGTACTTCATTCTACAAGGCACGTCCCGGGTGACTGTAATTTCTTTGTTACTATTTCTGCAAGAACTTGTCAAAATATTTACCTTATCATTCTTTAGTATCCACCCATAAGAATGTCATGGAAATATACGTGGAAAGAAGATTTTTTACTATGGTTTGGTATTTGCGTACGAAAAAAAAAGATGGAGTAGCAAAACTTTAAGCACGTGGTTTTGTTTTAATGACGGATAATAGAAAAGTCGAAAATGAGGCAACACATGTGCTCTTTAACCTACGAACTGTCTACACATAGAATCGGACATCATGTACCTTCATTTACAATTATAGATTTTATGGCTGGGAATCAAATTCCATTTCAAAAATTTCCATTTGTTCCGTTACCATATTCCCAAATGCAAACGCAAACGTAGACGATTTACCGTTTTCTAAACTTGCAAAGTTGCAATAATTCAGTCTCCTCTATTTTATTATGGGAGAAATTGACCAAATAGCCACTTGTTAAAAAGAAATTAATTGATAAAATGACATCTTTTGGAAAATGTTAAAATTTAGACACTTTTTTGTCACTTGAGATAACTTTTTATTTTTCACTTCTATACTCCAAAACAAAACCGATGAAAACAACAACGAACAAAAAACAAAATGTTTTCTGGTTATGATATATGAATCGATGTACAATTAAAAAAAAAAATCACAGGTATATATTTTTATGTATGTATGTACCGGTATAATAAGTAAACCGAATGGTCAAGAATCCAACGCGAAAGGCATTTGAAGAAGATCGTACGGAGACCAAAGCGCGTCTAAAGGACAAGGCCGACCAGCGTCGAGCCTAGCCCATGGCTTACCTTTCCCACTCCAATGCAACAGACTCACCGGACCAGGATGCAAATCTCGGCACAGTCCTCTGAAATTATCTCCTCCCAGACCATGCTGGTTCCACCGATGATTTACCGGTTTAATCAAACCGGCGAAAACCAGTAAAAACGGTGGTAACGAACCGAGCTCATAAATCCTCATTCGTTTCTGCATCGCCATCCACTCTTCAATGCGTGCGGTGTACGCGCCTTCCCGCCACCGCGAGAGATCGATGACCATGACTCCGGTGTTGAAGTAGCAAGCCTTCCGATCGGCGAAGGTTAATGAGAGAGTCGGATTCGACCAGAAGTTTGAAGTGAAGTAGGAGGTGAAATTGGCGTTGCAGTATTCCGGCGCGGCGAGGACGGAATCTCGGCCGAGATCTGTTGCTGCGAGTTTAGCGATGTCGTCGACGAGGATTAGATCGGAGTCTAGGTACACGACGCGTCGGACGCACGGCGGGAGGAGATCGGCGAGGTAGCTCCGGGCGTAGTTCAAGGGACAGTCTAAGGCGGAGCGGATCGAGGAGGAGATTAGGCGAGAGACGGAGGAGACGTTGAAGACGTAGACTGTGAACTCGAGGTAAGGGAATGAGGCGGAGATGGTGGCGCGTAACGACGACGCGTCGGCGGATGCGGATGCGACGAAGTGGAAAACGATGTTTTCCGGGCAAGATGAGTGTTGGAGAACGGAGAGTACGGCGGCGATTGAGCCGCGAATGTAGGCGGCGTCAAGTGTCATCGCCACGTGGACAGCTCGACGGGAGCAGAAGATTGGTGGTTTGGCCGCCACGTGATCATCATCATCATCGGAATCAATTAAGGGGCAATCAGCAGAATTGTAAAACTGTGGGGCTTCTTTGAATTTTTGAATAATTGGAGAGGCGGAAATGGGATTATGAAGAATGATGAGAATCGAGAAGAGAATGAGAAGAAGGTGTTGTGACATGGTTCTCTT
Source organism: Cardamine flexuosa (assembly GCA_963555745.1). Lineage (NCBI taxonomy): Eukaryota > Viridiplantae > Streptophyta > Magnoliopsida > Brassicales > Brassicaceae > Cardamine > Cardamine flexuosa. The sequence continues at coordinate 6,771,716 of OY743214.1, forward strand.
TTCTCAGACCTCTCTGATTCTGTTGGAAGGTTTCTCTTAACTATGAAGAAGAAGAGAAGAGCGAGCTGTCTCTCTGACTTTTTTTTATCATGTGTGTATGTGTGAGAGATAGAAAAATATAAATAAGGTTTTGCTTAGATTTTGGGTTTCTCTTACAGAAATTTATATATTGATTAGATTCGAAGCACTTTTCATCATTTTTACAAATTGTTATTTTTTCTTTGAAAATGATTAGTTATTGCCTCATAGGTGCAACCCATATTATTGTGTCAGTGAAACTGATAAATTCAGTTACTATTTAATATTTTACTAATTGAATATTCGAATTTAATGTTTTTTTATTGGCTAAAGAAGTGTGGGAAATTTATTACATCCACATGTTTACCGAAAATCATTGTAGATCCGCGTTATAGGCTAAAAAATGTAAATTAATTGGTGACTAAACTATCTGTATTAGTGAGATTTCAGTCTTGATAATTGCCGTTATTGTTTTCTGACTACATATTGCAAAAAGAAGACATGGAAGTTGATATATGAGATTGATAAGTACTTATCAAAAACAAAATCATACACGTATTAGTATCCTTTATATTTGTCTGTCCATACAATACAAACAAACAACTAGTTCACATCTGGAGGAATTACAAAAACTATGTGGCTACTACTTAACTCACAAGTGCAGACGAATAGAGGAGGGGGGGGGGGGGGGCGATTAAAGATAAAACGTGAAATGAATGTTTTGAGAATAATCTAACGAGTTGTACGACAGAAAAATGAAATATACTATATGACTTGGTCTATAATTCTTTTGGTTGAGATGTTATTTTTTAGCTTCAAACTTTATAGTAAATATATTCGTTTTTGTTATGTAAGTTTTTTTTTGTTTTTCTTTGAAGTTTCTTATGGTCCTTTGTCACTTTCCATGACTACGAAATTTGTAGGTGAAACGAAATAAAAATAATAAATTTGGATCCATTTTAAAATCTTATTAGAACGCCAATTTGCATTTTACATATTGCTGCCACTCTCTTTTTCTTTTGGCTGGTTTATTGGTTCTAGTCTTTTTTATTTTCAATGATTGAAATGTTTTTTCTTTTTCATTTTATTTAATTTCTTAATAAACTTATTTTGGATCATGGGGAATGGGCACATGGTCAGGAAGTGGGTTTTCCTTTTTTCTTTTCCTTACGAATTTCAAATTTATAATAAGTATTATTATAAATGTTGGGTGATAATTTTAATGGATAAATGAATTTATAAAATTGTATATGAATTGAAAAGAAAAGGCCATCAACCAATAAATGGCAAACTCTTTCTTTACTCTCAAAATATAAGTGAGTTAGGAAAATGTTCCAGATTTTTTGTAATTTATGTTTTGGAGTATTATATATATTGTCATAATTATACATTTATTTAAATGGCTATAGAAAGAGGAAAGAAGGATCACACATGCGTACATACCTTTTTTTTTGGGAAAAATCCGAATATTTTTTTCATATTAACGATCCGAGATTTTCTCCAGCGGAATTTGATCGAAACCGTACTCTTATTCTATATTATAGATTTTCTTTTGAGATTTTCTTCTGTCTAAAAATCATAAATTCATTTGAGAGTATCGTAGAATCGAACGGTCACATTACCAACGATTTATTGAGTTAAGAACAGAGATCAAGTCTTGCCTTTGCAGTTAGGTTATTGTGTTTATAAAATTTATTTTGTAATTTCATTTCTGCAAATTCGAGCTCGTACAATAAATTATTTGAAACTAAAATTAGACAAGTTAATAAATCTTATAGCTATCGTATAAATATAAAGCATTTTGTTTAAATCTCGGTTCGTTTCCGACAAAAGTTTACCAATACTATTAAGTTTTCTACTAACTATCATTGAGTCCACAAAGTTAAGCACATAAGCTCCTTTTGTTAGTACTGAATAGTTAATACTGATAGTAATTATGTTGAAAAATCAAAATTAAATATAATAATAATCAAAATTCTCCAAATAATTAAAAGGGTTAACATATCTTAAAGTTTTTCATTATATACACTTATTAACCATCATAAAGACAAACTTAGAAAAGCAAGACGCGTGGGCCAAACGTGAAATGGAATAATATCTCAAAAATCCTTAATGGTAGACTTTTCTTTCATCACCAAATGTGAATTCGCAGGTACTTTAAGTTCGAGTCTTCAAGGAGTTTAGAGACATGTCTTTTTTTCCCCTTTTTTATATCATTTTTTTTCTTTAAGTTTTAAGTTCGTTTTATTTGAAACTAAATTCCTTTCATAATGTAAACACCCACGATTAAGACAACTCATTGCAATGCACCACCATAAAAAAGATACTCCTCCAGAGTATAATTTTATCCACATATATACGCAAATATTCGAATGTACATAATTCGAAGTCTATATCATCGACATGTTAAACCCAATTATTATGGCCGTAATAAAACAAAATATACTTAGCACGTAGCAAGAAAAGGTTGAACAATCACAATCCATTACAACAAATTTACGCTTCACTTTTTAAATCTAGTATACTCATCAAAACTAGTTTTCAAATTTACAACCGCTAAATAATAGCAAAGTAGACAAAAATGCATTGTGTAAGAATCGATCTTGAAACTAAGTCCTAGACGATAGAACCACTACTTTTAGTCCACCTGTGAAGTACACTTCAATTGGTAACAACTAAAGTATTTAGATGAGGGTTTCGATTGTATTTATTTCTATAGTTACCTACTTGCACTATATTTTCATATATTTTGATGGAGTAAACTTTAGAAACTAATGTCAGACGCCAAATTGATCTGTTGGGCCATCGTTTTTTCTTGAAAACCCCTTCACTTATATCCTAAGGAAATTGGGTGCTAAAACTCAAACCGTTGCGAGAATGCGAGTATCCCTTCTTCTATACTTTATAATATTGTAAAAAAATATGACATACCTAATACACACATAACAAACATAAAGTATCTATAAAAACAATGAGTCAATAAATTTTACAAAAACATAAAAGAAAACATTGAGTAAAGTAGTCTTAATTCAATCTTCAGCCTTCAGGTTAAGTGATCAATGAAGGCATATGACATCATATGGGACACTGAATTAAAAACATAGAAACGAACGTAATAATAAATAAGCATGTGTCATGTGTGCATGAAGTAAAAGGTTTTAATTATTACATGTTCATATGTAACTTAAATTTAGAAAAATAAAATAATACAGTACTATTTGATTATAAACAAATGAAATGGATGGACATTAGGCATGTGTGTGAACTCTATGACCAAAAAAAAAAAAAAAAGTTACGAGATGGGGTCTCAACTCAAATGTAGATTTCGAATAAGCATTTATTGGTATCCACATACACTTCCATGAGTCCAAAATCCATAGATTTCAGTCTATCCCTGAATAGTTTACTTCATACTTCCTAATAATTAAGATATTTGGATGTAACTGCATGTGACTTAAAGAATATCTGTATGCATATAATCAATCCCATACTTGTAGGCTCATCAGAGTGTTTTTTTTTGTTCAATAACTAAGAGACCAAATAAAGATAGGTACTTAAGAAAATATAGACATTGCACATCTAATACGGTTATTATTATCTTTACTATAAAAGCTAAAATCTTAATAAAACTTGGTATATTTGAAAACATTGACTGACCTGGCCGGTCGGACTAGTTGAATCGGGACCCAGATACTCTTTCGGTTTAGATTTTATACTAAAATTTGGTGATTTAAAACTCAGAAAAATCCGTTATTAATCCGTCATCTGGCCGGTTCACCGGGTTACGGGTCAAAATAAATTTTTAATTTTAATTTTATTTTGTTTTAAAACACTTTTGATACAAATAAAATATTTAATTTTTAGAATAAATGTTTCCTTTTTATTTATTTTGACTTTTATACATTTAGCTACCCTTTATATTTTTTTTTATGACTCAAACACAACAAACTAATTATTTGTGTTTTTATTCATTTTTTATCTTTATATATAGCCTTTTTCATAATTTGTAATAATAAAATATTCTCAATATTTTGTGATTTTTTTTTTATGATCAATATTATTATATTTGTTTACTTATTAATAATATATATATAGTTATATATTTATTGTTTTTCTATTGATTCGGCGGTCGACCCGGTTTGACCGATAACCCAGTATCCCAAAAGGTCATCCGGTTTTGTGTCCGGGCGGATATGAAAACAGTTATATAAAATTATATACTTACAACTGTTAATTTTGATATATAATTCGAACAATGTAAACATTTTACAATTTGACAAAAAAAAAGAAAAAACCATTTTCCAATATGATGACGACGGACAGTTTTACTAGTAACTAGCTAGCTACTGCTATTAGGACTTACAAGTAGTATGGAGCATCCTATGTCTTGTCTTCCAAAGCTACTAAGACTAGAGAATGTCTAGTTGCTGCAAAATCTAAGCCAAAATGGAAAGACGACAAAGTAAACTTAATGGCGCCAATCCCTTTAACGAACAAACAAACAATTATGTAGCTTGAGCCATCACTGGATTCATTGTAGCCTTATTAAAGAGACCTTTCAATGCACTAAGAGGCTCCCAACGCATGTTCGCAGAAAAATCCGAAGAAACCAACCCCATGATGATAAATAATAATCGTTTAAACACTATGATAATAGACTTATCAACAGTTAATCAACGAAAGTACTGAGACTCACAAGGCAAATCCTTTCAGTAAGAAAATCCCAACTCGTATTAATATATGAACAATTTGCTAATAAGTAGTAGATTACACAAAGCCAAATCACAACATAATTTCCTTGGTTTTCACTCAGTCAATTCTAAAATAAAAAAGTGAAGCCAAAGCTTATAGCTAATCGAATTCCTCACGCGGTGAAGAAGTAGGCAGCCGCAACGAATACGAAAACAAAGAAAAGCAACTTCAAGAGATAATCTTGTTGTCTTTGACGTCCAGTGTGTCGGTGATAACTATGCATATGCGAGTGTCCTCCATGAAACGGGTTTGAGAAACCATGAGGGAAGCTACCAGCAGTAGCTCCACCATACATGGCTGCATCAGGGAAACCATGGAAATGGAGATTTAACAAGGAAGGAATCAAACCTCCAAACGCTGCAGACAATGTAACATTCCCAAACCTCGCACTCGCCATTGGAGCAGCAAAACCTCCCATAAACCCTCCAAACCCATGATGAGGAAAACCATGGTTCGGATCATGAGGCTGTGCTGTTTCGGGTCTCTGTCCAGAAGGACGGTTAGGCACTTGGATTCCTGGAATGGACTTGGACCGAGGGTCAGAAGAGGATTTACCTCTACCGTAAAGAGGAACCAGTCTGTCTTCTTCGATCAAAGCTTTGCAAACAGGACATTCCTTTGATTGAGAATGGAGGTGAAGCCATTTGTATAAGCAAGGCCAACAGAACAAGTGACCACAGAGAGTGACAATAGGATCTTGAGCCAAGTCTAAGCAGATGTTACATTCAAAGTTACTTGAATCGTTGCTGTTTGTATTATTATCGCCGCTTGAACAAGATGGAATATCAGACATGATGATTCACCAAAAACCTCTGATTTAATATTTCCTACACATTATCAGAACCAAGGATTGTAAATTAAACTGAAATTAACACAGGATTGCTTTAACTAATTAACACACAAAATTGAAATTAGTTTGCTTAAAAATTCAATTCACACGCCTAAAATCTAGAGATGAGATTAAAAAATAATAATCAAAATTTTCAATTTACCTAAAGTTGCTAAGATTCAATAACCAATACTGAATCATTATGATTTATAGAGAAAAAAAAATTAGTGACTCCAAACTACCAAATCAGTATCATAAACCTTCAGATCTCTCCGTTAAACCACTACAATCAGCGATCATATTTTCCGGCGATTACATAATCAAATTATTTCGAAATCGTACCAAATCAGACAAAAATCATTAACATAAACACGAAAGCTGAGAATCAAAGAGGGAAAGCAAAATTAAACCAAAAAGAGTAGGAACAATCAGAAACGAAGTAATGATCGGAATCTATGTATATACCGGTTTAAAGAGTTCGATCGCCCGATGAAGGGAATCGACGAACGATCGCAACCCGCAAGGAACGCCGTTGGCTTAATGGCAAAGGTTAGGGCCAGAGACAAGTATCGTCGAAGAAAGATCTTCGAGAATAATATTTTTATATTTTGTTTATTTTTATTTTTACGATACTCTCGAATTTGACGTGTTTTCTTCGCCTGGTCCCCATATCCACGTGGGCACATGTGTGCACGTGACGGATAACTAGTGGCTGTCTGAAGTCAACTGTTTCTTATTGACCGTTGGATTGGTAGATATCTAGTAAATCTAATGGTTGAAGATTAAAAGTAAATACAACGTAAGATTTTTATTGCGGTCACGTGTGCTGTGTGCCAGGTAGGATATTAGCCGACGTCGAGACGTCTTAAAGGTTTTTAAGTCACTTCCACAGTTTTGGATTGTCTTTTATATGCTCAAGTGCAAATTTCTCCGGTCCGGCTCGGTACGGAGTATTTTTTTTTGGGGATTTAACTTCAACAATGTTTTTCGGGGATTGGATCATCGTAGAGCTTCTTTGGTCTACGGATTACGCTTTTTGGTCTTCTTAGAAAACTCTTACTTGGTGGTTAAATTGACAAAACTGTTGATTGATTAAATTATGGTATTCTTGTCGCCGATTAATTGGAATTGTGACAAAATGGTGTAGCTTGATTCAGAAGCAGCAGGTTATAAACGTGTTCTTGATTGGTCGGTCAAGGAAGAGTTACATGACATACCTTGGTCGGTAATACACTTGTTGTCCCAAGATGATGTAAACTTTGTTTTCTCAGATGAGCATGTGATATAGAATCATAGAAAACAGCCGTCCTCGCAATCTTTTAACTGCTCCAACAGATATATCTTTTTCATGTAACTTCTGTAATCTTTACATGTTTTTGCTTGTTCCTTAAAACATTATCTGAGTAGGTGTAGGTGATGAGATCATTTTTAGTTAGAAACCTGAAAGGCTAAAACCAAACAAGCTTTATAAGGTAGATTCTAATCCCTGATCGAATTCATTTACTATGCTTTGATCTAAGCTATTTTTGTTTTTACTTGCTATAATCTTTAAGCTGCAAATGATAGAGGAAGATATTATGCAATAGTTAAGCAAGTACTATTCGACATTCTTTGAGACTCTGAGTTGGTTTACATTTGATTGAAGGGTTAGGTATAAAACACGGTACCTGTATGTCTTTACAAACTTTTTCATCAAAATTTAAGGCGCGTCTTAAAATTATATCGAATTACATGTAAAGACACGATTTATATGTAAAACTGTTTTTTAAAAAACCTTATAGCAGTTACCATTTAATTCAGAGGGGAAAAATAAGTAATGGCGCGAGTGGATTTATAACGGTTTCGTGTGATTGTGTGGGAGTGATCCTATGTAGCCGTGTCCCACGTTTCTGTTAACGTTATTATTTGAATATATAAATTAATTTAACAAGTTTTTTTTTAACCAACATTTCAATTTGTAAAATACTATACATACAAATCACAAGCTTTTAAGATTTTGAACAAGATGTTTACCCTATAAACAATCATCATTTAATCCCCGTTAGACCAATAGAATTTTCACAATCTTTTAATGTAAGATTTAAGAAAATATATAATTTTCTTAATAAAAAAATTTACATTAACAACAAGAGATTAAATACAAGTAAACGAGTAATAGTATTAATAATGGTAAATCTCTTATACTATTTTTGTTTTCTTCTTCTACTTTTTTTTTCCAGCCAAACATAAAAATAAAAAACAAAAAAAAAGTAGAAGAAGAAAACAAAAATAGTATAAAAGATTTACAAAATATATATGTATTTTTGTTTTACTATTACTATGTAAATTACCAAAATAAAATTAACAATCACATAAAAATAATTATAAATAGAGAGGAATCCGCACCATTATCTTCCACTCACCATTAAATCTACAAATTACAATATTCACATTAACAATGGCGATTTTCTCTGGTAGATTACGCCTTCTCTTCTTCTCCTTCATCATCGCCACAGGTATACATAAACACTCTTCAGTCTTCATTATTTTCTTCCCTAGCTAACATTTCCAACATTCTCTCATTATGAAATAAACCATTGACCAAACAAATAGATGAATTTCTCTCATAAAATAATTTGTTTTCAGTGAATAATAAAGAACGCAAATAATCTAATTACTTACTTTCGAATTTGAATATTTGCAAGGTATAATTTCCAACGTCTCCGGCACCGTCTTCACCTTAATGAACAGCTGCAGCTACACTGTCTGGCCCGGAATTCTCACCGGAAACGGCGGCGCATAACTCGGAGGCGGCGGATTTGCCTTACCTTCAGGATCTTCCTCCCAAGTAACCGCTCCTCCGGGATGGTCCGGCCGAATCTGGGGTCGAACAGGCTGCAATTTCGACGCCTCCGGAACCGGAAATTGCGTCACCGGAGACTGCGGCGGCAAATTAAAATGCGCCGGATCCGGAGGAGCTCCACCAGCCACATTGGCAGAATTCACGATAGGTTCCGCCGGAGGAAACTCGCCGATGGATTTCTACGACGTGAGCCTCGTCGACGGTTACAACGTCAAGATGGGAGTGAAACCACAAGGCGGCTCAGGCAACTGCCAAAACGCGGGATGCGTTTCGGACGTGAACGCGATTTGTCCAAATGAGCTACGCGTTTTGGGCCATGGAGGTGTTGTTGTGGCGTGTAAGAGCGCTTGCGAGGCTTTTCACCAACCGGTGTATTGCTGTACCGGCGGTTTTAGTAAACCGGAGACTTGTCCGCCGACAAAGTACTCGAAGATATTCAAAAGTTCTTGTCCTAAAGCGTATAGTTACGCATACGACGACGCTGCGAGCACTTGTACTTGTACTAATGCTAATTACGTGATCACTTTCTGTCCTAAGGCATAGGATAATTATTGTTAGAATCAACTAGGAACACACATAATCAATCATGTTAAAAAATCTTGTTTAATACTAAAGTTTTATGTTCTTTAAAAAAATGATTATTAACGAACAAAAAAAAAAAAGTGAGACAAGTCATACCAAACGTATATACATTCTGAACATACCAATCTTTTTCAGATTGTATCCGAACAGAGAGTTTCCAATTGGGAGAGTCATTACATGGCTAAAACAACAGAAGCATAGAAGAAAACAACATCTACCCTTTAGCCAAAAACATCTCTAGAAGAACTAAAAACTTAAGCAAAGTCGGAGTACCAATACATACAAGATCTGTTAAAAAAAGTCAGGGCCTTTTTTTCATTTTCTTTTTTCTTTTAGCTGATGCAGTTAAGATCAGTGTTTCTTGCTTCTTTTGATTGCAACTTGCAAGCTTTCTTCATTCTCTTTGCAGCTTGAACAAACCCCATAATAACTTGAAGCTCATCCATTTGCTGTAGTCATCATAAACAGAACCAAATTATACACAAGAAACAAATCTGGTGAAAGGCTCAGAACGAATTTTCAATGTTACTACCTGAGACATGAAGTGTCTCTGAACAATGTCAATTAGTTGCTCCTTTGATGGGTTAGGAATTGCATCAACCTACAAACAGTTTATTCAGAAGCAAGCACCTAGAAAGTAAAGTTCTTAGACTAAGTAAATTAACTTACAAGGTTAAAATGACGCCAATATTTCATTAACGCAGGCATTTCCAGTTTGCTAAGATCAACCTTCTGCGTGAAAGCATGTAATATCGCATCAGTAAACTTATGATTAGTCATGTTATGTTCAATGGTAATATGAAATAAACCTGAAAATATTGAATGCATATACCATGTTTTCACAGGGAGTAAAACCGGAGCTTTTTGATTGTGAGTCAGATGATAGAGACCTGCTCATCGTCTTGTGAGATGACCGAGAAGATCTCTGCCCTCTTTGCTTCGACTTATGAGGCTTCAGTGTGTCCTCAGATGCTGGAAAAGAAACAACTTGTCATAGAAACAAGACTAGCAAAATCAGTTAAAAATATTTACTCATTGGAGCCTAAACTGAAGTTAGGAGCCATTCCTCTGTATTTGAAAAATGGGCAGCATCCTTAAAAAAGAATTAAAAAAGGGAATAAAAGTATAAAGCTTACTCATATCAGAGCCATTCCTCAGAGTGTTTTCGAAATCAAGATCATCGTCTTCTTCGTTTCCAGTAGGATGTTCAAGAACACTAAGCGCATTTCTCTGCAACTTTACTTCTATTCCATTTGTCAAAACCTGAAAACATAAAGAAAAAACAAAAGCACAACGATTATTCAGGTTAATTATTTTACACCATAAACAAGTACTGACATAGTGACTTAAATAAAGGTCCAGAAGAAGAAGAAGAATATGAAATGTTTTCAATATAAATTAAACTTTTTTTAATATCCATATGAAATTTCTGGGAGACAGGAACTGATGGAATGTGATATTGATTAATAGTAAAATATATTCGTGATACTGACGAAAATCGTATACTATTTGGATTATTCTTTAAAGTTTAAAGCCAGAATATGGTGAAGTTACTCCTTTTGGTCCACCACAGACACAGAGACACTATCAAAAAGATTTCACAGAGACATTTATAATATAAACTAGCCAACCGAAGTATAAAGATTTGATAAAATAAATTAGTCGACAGTCGACAGAAATGACACCTGCTTGGGTACGAAAATGACTCAACTAGATAATAAACAACAAATAATAAAAATCTGAAACAAGTGATTATCATTAATCAAAGGTAAAGAAATAACAATAATCAAAAGCCAGCTTGAATCCATAAGGTGGATAAAATTGTCAAGAAACATGATGGAGAATTAGATAAGAAGTGCATATTTGTTATGATGTTTTCCTGAACAGGCGCCAAAATAAAGTTGCCTTTCTTTTTTTCCTTTGTTTTGCCTGACTTATGATGTTTGACAAACACAAAATTCCTCAAATTGAGCCTGAATCTCAGCAACAAAGAGCTAAAGATTCTAATGATGTTTCAGAAGCTATAATAGATGCAAACAAACTACTATTATATGAAAAGAAAATTAATTAAAAAAATCAGTGAAGTGTTCATGAATAACCTAACTACCTAAGAACTCTGAATGCAATGTTAAACAGTGTAAAATCAAGCAACAAGAAAACAAACAATAATGGTGACTTAAATGCTTAACATGCATGCAAGAAGATCAATCGCCAGATTTCGAAAATTACAGATTTTAACATTGGTAAGGACAAAAAAAGATTTAATTTTTTATCACTATCTTAAGTAGAAATACTAGTATAATGGTTTTGATTAGATGCGAGGAGATGTTAATATGTGAGAATTGATTAGTGTCATTGATGATCTATCATTTAAGAAAGACATTACCCAGAAACTAAATCATTTTTAGAAATTCAATACAAACAAAACAAATCCCAAAATTTGAAATTTCAAAATTCGAAAACCATAAATTATTTTCATCGATTCAATAGATTAGTAAATCCAGAAAGTTTAAAATAGTAACCCTAAAATCAGATCGAATTTACCACAAAGATTACATTTTTCCCAAAAAAAAGAAATGAAACAAGTGAGCTAAAACTTTTAAAAACTTACGAGCCAATGCCAACCACCGAGACCGACAGCTTTTTTAACAACACCTTGAAGACCAACAAGCACCGATTTCGTACGGTTGTTTCCGGTGACTACCACTTTTGTATGACGTGGCAAAACTGATAACTCTTCTTCACTGCTACTCTCACCGTAAAAGCTCTGAATCTGCGGGAATCCTCCATTTACCATTCCTGAGCTATCAACAGCTTCCAGCATTCTTCTATCTCTAATCGTCTTCTCCGATTTATACCTCAAATCAAACAGACCTCAACACTGCTACACAATCGAAGATCATGCATTGCAAAAGAGAGACGAAAAAAATAATCAGATGATTGAGCGGGAAAAGTGGATGAATTAGGGTTTGTCCCACAAGAAGAAGCAGAGAAAGCAATCAGAGAAAAGAAAAAAAAACAGAGAATTGAGAAGAGAGAGAGAGAAGCAGAGTAAAGAGAAGAAGGGAGGGAGGGAAAGAGAAAAGATGATAGCGACTGGTTCCCACCACGTTGACGAATAAGAACTCGCCACGTAAGCGTTAGACTGAAACTATATATGCGTTACGCAGAAACAGAACCGGTTTTTTTGGAATTTAACCGGAAGGGTACTTTTTCGTAATTTTAGAACACGCGATTGACCTGAATGGTTGACTGGTGTTAAATAAAGACAGGGATGGTATGGGACCCGTTTTGTTCGTCAATGACGATTGTAGCCTTATTGACGTCACTTTTTTCTCGATGGTTTGAAATTTTGGATCTTTTTTGTCCTTATCCTATAATTTTCTTTCTTCTATAATTGCTCTCTCCTTTGCATTTTTCTGTAGAGGGAAAAAAAAATGGTTTTTACTTTTTGAAAACTAGGTTCTGTAAACAGTGAAATAAACCAGTTCTAACGAAATAAATACTGATTAGTAAGTGAAACAAATGTATCGGATACTGTAAACCAAACATTGAGCTATAGTTTTAAATAGTGACTAAAAACAAACAAAAACGTCTCGTCAATATGAAATTTTTTATTATCTTACTATCTTTAATGCTAACTATTACTAAAACACAAAATTTAGATTTAAAAATCATAAAAGATAAGGGTCCCATAAAATAACTATATAAGGGATTTTCTTTCAACCAATAATTATATAGTTTTGTAAAAGGAAGATATGATCTCTCTTTTTTTTCTAAACAGAAGATTTTTCCTAAATGAAATTACAGGTTAGGATCAATTATTTGTCTATAAACTTTCATCTTGTCATTGTCATAGTCACAGTTTACAAAGCCCACCCACAAATAAAACCGTCCCCATATTTGGGGAAACTATCAAAGCGACCCCTCACCAAACCCCTGCTTCAATTATTTTAAACTTTTAATGCTCACCATTTCCCTCCCATTAATATCGAAAATTTTATTATTGATTATTTTAAAACACAAAGCTATAAAATATGAAGGCTAGAATGGTTTTTTTCTTGCTTTTCATTTAAATGAACAAAATACGTTTCTTACAAAGTTATAATACCGAGACTTTCAAACTAAATTTGGGGTTGCTTGTTTACATTCAAAACTAGAGGGCTAATTGAGATCTGTTATGAAAATTCGAGGGGTTAATAAGAATATTATTACAAGGGTTTTTGTTTGAGCAGAGATTGTTGAGCCGTTAATGGCGAAAACTGATAAGCTAGCTCGTTTCCTTGAATCAGGTATCTACGAATCCGACGACTCCAAATGGTTCTTCTTAGACTCAGTTCGTATCATGAATCGTTCATATACTCGATTTAGAATTTCACCTTCTGCTTACTACTCTCGTTTCTTCAATTCCAAGCATCTTAATCTACAAGCCAACAACGACTCTAATCCGAAAAAACGAAAACGGAAGCAGCAGAAAAACCCTAGCTCTCACTTTCCTAGTGCAGGAGAGCAAGCTTCGAATCTTCGTCATCAGGAATCGAGGATATTCTTATCGAAAGCTCATGAGTCGTTTCTAGGGGAAATTGAGCTGTTGAGTTTAACGAAAAATCTAAGTGATGATTCTAGTTTGTTGAACAAGTGTTGTGACGATGAACTCTCTTTCGTTGAGCTTGGAGGAGTGTGGCAAGCTCCTTTGTATGAGATAACACTGAATTTGAACTCACATTGCGATAATGAAGGTTTTGTCTCCTCTAATTCACCTGCTCAAACCCATGAATTTGATGGTGTGAGTGATCTTATGGGTATTTGTGGTTTTAATAGGTTGCTCAATTGAGAATTGCGATGGGCATAGAGTGTTTCAAGTGTTCAATAACCATGTAGTGAACGAGACTGGAGAAGAAGTTGAAGCTGAGTTTTCAAACCGGAGATATATAATGCCTAAAAAGAGTTGCTTCTACATGGTTTGTGAAATTTACTTGCCCTGTTTTATGATTTCTATATAAAGATGAAATTTTTTAGTTGATGTTGTGATATGCTTCTTCTGATTTTACATTCATTTTCCCATGTTGCCTTGAAGTCTGATTTACTGCACATCCGAAGCCTCATTCCTGGTAACTATTGTGCTATAGTCCAACATAGATCCTAAGTCATTTCGGCAGTCATTTTTCAAAAAGATGAGTCATCATCATGATTGATATTGGTAGTAGGTGATTGAGCCTAGTTATGTATTTAACCTTGTTGGTTGTCATATATGCAGCTAAACCTGAAGAAGGCTTCAATCTTATAGTTATTGATCCACCCTGGGAAAATGCAAGCGCTCATCAGAAATCAAAGTTAGTTATCGACTTTAAAACAACAGTTTTTGTATCTGAAAGTTTATGAGCCATATTTCTTGGTTATTTGTTTTAGGTATCCTACGTTACCAAACAGATACTTCTTATCCCTCCCGGTCAAGCAACTTGCTCATGCTGAAGGAGCTCTTCTGGCTTTATGGGTGACCAATAGAGAGAAATTACTTAACTTTGTTGAGAAAGAGCTATTCCCTGCGTGGGGAATTAAGTATGCTGCTACAATATATTGGCTAAAGGTGAGACCATCTTGCATCTCTTGTCTTACAATATAGTTGGATACATGACTTGAAATTTTACACATTGGCTATGTAAAATGTTTCAGGTGAAACCAGATGGTACACTGATTTGCGATCTGGACCTGGTACATCATAAACCTTATGAGTACCTTCTACTAGGCTACCACTTTACCGAAGTAAGTCCAGTTCTTGCCTTTGTTACTTGAATAATCTGCAAAAGGAACTTCTGTCTGAACAGCCATGTGTATATGTCATAGCTTGCAGGATCAGAACATAGGACAGATTTTAAACTCTTGGATAAGAACCAGACAATCATAAGCATTCCTGGAGATTTTTCAAGGAAACCCCAAATTGGAGGTATTCTTATCTTAATTAGTCTTCAACAGCTCTGTTCTAAAATTGGTTTCATAAAACAATTTGGTCAGATTCTTGCTGTAAAATGTACAGTTCCCTGATTTATTTTTTCCCACTTGTACTTTGTGTAGAGATATTAATGAAACACGTTCCTGGGTCTCAACCTGCTCGGTGCCTTGAGCTATTTGCTAGGGAAATGGCTGCTGGATGGACCTCTTGGGGAAACGAACCGCTTCACTTTCAGGACTCAAGATACTTCTTGAAAGATTAGTAGGCGAATTGGCTAAGTTGCAACAAAGAGAATGCTGGCTTGAAAGATTATGGATCATTTTTATGCAGAGGACAGTGAGAACCAAACCCTTGGACAGAATGAGAAGGTTAGCTTTAGTGGAACGACATCGTTTGAAGAAGCCACCGTTAGAGTCAGACAAAGCCTGAAACAACTACTGTTAGATTAATTGTCTCAGAACTGTACCATCACTTTAGAATTTTCTCTTCTCCTGTGATATGTTTCAGAGAAATTATATAAAAATTCAGTTCAATAAGATCACATACTATTATATTAATGTTATCTATCATTAGATTTATTTTTATTTTCAGCAAAATATTAATAAATAAAGGCAAACGCGTGTAAAATAAATTCAATAAGTGACTACTCGTTGGAAGATCATATCTGCTTTGATGGGTCAATGTGTGGGGCAAATCGATTATCCGATTTTCCTATTGTGTTCAATGAACTATACAATTTTCACAAAAACCAATGAAAATAAAGAAAAATCATGATCAATGATGAAGGGCCCAACAATAATTTCGAATAGCGAATATAGCTGATTGTTATAGGATTCAAATAATAAGCTTACAAATCACAAAAACAAAATTAACGATATTTCCAATCATAGAGGTTTCTAGTTTGACTGAATAATGTTTTGGCAAATTATTTAAATAAACATATAGAAACTCGATAGGTTTCTTCTACTAGCAGAATGATCGAATAACTAGATTTTTTTTTCCTTACCAAGCAAGATGGATTCTTTTGTGAAAGGATTATTGGGAAAAATGCGTGTTAAACGAACTAAATTGTCATGTTGGAAATTACTGTCAGCATCAGAAGACACTTGTCATGTTGAGTCTCGGTCAAGAACATAGCTGCATAGGTAAGTAAAGTTATCGCTTCGGGCATGACGATTTTAAACGTTAATTTTGTTTGTTAATTCATCAACAAGAGAAGATATAAAAGAGGAGATAATTTTTCCATTTTGCGCGGGACATACAGAAATATTGGACCGACCAGTTGTTAGATATAGACAACTCATTCTGAAATGCAGGGTATATCTGCATGTGTTAAAAATATTGGACTGGCCAGTTGATTAGTTCAAAATAAAGTGGTAACACATTGATATAGATTCCGAAATCTAAACAAAATATATTTATCTTAACCATCCATCAATTTATATCGTAGTTTATTTGTTAAAATGCAAATAAAGTTTTGGAAAAAGCAACTAAAGGATATAATAAACAATAATCAGGACAAAAGTGAGCACTCATTTTCTTCTATTCATATATAATAGTGAAACTCTATTTCATTTTTATTCATACTATAGACTATAGTGACAATTAGTTTAAATATATATATATATATATTTTTTAAGTTATGAGGCTGAAAATAATTTGTATTGTATTAACATGGCCCAAAAACCAATCAGATGGGGTGTTTTCCAGTCATACGAGAAAGGGACCCACTTTAATTAAAGGACCCCACATGTCTCACATCTTTTTCTCTTTATAAATCTTCTTCTTACACAGATTGAGCAAAACATTAACATAGCGTACTCCTCCAACTGATTCTTTACGCTAAACCACACCGTAAGTTTCGTACGCCACAGCTACTCTCACCCATTCGTCAAATTTAACTTGACACGTGGCTGAGTTCTGTCATATCTGAAGTTAAATTATTTAATATGAACCTGCGCGTACTCGAACATTTCACCCCAAAATTCACCCTATTTTATTTATTTATTTGTTTTCATATAATAATTGAAGAAAGAATCTTCTATAATTCCAGCGAAGAGTAAAAGCGTATTCCTCGTGAGCACTAACTTCTCACTCTTTCTGCATCTTCTTCTTCTTCTTCTTCTTCTTCTTCTTCAGCGTATAAAATTTGCAGCGACTCGTTTTGTTTGGATCGGTTTGCGTGTTTTGAGGATTGGAGAAGAAGATGACGTCTGACGGTGCGACGTCAACGTCAGCAGCAGCAGCGATGGCCACGAGGAGGAAACCGTCGTGGAGAGAAAGGGAGAATAATCGGAGGAGGGAGCGGAGGAGAAGAGCTGTTGCGGCGAAGATTTATACCGGTCTTAGAGCTCAAGGTAACTACAATCTTCCAAAACACTGCGATAACAATGAAGTGCTCAAAGCACTTTGTTCTGAAGCTGGCTGGGTTGTTGAAGAAGACGGAACCACTTATCGTAAGGTGAATCTCGCACGCTTTCGATTTAGATCTGAATGTTTTTACCTGTTGAATCTGAAGATTTGGATTTTATAGCTCAGGAAGCTGAATCTTCATCTAAAAATGGATCTAGATTCCTTCTGATTTGACTTAGAATATGTGAAATTTAGATCTCTTAGTAATTACCTTTTTTGCAGTTTTTATCACATAAACCATAGTTGGAAAAGATCTTTTGATACATAACTGTTATTTTTTTGTTTCTGGCAAATTGATTGTGACATTGTGGTGGTATTGTTGTTTTGATGAGAATCAGGGACACAAGCCACTTCCATGTGACATGGCTGGATCATCCTCTCGAGCTACACCTTACTCTTCATACAACCAAAGTCCTCTATCTTCAACTTTTGATAGTCCAATCCTTTCTTACCAAGTCAGTCCATCGTCTTCTTCATTCCCAAGTCCTTCTCGTGTTGGAGATCCACACAACATCTCCACAATCTTCCCTTTCCTCAGGAATGGTGGGATTCCTTCATCGCTTCCTCCGCTCAGAATCTCAAACAGTGCACCAGTCACTCCACCAGTCTCATCTCCAACTTCTAAGAACCCTAAACCATTGCCAACTTGGGAATCTTTTACAAAACAATCCATGGCCAATGCTGCTAAACAGTCAATCACATCTTTTAACTACCCGTTTTACGCTGTATCTGCACCTGCCAGTCCCACTCATCATCGCCAGTTCAATGCACCAGCTACTATACCAGAGTGTGATGAGTCTGACTCTTCCACTGTTGATTCTGGTCATTGGATAAGCTTTCAGAAGTTTGCTCAGCAACAGCCATTTTCTGCCTCTATGGTTCCAACTTCTCCTACCTTTAATCTCGTGAAACCTGCACCTCAGCAATTATCTCAAAACGTTACTGCAGCAACTCAAGAGATTGGTCAAAGCTCGGAGTTTAAATTTGAGAACAGCCAAGTTAAGCCATGGGAAGGGGAGAGGATCCATGATGTTGCTATGGAGGATCTAGAGCTCACGCTTGGAAACGGTAAAAGCTCGTAGTTGAGATGAAGAAAACACAAAGAACATGTTGTGGCATGTCGGAAAGAGAGGATTTGGAGTCTTAGTGAGTTGTTTCAGTTCATGGTTTTTGGTTCTTGTACTAGAATCCCATATTCATTGTACCAGTGAGTTTGTTTCACAACGCATTATTTGTAGATAGAAATGTTTAAGATGTATGTTTCTATTATCATTCCTTTTTAGGTCTGGAAAAAACATTACTTATATTACATTATAATTAAGTGGCTTGAACTGTAACTTATATATCGTTCATACCTCAGCTTTATCGAACAATGAAACAGAGAAAACAAAAAATCATTGAAACTAGAAAAATGTAACAAGATCCTCTGATGTAAAAAAAGTACTTGCGATTTTTTAACCATAAGATACACAAAATTCATAATACAAAAAAAAAAAAAAAACAGAAAGGCCTCAAGCAGTAAACATAGAAACAATCAAGGAAAAATAGATTAGAGACACAAAATGTCAAGAAACTGAGAAAGTTTTTAGCCTACCTGTTTTTTTTTTTTCTCAAGTGAATCATTCAGAACCATCAGGGAAGCTATCAAGAGCGTCTTGCTTACCGTTAACATAGAACTCAACCACGGCTCGCATTCTATTGAGCTTATCTGGATGGTAATTCACATGAACAATCACAGGTTTCACCTTCTTCTTCAATTCTTGATTCTTTCTCACAGTCTTGAAAAGGACCTTACTGTTCATAAACTCATACATATCCATGACTCTCTTGGATGCATGTAGCCCAGTGTAGCCAGGATGCGAAGGATAAAACAGTTCCTCGTTAAAAGCCGCTTGATCCCACACATTTCCCTTAGCGAGCCTATCCGCCACGCGATCCAGCAGCTCGATAGATGGAATCGTAGGCCTCAGATAGAAAAACCCTGAATTGAAAACCCATATCCTCATCGTGTGAGCATACCGAGCCCATCCCATGGACGGTTCATCAAAGACATCGTTGAATCCGTAAGCTGTATGATTGTCATGGCCATCACTCATTGACTCCACATCAGAGTCTCTGTACAGATGACTAAATGGGTTCTGCAAGAAGACAATGTCCACATCCGAAAGAAGAACACCGTAACCGAGCTGCAAGAACTCTCTTAACACACGGAATTTCAATCCAGAGACGGCATGGTTACCTCCGGTTTTCCCAACAGTGTCTACATCCTTGTCTGGATCTCTCTTGTAATAAGAAACATCGTTTGATTTACAGAAATTCTCAATGTAATCATCCAATGCAACAACAAGGTAGTTTGTTATACCAACTCTCTTAATGCTAGCAATCTGAACCTCTAACATTGCTTTCACATTTGCGTTTGCAAGAGCCACGATTACTTCTTTATCAACAGCAACCTCCTCTAGAATCTTAGCCAATCTTGGGTTTACAGATTCATCAGCAAGAATAGTTGGATTAGTTCTGAGGCTCTTGACAGTTCCAAAAGGACCAGCCTTGATCTGTGATCCCAAAGCTAGAACTTGTTTTCGTGCATTGTCTGATCCTTGCTCCGCTAAGAGTAGCTTTTGTGTCAACTCTCTGTTCTGCTTCTTTAACTCTGCATTCTTCTCCGAGAGAGATGCAAAGTCTGATTTTAGCATTTTGATTCGTTCCGGCGATTCACAAGCTGATGATCCAACCTAAACAAAACAAAGAACATCTTCAAACCTAAATAATCCATAAACAACTCAACTTAATTCTAAATTGAGATACATCTTCAACTAATTTCCAATCACTAAGAAGAATTTCCACGTTAAGCATAGAGAATTCTCAAATTCAGGTCAATCCAATCTATCTAACTCGATCACAGAACTGGAAAAAGAATAGAGCTTTATAGATGAAAAGGCGTAAGATTTATGTTACCTTGACGTTTGATTTCGAAAGGCGTTCGTTTACTGAGAGCGAAGAGTTGGACTTGAAAAACCCGTTTGGGAACACAACGGCGCAAACGCAACCGATTAAGATACCGATGAGGATGGCGATCGCAATTCGAGATCCACGGAGCTGTTGGCTTCTATCTCTACGACCCGCCATGGCCGTTGACTTTCTCTTTTCCCCTTTCACTAGCGAAATCAAAAGAGAAGACTCAGAAGCTCAATATGGAAAAAAAGACTTATTCTTTGAATACTAAAACGAAAATGTTGAAATAATGTGGTGGATCAGAGAAAAACCCTAGTAATGTGATTGTTTTCTTCGGTGGTCTTTGGTCAGACCACCCGGCTTTTGAAGTTGTTGAGAGAAAGAGAGAGCTTGTTTTGGCTTCTTCTTCGAAGACGACGACAATGAATCAAAAGCTCCTTAAGTAAAATGTTCCTCTACTTCACACGATGTAGATTCGTTTCTGGTATTCTTTAGCTGACGATGAAGTTCCACCGTTCGATTAGATGACTATTTCGTTGACTCATCTGATGGTCAACAAAATAGATTATAAATTAAGAGAAACAAATTAACGCTCACATCTATTATGTATCCACTTGCTACTTGCTAACATGATCACGCATGTTAGGCCAAAAAATAATTTATGATTGAGATTAGCTATAGGCTGCCAAACCTTGAATCTCATCTTTACCACAACGTTTTAAATTCATCGATCAAAAAACAGCGGTTAAAACGCAGACGAGCATTACACAACTTTTGCAATGAACGATATTATTCTTTGACCGGAGTTTTACATTATTCGAACTCGGACATTTTCAAAACAAACGTAGAAATAAAATAAAAAAACTTTTTTAAGTTACAAAAAGATTACAGTTTTTTTTAAGTGCAAAAACTCAAATGAATCTTTTAACTTTCGTCGTCCAAAACTTTGTTGTTACCAAACAAATGATCTCTTCTGTTACCAAACCCGTTTGAATCAAGACCTGACCCGCCGCGGTAATTGTTATGATCTTGTGCAGTTGTTCTATAGTTCCCATCCACCGGAGCTCTCGAACTCTGGTCGTTGCGGTACGATCCACCAGCGTACCTTCTCCGTAGATCCATGAGGTCGTCGTTTCTTCTAGCAGGTTCAGTAAAAGACGGCTCATTCTCCGAGCTGTTTTGTCCCGCGGTCGGAGTAAAAGGATCATCCGGTCCCCAAGCAGTGAGCGACTCTTTCTTCTTGGCGAAGAAATGCCAAGCTCCGAACAAAAACAGTATAAAGAAGAACACAGGAGTACTCCAAAGCATTGTATTGAAATCTCCTTTGAGAACCGGAAGCTTTGATTTATAAACCGCAAAATAACCACCTCCTAAACCGATCACAAGAAGGTTCTCTCGGTCGCTAGCTATCAAAGGACTCGTCTTTACTAACAAGGCTCTTGAAGATGATGATGATGATTCACGATGGCTCAAGAACGATGATCTGATCTCTTCCAAACCCGCAGAGAACAAAAGCCGAGGACCCGCGGTACGAATGTAATGCTGAGTCGATACATTGAAAGCGAAAACTTTTTCTTCGTTGATGACTAAAAGATAGCCTTTGATTGATTGTAAAGCTACTGGCTCATCCATTTGAAACTTCTTCTTCGATCTAACTCTACATTTGAAGTTCATTATATCTCCATGAAGCAGTACATGAATAATTTCTCCTTCAGATGTAAATCCATAAGCTTTAGACCGTTCCGCCGCATCGAAAACGTAAGTTCTCGCAAGAGAATGGTTTAGTCCTTCGCATTCAGTTTCTCTTATCTTCATACTCCTTAAGTCCAACGAACCAGCACCAGACTCAGTAAGAAACAACAATCTCTGCTTCAAGAACACAAGCGGTCTACTAGATGGGATAACCGAACCGTAAACCGTTCTGTTCTCGGTTAAAACCGTTAGCTTCCCGCTTAAATCCGTAGCCAATATATACCTAACACGACCCACATGATGCACTTCCAATAGAGTGACGGGATCACCTGAATCATCAACATCAAATTTCCCAACATTCTCCATAGAAACAGAATTCGAATTCCAATCTTCACCATTCGATGATCCCTCGTGTACCCGATGCAACGAAACCGCACCGTTTTGATGACCAGTGACCACGAAACTCGAGTTTCTAAACAAAGATAAATATGAAACCATAGCTGTGATCGGAGAATCAACTTGGGTGAAAAACTCGATCAAAACGTCACCGTTTCTCAAGAAGACAAAAACTCTACCAGTAGAATCACCGATTGCGAAGTACTTGCTCGAGCCTTCGAAATCCTTAAACGGCAACACGTTGATACAAGTAGCATCGGAATTGAGTTTCACAGCTGATGTGAACTGAAACCTCTCTGACCAAAACGGACTGTATTTAGTCACTGAAAACGCCTTTGCTCTTCTTCCTTTCTCTTCTTCGATGTCGTTAACTGATTTAGCGAGCTCGTTCGTATCCTTTAATGGCGATTCTTGAGTTTCGGATAGCTTAGCATCTAGATTAGCTACTAATTGCGTCAGATTCTTAACGAGTTCTTCTAGGTTATGCAATAGAACAGCTTCTCGATCGGATTGGCTTACCGATACAGCTAAATCGGTGGAAACATCTTCCGTTTCAACGATCACCGAAGAGTCGTTTGCATACGACGGCGAAATGAAAAGAAAAGTGAGAGAGATTAAAAAGGTGAGCCAGAAAAAATAGGACTTGCCGTTTTGAGGATCCGCCATTAAAAGTAATGGCAAAAGTTAAAGCAGAAAGCTTTCTTCTTCTTTCTTTTTATATATGTGTCTGAATCAGAGAGTAACCGTCATTTATGCAGATCTGTAGGAGGATGGAGTTTAGGATCTGGAAAGAGAAGAAGATCCGTCCGCTTTGAGTCTTAACTCAGATTTTTTGGGGTGAAGTAAGAAAGTTTTAAAATGTAAAAAAATTGAGACCTTTTCGTCCGGAATTCGCTCCGGTCGTCTTCAGTCACGGTGAAGCTGAGGGAAAAGAAAGAAATGTCTTAAGATTTTTTTGGACTTTTGATCTTTTGCTCTCTAATTTGTCCTTTTTGTTTTTGTTTATAAACCTCCTTTTTAATCAATTAATAATAAATTGTTAATCAATTGGAATATCAAACCGGTTGATATTTGTGATTAATTGTTGAATTTTCCGTCAATAGATCAGTAAGCAATTTTTAGTAGTCTTCAAATGTAAATACCATATCACTAATTCACGAATGTATTAATTTGTCATAGATAACCGGAAATATTATACATAGGAAAAACCATTGTTGACGACAAAAACCGTTATAATTAGAGTTATTCTCGTACAGAGATTAATGTTCCAACTTAAGTGAATTAAAAAAAAAAAAAACTCAAATCCAAACGAAAAAGAAAACGCAAAAATGGATCGGATCAAAGAGCAATATCACAGTAAATAAGTTTATTTCCCTGTCCATTTTAGATGGTCACACATAAAAAGAACACATGCTAATCACTAATCAGCGACAAGATCCATACATCCTCCATGTGAAATTTCTTGGTCATAGTGAAGCAAAGCCCTCGATTTTTAAAAAACCCCTTGGGACTGTCCCAATGCTTATACATGGACAAAGTCCACCCCATATCAATCTCATAGAGATCCCAAAAGCTCTGTTTATGTTTTGTTTTTCTTACTTTAACATCAATCTGGTGACCAACCCAAAAGAAAACTCTTTAGACGCAAAACAAAATCGACTACACCAATTTTCGTCGTATTGGCTTTGGAGAAGAGAAAAATGTGAAATGAGGAGACAGAGAATTGTTTGAATAGCCGAGGAGACTGCCTGACAACAAATCGATATAAGAGACTATCAATCAAGTTATAAGTATAATTTATGATATACTTGAGCACGAAGCGAATATTCGGATTTATGAAGGTATTTATATTCACTTCACTTTGGTTCAAATAATTGGTTTTACTATTCGTATTCGCTTCGAAACTAACCGAATATTCGAACATCCGAATATTTGCTAAAAACTTAAATATTCACAAATTATTCGATTCGCTTCGTAATAATTTTAAAATAATAAAAATAATAAAAATAATAAAAATAATAAAAATAACTAAAAATAACTAAAAATAATCAAAATTTATCAAAAAATAGTAATATTTTATTTAAAACTACATAATTTTTCCTTAATTTATTAAATTTTAAGATGTAAATTTTTTAATATTTATATAATTAATTTGATAAATAAAATTTTGCAATTTCTATATAGATATAATCAATATGCAATATATTTATATAACTATTTATATATATATATCGAAGCGAAGCGAATATTTACATTTTAAAAGTTTAGTATTTGATATTTGCTTCGTTTTTTATGAATACTAATTTTTAATATTTGTTTTGCTTCGTAAAATTACGAATATTCGGTTTTTTTGAATCAAATCAAAGTGAATAGCGAATCGAATAAAATATAACGAATATTTTGGCCAGTACTAGTTTATGATGCATGCAAGTCATCCTTGGCTATCACACAACTTCTCAATCTTCATGTCACTGTTTTCTCTTTCTTTTAGTGTTGTTGATGAGTACACTCTCAATGCTATGTGTATATATAGGCATGAACGCATGAACAAGGAGTGGATACAATATGTTTGACCAAACATGTGTGCATGGTCATGTTGGAATATGTTCTTTTAAGATTTTGGAATTTGATGGTGAGCCAATTTCAATATTCTTATTTAGTCGGTATGTTAGAAGAATGTATTTTTTTGTGTTTACAATCAGTATACGTACTTTAGTTGGGTTACTCCTTTTTCTTGCTACTTGATTACTAGTTATCATTGGGACCAAAAAGGAAAGAACATTTATAAAAGTCGTTATGCCATTTGAATTATTTTAGTTAACAGGGAATATATGAGCTTTCTGTAAATATTTAAATAAATAAATAACTTCTAGAAATATTCTGATTTGTATTCAAAGTTAGCTAGAAAAATATACCATGGCGAGAGATGTTGGAACGAAAGCTGTCACTAATATATAGGATAATGTTTTTTCCATTTCGAATTTAGTATGTAGGACTAATATGAAGAATATGAGAAGAGGCTAGACTGTGAGCCAATTACCAAACAATGATTATATAAAGTATTTCAGAAAAACAAAACCAAAATGGGTGATGAACACTTGATACATATCGAATATTCGTGGACTAGCTCCCATATGGACGATTCTTTATGGATTTATTTTTGTTGGCTTCTACCCACGTGCATATTAAAAATTAACAATATTCGCACATATAGGCCATGTTGGGCCCTTAAAACTCCTATATCTACGCACACATTTTTGAAAGCCATAGATAAAAAAAACAACATATACATCCAAACCAAACATAATCTAACAAAAATCGAAGTAAAAGAAAAGAAGGAAAGACATGAAGATTAAAAGATTTATTTGGTAGCCAAGGATGACTTGCCTGCATCTTCATACGCAATGTATATCAATCCATCGATATCTCTAGACTTAGTTTGATTTCACATTGCGTTTGCAGTCCGTTAGGCAGTTTCCTTGGCTATTCAGATACATCTCTTTCTCATCATGTCTGACATGTTTTTTGGTGTTGTTGAGATAAACTTAACTTTTTGTTCTTGTCCTTTGAGATGTTAAGTTGTTCATCAAACGAAGTACACTCTATATATATACTTAGATGGGCTGAACTTTTTTTTTTACTTAATAGCCCATTAGGCCAGTAAAATAAAAGAAGCCCGTTATAAACTAAACCCTAGCTAGGTTGTTTAGCTACTATATAAACTCTTCTAAACATTCGTAACATCAGAATCCTCCTCAGTTGCGATTTTTCTTAAGTTTCTTTCAAAGTGTTTTGCGTTTTGTTTTTCTTGTTTTGTGCTTCATTGAATTGAGTGCTTCTGTATTTTTATTTTGGATTCGTAAATTAAGAAGTTAGGATTTTCAATGGCAAATGATGAGTAGAATTCTTATCCTACACACAGATGTATCAGTGTTGACTACCAATCTCTGCTTATTATCTGATGCCATCTTCCAAAACTTGGTTTTCAAGTAGTTAATTTCGTTTGTTTTCAATAGTTAATTTCACTTATTTATAAATCTAGATTCGAGAAATTAAATCCGTGGTGATGAAGAAAGAAAGAGACAATGATGAGATAATAGCAGACGGGCGGTCTGAAATTGATGTCGTGTTGATTGTCTGCCTTTTGCTTACATTAGCATCTCTGAGTTTCTTCTCAGTTCATCCATAAACACTTATTCCGGACACTTGTGATTATATAATTAACTACTGTACTACGAACTAAAAGTAACCGATCAGAGAACTGTAAACCAGAATATCCAATAACAATACATATAATCTTGCTGTAGTTCTTCATTAAACTTAAAATCTTGTAACAAAACATAGAACAATCTAGGAGTACAGTACTTGATTCTAAGGAGAACAATATTAAATCTGAGGAACTTTAATTAAGTAATCCAATCATTGATCTATTTAATAATACAACAAAGAATTATAAATACTAAAAAGTAAGATTTGGCATGTTTGGTCATTTTGATTACCGTAAGGACTTGTTTGGACACGGAGACTAGTTTATCCACCGTCTGGATTTATCTACATTCTATAAAACAGTTATAATCGCAGCAACCTTAATAAGTGAACGCGTTACTAAAGTCAACATGAAGTCAGCTCAATGGTGGCTTTTAGCCCATCCCACTTGGCATTTTTAACTTTTTTAAAAATAGAGTACCAAACTATTTTTGTCAATTTCTCCACTCCTAAAAGTCTCTCTTTCACATTGATCCCGTGTCTCTTTATCAAGGGGCCATTCCCAGAACTTGATTTCGTAGATCACTTAGAAAAACAATGAAGTATGAAGAATCTCAATCTCTCTTACCGGTGAAAAAATCTTTTAATGGCGGTTGTCTCAGTCGCAACCGCAAAAACGCTGGTTACAAGCTTTGGGTTCTAATCGCAGTTCTCCTCTTGGCCTTTGGTTCTATGTTAACCGGTTCAGTCTCTCTCAAAGGAATTGGTCTATTCCATTCTGCTGACGGCGAGTACGGATTTAAAACCGGCGAAGATCTCGACGTTCTGGTATGATCAGTCACGAATTTTATTGAAATTGTTTTCTCGAAATTGGATTTTTGAATTTTAGGTAATTTTACGAAATTTGACAGGAAATTGAGGAGAGGGAGAAAGTGGTGAGGCAGATGTGGGATGTGTATGCACGCTCCGGTGGAGTTAAGGTTCCGAGATTCTGGCGGGAGGCTTTTGAGGCGGCGTATGAGTTTATGATCAGTGATTCCGCTGCGGTTCGAAACGGAGCCGTTTTGGATATTGCTAAGTTGTCTCTTGTTCGTCCTCTGAAGTCAGAGTCTACTCCAGCCCAACCCAATCGTCGTTGAGATTGTGAAGATGAAAAGCCCACATAAGATTTTATTGTATTGTACATAGGATTAATATTAAATACCAAAAATGCAAACTTAATAATCGGTGAAACAAACTTAGATGAAAATGCATAAATTGGCTTTTCCTTGTAACATTGTTGAGAAATAGCAACCAAATTGTTATATATGCAATCAGTCATTTAATTTTTGGATTTATCCCAATTATTTTCTCGGGACGGGAACATTAAACAGTAATAAGGACACGTGGCTCATAATAATTGGTAAATCTTTGGCAAAGATATATCACAAGGCGCGCGAACTTATTAACCGCCTTTTCTCGTTGTAATTGATCTGCGCCGTCGATTGGTTTAAACCATTTAAAACTGACCGTAGGATCTTTCAATGACCGTAGAATAGTAAGTAAAACTACTCAAAACCTTGGTCTATTGCTGTTAGGACTAGGCTATTCACTAATTAAGGTGAGGTTTACTTTGCGCTCTCCATATATTCTCAAACCACCACAGCGAAGTCTTTGATAATTCCTACATAGTCATGTGGCTATATGATGTGTATGTTGTGGTATATAGTAGCAATTACTGTAAGCGATGCTGGTTATGGGTTTTTACCCTCGTGAGATATTTATAAGTGATGTGTTGCATTGCAACAAAGGGTGCTTCTTCAAGTGTTTTCAACTTAAAATTTTTTGAAAGAATCTTCTTTACTCTCTCTTTCTATGCGTATTTTTTTTTCCATGTAGGACAATGGAATCTAAATGCAAAACCTGAAGAGTTGTAAAGAGGTGTTTTTGTATCTGTGTGGATTTGCAATGATGCTTCGTAAACACTATTTTCCAGTCGTAAGGTTTTTCGTAACTATTAATATTATATTTTATTTGTGGTTCTCTAGTCGTAAACGCTAGTCTTTGTCAGGTTAATAAGTGTATTATGATGATTTTTCCTAGTAGGGTCGTGTTCAACATATAGAAAGATCGCTTCAACTTTCTAAAAGGGTTTTGAGTTATAATATTCAAATGCATAGAAGTCAAACTTTTTTTTAACAATTGAGTTAAAAGTTCATTTCTTTACTGGAAAACATGCATCATCAAGTACACGCACCCGAGTAGTTTTCTTTTAAATTCTGGTTCACGTAAAAGCTAAAAATACCTTTTCCGAAATTTAAGTCAAAAAGGCCTACTAGTGAGTTGTGCAGTGATTTGGGATTAGAGACGATAGCAAAATCCTATGTCGAAAGATGAAATGCATTTTAAACAATCAACTAATTACAGTACAGGTATTTAAGGAGATGGAGATAAACATATAACAAACAAAAAACGTAAGTAGCACAAGTTTCATATACTAATCTTTGAATAGACCATCAATTTTGGTTCACCAATACCTTACCTTATTACAAGTGTCACCATGTGGAACGAGGAAACAATGATTCAACATCAAACGAGGAAGATGAATCGGCAAGACTAGCGGCTGGAGCAGTATCACCAATGCTCTGTAAATTCTCTATATCTATCATAGTCATTCCTTCTTCCTCTTCATTACCATCGTCTTCTTCAATCTTTACCAATGAATTCTCTGAAGAAGAACAGATCCTCTCCAACTCGGCAAACACTTCTCTCATACATGGCCGCTTCTTTCCCTTTGAGTTCAAACATCTCCTCGCTAGATTCGCCACTGCCATCACTTGTTCCGGTTTGCATTCATCTCTGATTCGAGCATCCATAATATCAGAGAATCTGTTCTCTTTCATGGCAACTCTGAAATGATCAGCTAAGCCTCTTATTTCTTGAGAACCCGAAAGAGTTATTACAGGCTTTTCTCCTGTAATAAGCTCAACGAGAACAACTCCAAAGCTATAAACATCACTCTTATCCGTATATTGGCTAGAACCGTAGTACTCTGGATCCATATATCCAACTGTACCTGAAATAACCGTCGTCCAGTGAGTCTGATCTACTGTTACCGATCTTGAAGTACCGAAATCAGACACCTTGGCACGGTACTTCTCGTCTAGTAATATATTTGTCGACTTGACGTCTCTGTGATAAATCGGAGAAGACGCAGCATCATGCAAATACGAAAGAGCTCCTGCGATATCGACAGCAATGCGCATACGGATGCCCCATATCATTGTGTAGTCATCTGATTCTTCGTAGATGTGCTGGAAAAGGTTACCATTGGGGATAAACTCGTAAACCAGCATAGGAACTTGCGTCTCAAGGCAACATCCTATGAGCTTGACGACATGCCTATGGTTGATCTGGGAGAGAATGACAACTTCGTTGATGAACTCTTCTAGTTTGTCTTCATCAACAACTTTGGATTTCTTGACAGCAACAGTTCTACCATCTACAAGCATTCCTTTGTAGACAGTGCCTTGACCACCCTGTCCAAGGATTCTGTTTTCGCTGAAGTTTTCGGTTGCTTTTTCAAGCTCTCGAGAGGTGAATATTCTTGTCTTGTCGACGTTGCCTTTACTTGTATGTAGTTGCTGTTGCAACAATAGTCCCCCATTGCGTTTGAAGAATTTGCTTTTCCTTTTATTCAATCTTCTCTTTTTAATAATCTTTATCAACCACCAAATTCCGCCTACTAGGACTAAGGTGCCAAAACCTGCACCTATTCCTGAAAACCGCACAAAAAAAAACATGGCATGTTTAAATTTTCGTGACTATCTTCATGATGTTTACTGAATCCAAAAATACACCCAGTGACTTATAACCTATCAATATTGCTCCAGTCTTATCTCTCACGCATTTATAATCTCCAGGCAAATTAACGCAATTTTCGCTTTTGCCACAGTTCACGAAACGACTTCCGTCACGTTTGCGTAGTTTGCACTCATCAATATCTGGACAGTCAAACGTGGATATGAAATATTATGAAATATAATGAGCTGAGTGTGTTTTATATGTATTTCGGTAAAGTCTCTAGACATGAAATTGTAAATTTGTAATCCCCACACAACAAAAAAGAGAGAGAGAGAAGTGTAGAAACAATAGACTTACCTGTGCATCCGTTAGCAAGGTATGGGTTGCCTGTATAACCGTTGTTGCACCCACAGTTTGCATAATTGGTTCCATAAATGGTGACGTTACTGCATATGCAACTTGTTCTGCCTCCTCCATAATAATTTGTTGTAAAATTGTACTCGTCTGTGCTTTTACAGCTAAGGTAGTTTATGAAGGAAAGATTATTCGTCTGAATGACCCATCCTAACGTAACTGTAGCAGTCTTGTTGCCCAAAAATCTTTGTGCTCCCGTTGCATTCGATGACGTGTATAGTTCATCTGTTAAGAAAGCAACGCTACATCCTCCTCCGCTTGTCGAGTTTTCATGACCAAAGCTCTCTATTCTGACACCGATCTCCTGGTGAACGGTATCTGGTAGCTCTACATGGCAGCATCCGTTACCATCGCATCTTCTTTCTTCTTCCGCTTCGTCCTTCTTACAAAGAGGAGCGTTACTATAGGGCAACGTGTTGACTGAGCAGCCGGTTTTGTCGAAAAAAGGGATGATTTTGCTTGGTGACGTCTCTTTTATTCTTGCAGTAGAACTTAACTCGCATTCCACATTGGTCGGCTCAATCTTAGTTAAAGACGCCTTTCCGATGCGACCAACCGCTACGAGGCTGTTACTTCTCCCATAGCTGTTGCTTCCAAAGAAAAAAGGGCTACCCGTCAAGTTCCAAATCGATTCAGATTCTTTTCCATCTGTGGAACATCCAACGGTTGTTATCGGACCTTTGACACGAATCGTTCCATAAAACGTCCATCTATAGGAATTTGAAAAAGTACCGTGAATATTTCCGTCACGTGGAAGAGAGATATTCACAACTTCCATGCGCATCTTGGAAAGGAATGGTAAAGTAGGGTTTCTGCATTCGATTTTGTACCATTCGTTGAGATAGCAACCTTCGCGGATTCCAAAGGGATGCGGAATCTTGATATTTCCACAATATTCCTCTTGACACAAACTCGCAAGTGCGAGAAACTTTGAATCAAGAATGGGAATAAGTAGAAAAGAGAGAAGAACCCAGAAGGAGTAATTGTTTCCACACCTCATGATGTTGCTTCTCTTGCTAGACTGACTTATTTCCCTTGTTAAACAAGCAAGTCGAGCGAGGCAAATGAAGGAGACTAACGGAAAAGTTTCAGTTACTTGCGATACAAGTTACAAAAACAATTTTCAGATGTCTCGAGTTTCATAAGAACTTGCGAGATATCATATGATCAGTTTGGTTGCTGTGTCAGAAACAGTTTTCGTCCGAGAATAAATAAAGGAGTGGCAAATTTATGATAGCCTTAAGGTCAATAGTCAACCCTACGTTTTTTTGGAATTGAAAGAAAGCCTCCAAGAACGAATTAGTCCTTCTAAACATGCCAAACAAAATCTCATTATCACTGTATCAAAATCATTTTGAAATACGTTCGTGAGAGACGTATCATGATTTCTTCTCTCGGAACTCTGGAATTGTCTTTGCGTAATCGAAGAAGAAGAAGTTTCTTCTCAAACGACCAAGACCAAAAAGCAAGAAACTTTTCATGTTTGACTGATAAACAAGTTGAAGCCTAAGCGCAAGTTCATTAAGCCCATCAAGAGAGTGAGTTGGCACGTGACGCGTCTGTGCCTTACCCGTATCACACAGAACCTGAGTTAATTTAGTGGTTGGTGAGAGCCCTGTTTTGATATGCTACAAAACAATATTATATGTGTTAAGTTAGAGCGGAGACAAAGTTTGGAAAACTCTCTAGACCCGTCTAGTTACAAAGCTAGTTTGCAAGTTCTCGTCAGCCACTAGTTCTGAATATATAAAAACTACACTCTTCACTCATTTTTATTTACAGCAAAACAGATACCAACAAACAAACCCACACCCAAGTGTTTTTGATTCACATCACGCCCAAATACAAACGGTTAAAAATAGGATTCTTTCAAAATTTCAAGGTAAAAAAAAGTGTAAAATGTATACATTATTAAACTAGAGAAGCCTCCTCCTGAAGTTTCTGGTAGTTGATTGATATGTACGAACGAGAAGACCGACACCAATTCCAAGACCAACACAGACACCAAGTCCAATCCCAACACCAACCCTTACACCTGCATTGAACCATGACATCTCTCCATCTAAGCACTCTCTTCCCCAATACATGTCTCCTTCGTATTCCTCTTTGTAATTTCCGTATTGTGTTGCCTACACACACAAAAAAGAATGATACTTTATATACAAAGGATGATACTTTTCACATAATGATACTATCTCCAAAATATTAGACAGATTAAGATTGTATCAGGCATATATGCTATATCTTGAAAGAGTGAAGAGCGAATTTAGCCAATGTCAAATGATAACTTGAAAGTTACCTGAAGAACAAGCTCAGAGGAGGTGTCTTTCCGAGGCTCTGCGGTTTCATACTCCGGGATTGAATCCAATGCCATTCTTCTACTTTGCTTCTTTCTCACACCAAGTTGCAGAGTCTTGGTTAAAATAATGGGTGTTCCTGAGAAGCAACCAGTGACATAGACCTCGATAGTTGGCAATAGAGACGATAACTCTTGACCATTAACGCTCTTCTCCTTAAAGAATCCAGACCCTGCAGTGATCTCAGCTTCGCAATTCATATTCCATCGATTCTTTGATTCCCCAATGAAACCATTACTATCAGACATCTCAAGAGTTCCAGACAAGAGCAGCTCGTTTTTGTCGTAAACCTCAAACTTTACACTACCAGTTAACCTGATATTGTCTGTGCTGACATAAGTAGCTTCTTCTGATTTCTTATCAACTCGATCTCTCCTAAGCTGTGAAGAACATCCTTCAGAGTACATCCCCATTCTAACACCGTTAATCTCCAAAAGCGTATCTGGATCCAGAGGAATGTGATTGATGATGAGCACTTCAGGAGTTGAATCGTCCACAGTGAAATTGCTTATCCTGACATAGAACACTCTCAAATCTAACCAGGGCGATAAGATTGTGGAGCTGTGCTTGTTATAGTTATGATATCTAGATATCTGAAAAGCTTCTTCACCATTGTTAAGAGACTCACAAGGTTCCTCCATAATCAGAGGAAGTGAATCAAACAAGTGTTTAAAAACCCCAAAAGTTAATTCTCACTCCAAATACTAATCTGAAAACAACACATGAATATTGCTCAATTCCGATGTAAAAATTTCCCAAAACAGAGAGACCTGGTTTTGAGGAACAGAAAAAGCCTTATTACAAGGAATACTTTAAACGGAAAAAGAGAATTATTCTGTCCTAAAAGAGAAGATTCCTATGGAACAACACAGAAGCAATAACACAAAGTAACTATAGACTGCTATAACTTGCAAACGTTAAGACAAATAAAGATTTAAACTTTTGCAGATGCAAACTTTCAAAAATGGCCCAGATGAGAAATTAAGTTTGAAGAGGGTCTGAAATTGAAACTCTGATTCTTCAACAACAAAGGAACAACCTTTAAAAAACACTCGAAGCTTCACAAAGATATGAAGATCGAAAGAGAATGAAAAGAATAATATAAAAGAGGAAGACTCACCAAAAGAAGCAATTCAATCCACAAATCTACTAAATTGACTCGACTAGTCTCGTAGTGTACAATATTAATCTTCCTGTCAACGTCTAAAAATATGACAAAATTAAAAGATTTTGAGGGGAAATTTTGTTTATGGCCAAGATTAATTAGACTTCTCGAACCCACCAAGATCACAGCTTTTTTCTGTTAGATCTATTGGGAACGCAGCGCGTGTCCGAGGATAGCGATGGACCCAGTTGAGCGAACAAAATCAATTCGAAAAATGTATAAGATATATAAATATATATCTGGTTACCTGTCTAATTACATGTATTAAATGTCGGTAAAATTGCGAAAAGTCTACGATGATGCAGGGAGAAGAAAATATCTGAAACAGTGATTAGGAAGAAAGTGAGGTGGAAGATGAAAGATGATGTGTTCTTCTGACCTAACCTAAACGATCTTATCGTTTAAAGTTTTGCCATTTAGTGTTTCAGGACCTAAACTGTTTGCTGTTTAAAATATACGCAAAAACGACGTGCATGTTTCCATATATATTATGGTTTTATGGTAGAATGCCACTAAAACTCATCCAAATCCAAATTAAAAGTTTTAAAGCCGTAGTTACATAGCCCAATTGAACTCTATAAAATCCAGTCGAACAATCACAATCCAACTGGACTCAAAAATCCGACCGGTTGACCATTTCCCGTGGGACGGTTAAGACTTTAACCGACGAGAATTTGTCTTTATATATGCAGCCAAATCTATCGATTCTTGTGCTGTGGGTACGTCTGTCAACTTGAAAGTCTCGAGACTCGTCAGCAAACATTCAGGCACAGGAGACAGTTGATCCCAACGAATCGGTCGAGGCTCAAAAGATGTTGAAATTTCCTGAGATTGAAAACTCGAGTTAAAATAAAACACTAAACAACATCAACACAAGAACAATTATCTATGAAAAATGAAACTTACGTTGTCTGGAGAGCCGTAGAGCTCAAGGAATTTTAGGTTAGGAGATCCTTTGAGAAAACGAACAAGTAACGTCGACCAATATGGGCAACATGTACATATCTTTAGACTTTCGAGTTGATTGAAGCAAATTGCATCTTCATTCAATATCTTGCACGTAGGAGATCAAATCGCAATATAAGCAAAATTTAAAGTAATTAAAAAACGATATTTGAATATAACTAAGATATAATAAAGTTGATAAACCATGATACCTCGGTTTCTTTGAGCCCAAATA
The DNA here is from genome assembly GCA_963555745.1 of Cardamine flexuosa. Lineage (NCBI taxonomy): Eukaryota > Viridiplantae > Streptophyta > Magnoliopsida > Brassicales > Brassicaceae > Cardamine > Cardamine flexuosa. Next base: position 6,807,249 of record OY743214.1, read on the forward strand.
CGCAAAAGTGAAGACGCTTAACTGATGTGAAAGATCCAAAAAAATTCTTGGTATCAGAGATATAAACTTTAATGTCTGCCTCTTCAAGCTTAGGCATATTCTCAATCAATAAGTGCTTATTGCAACGATCCGAAAGATTGATGTACGTCAAAGAAGGAGCAACAATTTCAACTGATCCATCAGAAGAACAACCATGTATTGATAAAGCCTTCAATGATGGTACGTTAATGGAGACGGCTCCCACATTCTGACTATGATTTCGTTCAAGAGTCAACTCTACAAGAGCAGGGCAATTGGCAAGAAGCAATGGAAGAGATTCTTTATCGAAGAAGTCAACTCGTATAAGGTACAAACTAATCAGGGAAGGAAAACAAACCATATGAGAAACATCTAGAAGTCGAAAAGATTCATCCAAGTATCTCACTTCTGCTAATACCAAAACTTTCAGAGATGGAAGAGATACCAAACGAGGAACATTCATGAGAATTGTATCTCTCTTCAGTATCAACTTCTCGAGCGATTTGCAGGTGTACAAGCAAATTGGCAATGTAGCAGATTTGTTCAGATAGTGAGAATAATTAATGGTAAGATACCGGACGCGGCGGGAAACTGCAATTTCCACCCATTGATTGATATCTTCTGGTTCTACCATTAAAGTTGTAAACTTGAGACGCAAGCTTTCCAAGACGGGAAGGTCCGGAACTTTATTCATTGCCAAATTCCTTTTGATAAAACGTTGTAAAATCCGAAGATTAGAGGGGTTTGTGACTTCATCATTGTAGTCTTGATTTGGCACCCACATCCAAAGAAACTTCCATCGCTTAGACAAAATGCTAGTGGTCGCAGCAACCTTTGTTGGAAGAAATGATAATATCTTCACCAACAAGTCATCAGTACTGATCTTGTCCATACTCTTCTTGGACAGGGAATATTAGTGCACAGACCTACATATATAGAGAAAAATAAGAGTAAACAAATGAAACAAAACAAAAAAATTGAAGAAGAGCAAAACCCACTGAAATTATGGAAGAAGGTGGGAGCTGACTATTCTACATATACGGATAATATGATATGTATTGATTAAAGTTTGTATTCAATGTATTTTTTCTGTTGGAATTTGTACTAATTTATAAACATTAACCTAAAATTCAATTCCTACAATCATGTAAAATACTGAGTTAAATATAGATGATAAAGCTTGAATATACACCTGTATTTTATGCAGTGGAACGATGATGAACACAAAATCGGTTTTAGGTTTATAAATATCGCTTTTGATTAGTAGTGAAGAGGAATAGATCAACAAAACAAAGAAAGGACAGGAACAGGGGTTGTTGCACAATTGGGTCTGAAAGCCGTCTTTCTATACCTGTACCCAAAAAGAGGGTTAGGTTCAAGGGTACGCACCTAGTAGCTGCGAGCCTAAGATCAAAGGCAGTTCCCTTGGTGCGGCACAACTCAACTCCAATCCGGACAGGAGGGGGAGGACTTTAGGGTCGGCCGGCCTCTGTAAGATATATATAAAGCCTTCATTCGTAGGATTTTTAAAAGAGCATTAGGGTTTTTGTTAGCGAATCAAGTTATGTTAACAAAACATAAAAAAAAATATTTGAAAATCTAAATGTTCCTGCTAATGCTTCTTTTTCTATGTTCCAAGATGAAACTTTTCTTAAGTATAAAGGTTTAAAAGTTTAAAAATAATTTTATATAATTAATTTATTTAGTTAGATAAAATATATATATATATATACTGAAATTTAAATTTTATATTTAATTACCATTATTTAAAATTATATACAAATTATAATAAATAAATGTAAAATAATATATTTATATATACTTATATACATATTTTGATCAATTATAATTTTAGATAAAGTATATTTATTAAAATATTATACCAAAATTATTCTTATTCAAAATTATAGTATATAAGAAACAATATATAACAATATTTTTCCTAAATTACAATTTTATTAGAATATTATTAGAATTAAATATTTTAAAATGTAAAATATAAATATATTATAAATTATATAATTAAAATTATATTTATTAGAATTATATTTATTAAGAATAATCGGTGTAGACACATCATATAAATAATTATGTTAAATATTTTATATAATTTTATATATAGTTTATTCACAGCTTTAACAATCACTTAATATATTAATTAGAGCATACAATTTTAACAACATACGACTTCTGTTCTAAACTGCTACTGCTCTACTATAAGCTATACCAATCAGAATCTAATACAGGGGCTATTCATTCGGTTCAGTGGCATAAATAAATTTGGGTGGTTAATAAAAAAAAAATATACCTCTTTAGCCTTAGGACTTGCTATTTTTTCCAATCTTGGGTAATAATACATGAAATGGATTTTTTCCCAATTCAATTCCTTTCTATTTTTCACTAGTGATGCAACGAGAGAATCAATTGTCAATTGAGAACTCAATCTGACGACACTTGTCTTTCTTTGAACCCCATGAGATGTATAATTCACAATGTAATCTCTGATATATATAATACAAAGACAGTCACAGTAGTAAGTAAGAAGAGTGAAAAGAATCATGGACGCCACAATGTCTTCTGTGCACATAACATTCCTTCTTTGTCTTGTGCATAAGTCATTCGAATCTCCCAATGCAAGCTTCTTAATATCTCTTCCAATGGCTCTAATATCTCCACCTTGTCACGCACCACCACCCAACCTCCAGGCCTCGCCAATCTATCTATCTCCACCACGATCGAAGCCGGTTGCTTACACCTTACCAACAAAAAAAACAAATTGGAGTTTTCACATTTCATTTTCAGAATCAAATTTTGGAATTGCAACGATCACTACTACTACTAGTACTTTTACCTGTTCTTGAGCCGGGAAAAGAGATGATCAGCATGAAGAAGGTCATAAGATCTTGGATATGTTCCAAATGGTTCACACCAATCATGGTATATACCAAATAGTCCTCTTTCGTATATGAAAGGAAGTGTATCTGGCGAATGAACAGGCACTACGTTCATTACCCACACATTCTGTTTCACCAGTGATGCTGCAAATCTGTTCAAAAAAAACAGTAAGGATAACTAAAACTACAACTGTGTGGTAAGAATAGTAATAAAGATCTCTCCTTTTTTTCTTTTCCCTACCCGCCATAGATAGCTGTCATGTCCATTACATTCCGGATATGTAACCAGTCGATGCCTAATCCAGTGAGGTAAGATTTGTTTACCATAGCTTTCCAGTGATCTGTATCTCCAATAGCTTTCTCTTTGTTGGTTAACCACTCAGGGTACGTTTCAACTCTCTTTGGCCATTCTTCAGGCCACTCAGCTCCATGCTGTTCTATAGCAGACGGTATTTCGTGTAAACATGTTTTCATTGGCACATACCTATCCAAAGATCGAGCACATTAAAGAAGGATAAAAGTTAATGCCGTTTAGATTATGGCCATTGCTTTACTTACCAAGCTGCATCCGGATTTTCGTTTTCTTTGCAAAGTGGTGGATTTTTCTTCCTTCTTAGTTCATAAATATCATTTGATTCTGGTTTTTGATATATTCTTACTCCCATTTCACTTGCTTCGTCTGTTTTGTGTGCAAGAATATTCCAACAAATCGAAGCTGTCAATCCTGTCATAGCTTCAGCATCCTCAATCTTATCATTATTACTTGACAAAATGAAGTATCCATTAGGCCTTAAAATCCTGTTCATCTCCAGAAGTAGATTACCACCTGAAAAAAATGAAATAAATCATGAATACAATAAAAACATATCTACACTAATGACATAGTCAAAGAAAACACTTTACCATGAGAATGCCAGTGGATTCCACAAGCAGCACAATGAATGGTATCAAAGACTCCACTAGGAAAAGGAAGTCTTCTACTTGCTAAAGAGCTTACTAAAGTAGGAAAACCGCGTTCAAGAGCGACCTGTCCTAAGTCGACTAGATCATCCTTTAAGGCTAGAGTTACTGTCAGAACATCTTTATCCAGTAATGCAGAAACAAAGCTTGAGTCTGAGCATCCAATATCCAACACTATACGAACATTCTTCCCCCATTCAATATCTGGTACCATCTATCAAACAACCAATCATGTTTTTTTATACAGTTCTCTAATACAGAACTTGTCTCTAATACAGAATGTTACAAAATGATACTCACCTCTTGAATGAATTCAAGGTACTGAAGAACATTTCCGTTGAACGCAGTTTGGTTCTGTGGGAAAGTTAGGTATTCACCGGTCTCATTAACCCAATTATGCTTCTTAATATATGCAGCCAACTTTGGATGCGCCACGTTCTTATACAATATCTAATGTTAATTAAAAAAAGAAAAGGCATTATTAGATCAAAACTAACTTAAACCGTATAAAAACCAACTCAAAGAAGCTTAACAATTTCAAACCTTAGATTTGCTCTCAGGCCATGAAACAGGAGGATCATAGCCATCATATGGTAGAGGAACAAGACACATAACTGGCTTCTTAGGACAACTCCTCTCTCTGTATCTATAACTCTGAAGCCTTCCTATTAACCCATCATTATCTATACATGGCATGTAATTGTGCTTGCTCCTAGTATTACACAATCTCCAGATATACTCAGCTTTAGGATCAAAGACCGGACCTTTCCTCTTCCTCTTCTTACTTATCTCGTTTTCGGTTACTTCCTCATTCTTTTCTTCCACTTCTTCATTCGAGTCATCACCATTACCATCAGTTTCTCCTTCATTGCCGTCTGACTCAGTTCCATCCTCTCCATCTTCCTTATTAGACTCGGAATCTTCAGATTCTGCTTCTACTTGTTCTTGTTCCTCTTTCACCACAGCTTCTTCTACCACAGGCTTTAGCACATCTTTCTTCTTATGTGGATGAGACACAGTAGTATGCTCTTTCTTTTTCTTGGTTTCATGTTTATGAACAAAGCCATTAGCTTTTTTCCCCTCTTTTGATTTCGAACCAGATTCAGCTTTACCTTTCTCATGTAATTTACTAGATTCCGATACCTCGTGAGCTGACTTAGTGCGAGATGACACTGGTTCAGCTATATCGTCGAAGCTCTCTCTTTGAACATTGAATAAAGAAGCGGAGGAAGATAAGAAGGACCAGAAGAAGACGAAGCAGAGACCCAAAACAACTATAAACGTCATCTTCACCCAAATCCCTCGTGGCTGTTTAATCCTGCGCGCGAAATGAGCAAATCCCATTTCTCTCTTTCTCTCCATCATTTTTAAAAAAAATCTCCACAGAAACCACTTCAACGCATCTGGATAACAGAGATCTCCAAAGAACTCACTTTAACCAAACTTGGGATCAAGCTAAAGCTAAGCTAACTTTGGAGCTATATCACAGTTAACCAGGATCTACACGAGCTTCAAAGGTGCTGCTTGATCACGGATTAGTAGGAATTTGAAGTACCAAGATCAGGAAAGCTGCTAACAGAAGAAAATTTGCAGATTTGGTCGAAATGAGCCGGATGAAAAAAAATCACAAGTACAGAAATTTACAGATTTTTGGTCGGAAAACAAATCTCAGATTGCTCACTGGAGAACTTGGAGACAAAGATCAAAGTAGAAATTTGTAGTATACAAATCGAATCGTAATAAATAAGCTTGCGAAATAGATAATCAACTAATATTATCCTCAATGCTTTTTCTCACTTTTTTCCTTGTGTAGTTGAACTGAAAATGTTAAGAAAAGAAAAGAAATTTGGGCTTCCACTTTTGGTAATAACCCAGCAGTGGTCAGAGCTTTGTCCGGTTTCGGAAAAGTGACAATGCGGCGAGACAACCGGAGGTGACGGAGATTTGCAAATTTCTTCTCTCCCCACTAAGACATGGGCTTTAAGTAAATAATGCCCAATGGGCTCATACGGTGTAATATATGAGAACTGTGATTAGTGATTACTGTATATATATTTTTTCTTTCTAGAATGTGATTACTGTATAATAAATACACTGTCATGTATAGTATATTAGTATTCTATCATTGTTGTTACAGTTTCAAGCAAATTTAAAATTTGAAAAATCGTGATAGAGATCTCAACTTCCAATGAGATTTGAATAGAAATTCCACAAGATTTGCCACATAATTTAGATCCTCACAAGTCACAAACAAAGTCAACAATGCTGTATCACAATCGTCTATAGATCTTTAAGATATTTTAATTTTACTTCATTTAAATTTTTTTTTCTTAAATTTTCTTTTGTACGGATTTCCCCACTCTACTTTATGATCAGTAAAATATAACAAGGTTAGAAAAAAAATTGTATTCAAAATACCACTTGCTTATCACAAAATAATCTATATTTTTTTGTTGTTACAAAAAAAAAGTCACCTTTATCATTAACAAATAGAAAGTGATTTCCTAACAAATTTATTAATTGGAACTTAACAAAAAGGAAAGTTCATTTTGAACACGTGTGAAAGGAATGAATATGCGGTCATTTTCAGATACGTTCAAACGTTTTTTTAATTTTGAAACTTTTTTTACTTAACTGGACATAATTTAGCTAATTCCCGAGATGCTAAAATTAATTTTTACTAATAAAAAATGAAGATTCTTAAAAAGGAATATAAAGGAAAAAAAAAGAAAAAAAACAGGTCATGATGATGCATCACGTTGCTCGGTTCTCTTGTCTAAGTATTGTTCTCGTATTGTTGTGCTTCGTCAAGATTCGTTTCAAAAACGTGGGACCCTAGCGCCTCTTCTCCACTACTACTACCACCACCACCTTTGGTTTCCGTTTCTCTAATTTCTCGAAACCCTCCAAAATAATCTCAATTTCTGGTGTTTTTTCTTCTCCGTTTCTCTCGTTTTCTAATCCATAGTTTCTGGGTTTCTTGAATCCAGCTGGGTTTTGGTGGGTCTTTGTCAAAGTTGTCTCCTTTACGGTCCTTTTCACCAGCGCAAGAATAACAACGACGCCTGTGTTTATTAAAAAAAGTCACAGCATTTTCCTTAATTCTCTGTGCTTCACCATGGACGGTACCGGAGAATCACAAGTCGGCGGTGGTGGCGATGGTTCGGTTGGAGTACAGATCCGACAATCCCGGATGCTACCGGATTTTCTCCAGAGCGTGAATCTCAAGTACGTGAAATTAGGTTACCATTACCTAATCTCAAATCTCTTGACTCTCTGTTTACTCCCTCTCGCCGTCGTTATCTCTGTCGAAGCATCTCAGATGAACCCAGACGATCTCAAACAACTCTGGATTCATCTCCAGTACAATCTGGTTAGTATCATCATCTGTTCAGCGATTCTAGTCTTTGGATTAACCGTTTATGTCATGACCCGACCCAGACCCGTTTACTTGGTTGATTTCTCCTGTTACCTCCCACCTGATCACCTCAAAGCTCCTTACTCTCGCTTCATGGAACATTCAAGACTCACTGGTGATTTCGACGACTCTGCTCTCGAGTTCCAACGCAAGATCCTCGAGCGTTCTGGTTTAGGTGAACACACTTACGTCCCTGAAGCTATGCATTACGTTCCACCGAGAATCTCAATGGCTGCTGCTAGAGAAGAAGCTGAACAAGTCATGTTTGGTGCTTTAGATAACCTTTTCGCTAACACTAATGTCAATCCAAAAGATATTGGAATCCTTGTTGTGAATTGTAGTCTCTTTAACCCAACTCCTTCGTTGTCTGCTATGATTGTGAACAAGTATAAGCTTAGAGGTAACATCAGAAGCTACAACCTTGGCGGTATGGGATGCAGTGCTGGAGTTATAGCTGTGGATCTTGCTAAAGATATGTTGCTTGTACACAGAAACACTTACGCAGTTGTGGTTTCTACTGAGAACATTACTCAGAACTGGTATTTCGGTAACAAGAAATCGATGTTGATACCTAATTGCTTGTTTAGAGTTGGTGGCTCTGCGGTTTTGCTGTCGAACAAGTCTAGGGATAAGAGACGGTCTAAGTACAGGCTTGTGCATGTTGTCAGGACTCACCGTGGAGCAGATGATAAAGCTTTCCGTTGTGTTTATCAAGAACAGGACGATACAGGAAGAACCGGTGTTTCTTTGTCGAAAGATCTAATGGCGATTGCTGGAGAAACTCTCAAAACCAATATCACAACTTTAGGTCCTCTTGTTCTACCGATTAGTGAACAGATTCTTTTCTTTGCGACTCTTGTTGTGAAGAAGCTTTTTAACGGTAAAGTTAAACCGTATATACCGGATTTTAAACTTGCTTTCGAGCATTTCTGTATTCATGCTGGTGGAAGAGCTGTGATCGATGAGTTAGAGAAGAATCTGCAGCTTTCACCGGTTCATGTCGAGGCTTCGAGGATGACTCTTCATCGGTTTGGGAACACATCTTCGAGCTCCATTTGGTATGAGTTGGCTTATATCGAGGCTAAAGGAAGGATGCGAAGAGGTAATCGCGTTTGGCAAATTGCGTTTGGGAGTGGATTTAAATGCAACAGCGCGATTTGGGAAGCTTTGAGGAATGTGAAACCTTCGAACAATAGTCCTTGGGAAGATTGTATTGAAAAGTATCCAGTACCATTAAACTATTAGCTTTCGTTTGAGGAAATGTTTTTTCTTCATGATATTGTAACTTTGAAACTCATCCATGGTTGTTGTTTTTCAAGAAATAAACATTAGATTTGATCTCTGAAAATGTCAATGAGCTTGTTGTTTTGTTTATGTGTTTGGGAGATTTTGTGATATTTTCGCATTTCTTGAGCTCGTGCGTTCAGTAATGACCGTATTATAAAAAAAAATGAAGTTGGTAAATAATTGGTGAAAATTGTTCGGGTCCTACCACTTTCTATTCTTTCATTTTACTTATCTGTTTTACCGATTAGTCGGATGTCTTAATAAAACGGTAAAAATTTACCAATCACAACACAAAAAGAATATGATTATGTGATTTCTTTACTTTATCGATTTCCAATATATATTTTACTGATTGGGCACAATATCTTACTAAAACAATAAAAGATTATACTAATCACAACATGAAAATTACTTTGTAGATTTCCAATTTATAAGTAACGACAACTACACCATTTTTATATTTAAACTAACTGTATTGCAATGTATCATCTCGTAAATTGTGTGAATATCTAGTTCCATTACTTAGTCGATTTGGAATATATAAACAACGGTAACTACAATATATATATATATATATATATATTTTTTAATATTTCTATACTTAAACTACAGATGTAACCGTTTTACAATGTATCATCACGTAAATTGTGTGAATATATGGTTATGTTACTTTGTCGATTTCCAATATACTATAAACAATGGTAAATACACCATTTTTTATATTTAAACTATACGTGTAACCGTTTTACAATGTATCATCACGTAAATTGTGTGAATATAAATGGTTTTGTTAATTGTTGATTTCCAATACACTACAAACAACAGTAGTAACTACACCATTTTTATATTTAAACTATATGTTTGCCGTCTTGCAATATATGGTTCCGTTACTTTGTCGATTTCCACTATACTATAAACAACGGTAACTACACTATTTTTATATTTAAATTACAGTTGTAATCATTTTACAATATATCATCACGTAAATTGTGTGAATATATGGTTTCGTTACTTTGCCGATTTCCAATATATAAAGTATAAACAATGGTAACTACATTATTTTCATATTTAAATGATAGTTGTAACCTTTTTGCAATGTATCATCACGTAGATTATGTAAATATATATATTTCTGTTACGTTGTATATTTCCAACATATAAACAATAATAACTACATCACTTTTATATTTAAATTAGAGTCGTAACTGTCTTGCCATCTACTAACTTCTGTGAATTGTCTTGCAAATTTTCTAATCAAATCCCTTTTGGAAGAAAGTGACATTTGTATTGTTTACTTGGTTTGATTTCTTAATTCTTAATGTGTGGTCAAATTGGACCGTAGAACATGCCAAGAATTTTGTTTAAACAATGATTTTTTTCCATTGGTATTATATTACTATTTCCTTTTTCAAATCGACTGCCGTTTGCCTTGGAAATACAAGTCTCTTCATGTTCTCCAAACAGCAAAATAGCCAAGGCCATAGCTATCACATGGTAGCTTTCCATTTTGAATCTAAAACATTACTCCATAAAGATTTGTCTTTCTTTTAGCTTAATTTAACTAAAGATTAATATACACATTGTTGAATATAACTATATTGCTATTAACCTTAAGAATCCGAAATATTACACAAAAATAATCAAATTTTCAAGTACAATGATATGCTTGTACAAGATAGACAATTTATAATCAATGTAAAAAGAAAGACACCTGAAAGCGACAAGGACAAAAGAATGACCTGTAATGGAGAAAGTAAAAGTGAAAAATGTGTATTATCTTCTGTTTTTTTACTTCATGTTTTGATCATCTGAACAAAGCTTGAATCTCTTCAAGCGTCTTGCCTTTAGTCTCAGGAACCCAAAGACTCACAAAGGCCACAGTGAATCCACAAACCAAAGCATAGAGAGTAAACGTTCCTCCACTGCTCCAAGCTAAGAGCATATTTGCAGTCATTGTGACTAACCATGAGACGAACCAGTTAAGCAAAGTTGCTATACTTCCTGCTAAACCCTTTATATTCACTGGAAGAATCTGTTTTAACAACACATTAGTCAGTAAAAGATTATATTTTTAGTTCTGATTTTAACACTAAGCAACATTTTACATATTCAGTACCTCAGACATAATCAACCATGGGATTGGTCCCATTCCTAAAGAGCAAGAAATAACCATAGCCTGTAAAGAACTCAACAAGATTCAGCACATAGATCAAAAATTCTGTAAGGAATAATTTTTTTACAATATAACAATGTGTTCAGAACTTACCACAACTCCAACTACGGATACCATGCTAAGAATGTTGTACATATCAGAGTCAGGTGATACAAATTCCTAACAAGAGATTAAGAAAACTCAGAATAAAAGTGAAACACTACATTATAGAACTGTAAAAAGTTAAAATGTTACCTTAAGGTAAAACGCAGCTGCTACAATCACAAGGCTTATCGTCATTCCAATAGAAGAGATCTGCATTTCAGAGGAAATAGCTAATATTATGTTTTGTATACTTCAAAATTTCCAGAGTTTGTAAGCTATTCTCAAATACTCCTCACCATGAGTAGAAGTCGACGACCTGATTTATCCACCAACCATGTTGCTACTGCAGTCGCCACTACCTGATTTAGAATGAACAACGGTTAAAAAAACCGAATTTGATATCTCCTAGATTGAAATTATGTACCTGAATAACACCAACTCCAAACGTTGCTGCATTACTTGATGTCACCCCTAAGTGAATAATAAACAAAGAAGCATAATAAGAAATCTGTTTATTCTATCTTTAGGAGTATTCCAAGATTCTAAAACAAACATATGACTCTCTCTACCTGCAGATTCAAAAATTGTACTAGAATAGAATAAGACGCCATTGATTCCTCCAAGTTGTTGAAGTACAAGCAACCCAATACCAACCTGTAACACATAGATTAGAGAAACTTTTCATGTGTAGACAAAAAATTAGTTCCAGAGGTAAGAAAGTAATTTTACCATCAGTGGGAAATAGTATCTCCTGCGCTTGAGGTCTACAAAACGAATCGCTGAACGTTTGCTAGATGATGCCACTGATCTCTGCAGAGTGCACAAAATTGAAATTTAAAAAAAAAACTAAACATTTTAAGAAATCTTGAGCAATTTTAAGTTGAGTCAATACCTTGATTTCATTAACTTCAACGGTAATATCAGTTTCAAATCCACGAAGAACTTGCAATGAAGTCTCGAAATCTTCTGTGAACCCCATCTTTGCCTACAGTTATGATACTAACACAGTTGGGGACAACCAATGATGCAACAAACTTAACAATGTAAGCAATAGGGTTTCTAAAAACATACCAACCACCGAGGAGATTCAGGAATGAAAAACAGACCCGGTATCAACAATGTACATGGCAATACTCCTAAACATGAAGAAGACAATCAAGATCATATAAGAAAATGTGGTATAGTTTCTTCCAAAGCCAAGTCAAATTGTTATCTGAGAGTTACCCAAAACTGCAAGAATTCTCCATGGAACAAAGAGACCGAGTAAATAAGCCAGCATTATCCCAATTGTTACAGAAAGCTGTTAAACACAACACATTTAATTTTTAATGTTTAGTATAAGAATGATCCCATAAAATGCAAAAAGAATAGTGAACATACGAAACCTGGTTAACTGAACCTAAGGCTCCTCTCATGTTCTGTGGAGCGATCTCGGCTATATACACAGGCACCTAAAATTGTGATTCAAAGTTGTGTAAGTATTATTGATTACATTATTCTAAATAAACATTGCTGATGATATCAAAGAACTAGTTGAATCTAGTATTACCGTATATGAGATTATCCCAACGCCAAAACCTTCTAACAATCTTCCCATGTAAAGAAAAGAAGTATCCTAAACAAAAACCAATAAGAATAATGACTTTAACTTAGAGTGATAAGCCAACAAAATCAGGGACCTGAGAACACCAAATACTCACTTTTGCAAATGATATCGAAAGCCATCCAATAATATTGGGTATTGCAGCAATCATCAGAGACTACCAAAAGGAAAAAAAAAACACACACAGTCATTAAGTTATGAGAAGAAAGAAGATGATATCACAAAGAGAGTTAGAATTTTAGAATGAAGAAACAAAAATATGATACCCCTTTTCGTCCGATGTATTCTGCGATCTGACCACTTGCAATTGCCCCAACCATAGCCCCCACATTGGATAGAGACCCAAACACAGAGTACTAAACATCAAACATTAAAAGAAAAAAAAAGTTCAGAAAATTAGTCTTTAAAGACAGTTCTTACTTCTTAGATAAAAATGGGACCCTTTTTATTATACCTCTGATACAGTTAAACCAAGATCCTTAGTAATGGCAGCTTGAGTTGGAGAGGAATAACCACACTGAATCAAAAAAAGAAAGATAAACCAAGCTCAAACTTTTTACTCAATTAAGCAAAAGAAAAATAGAAAGTTGAAAATTTTGTGATGTTCTTACAGTGAATCCAAATTGAATAGGACCAAGAGCAACAATCAAAACACAAGCTAGAACAGAAATTGAGCTGTCTCGGATAACTTGAGACGATTCCAACATACTAGATTGTCTCGAACCCATTCTATACCAACTTCCGGTGTGTAAGAACGGTCGCCGGAGATCATTTCTTCCATCTTCCGTATCATCCCTGAAACTCATCTCTCTTTTTTTCTTCTAAATTTACAACAACAACAAAAACGTAACGAAAGCAGGCAAAAAGAAAAGCTTCGAGAGGAAAATGTCGATCCTAAAAAATTGAGGTTTCTTCTGGTTTTTTCTTATGATCTAAGAAATTTGAATTGGAGGATTTAAGGAAGAAAAACTCGGATAAAATAAAAAACGATGTCGACTCTTTTGTTTGATCTGTTAATAATTCTTCATGGTTTGTACGAATTGGAGCCTATGCGTAGACAGACGCAGACTGTTTACGAGTTTTCCACCTCAGACGCGTCGTCTTATATCAATTTATAGAAATCGTAAGGGGATCTGTTTTTCTCTTTTTTTTTTCTTTTTCTGTTCACAAATATATAAAAAACTCTGATTTTTTAAAAAACATATTTTATTTTAATAGATTATACAACTCGTCGAAAAATGCTACTACTATACAGAATTTACTTTTACAAAATTTGCTACTCCCTTTTTATATTTTTTTACAAAAGTTAATAATAATCATGGTCTCATGTTCACATAATCACATATCACTAAAAATCGCCTTTAATTCATTTATTATCTTCTACATACCCCATTAGTATAATGCGTTTTTACTTTTTACATAGTCGTAATTAATTACGCAAATTTTACAAAAATGTGTGATAAAGCTTAATTATGGATTCAAATATGCGTAATATATAGCTTATATCTCTATCAGACTTAGTTTTGCACTATAAAGGTGGATTGTGCAATCTTTATTTTATTCTTAAAATTTGTCAAAAACTCATTCCACATATTTTGCTATTTTCTGTAAATATGATTATATGAAAACGAAACTATACAACAATTTCACAGGTTGAGGCTGTAAATGATATGAAACTATACAACAATTTCCTAAACTCTGTATAAATAATATAGCCCTATCATCTAATGAATTCATTCAGTCATCATTTATACAGGCTACCTAGCTAATATGAGTCATGATGCCACTAATTGTGTTTTAATTTTTCAAATAAATATAGTTTCTTATTGGTGCTCTGTAAAATCCACTTTGGCCTTGATGAAGAGGTAGCAGCAATTAACATGAACTTGATGGTGACAATTTTTGTATAGAGGCAACAAAAAAAATGTTTACAAACATATTCTTTCTTTCTTCTGGTAAACTGTCTACTTTAAAGATCTTTTTTGTTACTGACAATGAATAAACTTTCCATATTTACAATCAGAGCCCACTAGACACATTCTATTGTGAGAACAAAAAGTGACACTCGATTTTTTCTATTAAAATATCAGAATAGTGACAGTGTAATGGAAAGTTTAGCTAGACTTTTGAATACAACGAATAATAATAAGATCAAATTGATAATTATTTGCGGAAAGAAACAAATTAGTATTTGTTTTTTTTTTGTTTTCGTATTAAAGAAAAACACGAAAATTTAAAAATAATGTCGTGTAAAAATATGCAAGTGACATTATTTTAGAGGATAAGCTCGAATAATGATATTGTTTTCTAGTATATGAAAAATCTACGGATGTCTGATATTTTCGTATACTGTAGATTAACAAATATATGGAGGACGATGTTCATCCAAATTCCAAAATATGACCTACCCACAAACTCACACATATAATTACAGTGCAACTTGTTAACTATTAATTTGCCTCGAAGACATGCATAATTGAGGTCACAAAGTCTCACCAAGAAAATATAATCTCACAAATTAAAATACACAAAGTTTTAAGATCGAAGCTATGTGTTTCATTTTTTAAAAGCTCTAATCGAGAGAAATCTAAGGTCGACGAGGCCACGACAAAAAAAAGACAGTAGATATCACACCAACCACGTCTGATTGGGGTTACGATTCATAGGTTGTAATTCACCGGTTAACATATAATAATATTTTGTTGACCCAAAAATGTAGATTCGTATATATATATATACTCACTTTGTGTGGTGGTGAGATGACACTGTTCGAAGTGTTTTGGCTCATTCTCATCTCTCACGTGTAAATGCTAATGTTCTCTGTTACCGTTTCCGGATCCCGACATAAACTTTCAGTTGCATTGTCCCCACGTTGCTTTAGCTTAGTTGGTATTTTCAGTCGACAATGCTTTAATATAAGTATTTTTAACATCAAGTTTTCAATATTGAATTGCTATATTTATGGGTTAAACAACGAGTATACGTAACACGATATTTTCCCCTCATAACGAGTATGTGTAGTGTAACACGATTGTGCCAGTTATATTTTATCTTCATTAATTGTTTTCCACATATTATCACGGGCTATAAGATAATTTGATCAACAGTAAGTAACACGATTGTGCATTTCTGTTTTGTTTTTGAAGAGATTTTTTAATATTATGAGCAAAGATTGTTTTATATGAATTTATATTTATATTAGTACCACAATCATATCATTTTTTGCTGGTCGTAAAAAATGGTAGATTCATGGGCCTTTCGGCCTAATTTGAAGTTATTAGTAACCGAGTTTGGGCTTTGAAAGGTTAAAGCAAGTCAGGGGCAGTGATGGAAATGATAATGAAATTATGGCTATAAATACACAAAGAGTTGTTTCGAAAATTGAATTAGGCTCGCATTCCGTTAATTAGCTGCTGACTCACCAGGCACACGACGACGATGGTACATATCACTGAAATCCCCGAAGAATCTAACGGCGGCGATGAAAACAAGAAACAAGAAGAGGATCGTTCATCGTTCCCAATTCCAGCAGAACTCACCGAAATCTGTATCGCACTCGTCCCGAGATGCCATTACCCGATGATCTCTCAAGTCTCAAATTCCTTCCGTCGTCTCATCGCTTCGTCAAGCCTCTACGAAACGCGTTCGCGCTTAAACCTAACCGAGCTCGTTCTTTACGCCGCTTTCAGATTCCCACCTTACGATTCACCAAGACTCTGCATTCTCCATGGAAAAAAGTTTATTTTACTCGGTTCAATTCCTCACTTGCCTTTTGGATCTTGTATCGTCACAGTCGGAACAAACATGTACGTGATCGGAGGAAGACGTGCTGGACAAGAAATCACATCTGACGTACTTCTCATCGACTGCAGAACTCACAAGTTTCGCTTCCTTCCGAGTATGCAAAGGGCTCGTTACCTTGCCGCCGCTGGAGTCGTCGATGGAAAGATTTACGTAATGGGAGGTTGCGAGAAGCAAAGATCGGATTCAAGCTGGATCGAAGTGTTTGATGTAGAGGAAGAGATTTGGAATTCGGTGCCCGGTCCGTATCCTTACAATAGTTTGAGATCAGGCGAGTTTGTGACATATGTGGTGATTGAAGAAAAGTTAAGCATTTGGGATCCTGCTTATTGTTTGTGGATAGAGTCGTGTTGTTTGATAGATGATATGGTGTATTGCATTGATCCTCTGTGTCGTCTTGGACATCCGATTGTTGCATATGATCCAAAGGCCGAGAGGTGGAGAGCTGTGCAAAATATAGTTTTCGGGTATTGTCCAATCACGTGGCCTTTTTATCACTACTACTATGAGCCTAGAATGACGAGTTTTGGTGGGAAGTTGGTGGTTTTGGGAAGTCATCCGAACCAGTTGCTTATTAATGGCAGAGTGGAAAGTGTTATCTGCTGTGTAAAGATTGCATTGGAAAGACGTGAAGGAGGTGTGATTTGGGGGGAGGTTGAATCAGTCAATCATGTGTTTAGTAGTGAACTTGTAATGCCTGCCACTGTGTTTGTTCGAACTCTTACCTTTTGATGATGATACCATACTGGAATAGTTTTCTTGGCAGGTATGTATATATGTTTCTGTGATGGGATTTTTTTGAAGTTCATGCCTTTTTCTTTAGTCTCTCAAGGCTCTTACTTGTTTTTTTCATCAACTTGCAGGTGAATTTGGATCTTTATAATTACATCCCTTTCTTAACCTTTGTGTACAATGTCACTATTCTTCACTCTTACTGAATTATATAGCCCTTTGAGTAGAAGATTTCTTAAGGTGTAAAAAAGGTTTTAGCTGCCTTTATGCAAAATTCTTAGGGACCTTGTTGAAATATTATGAACATGGTGTCAAGTTTTTTTTTGTTAAGTAAACCCAATCTGCTTCTACTATATAATAACTGCAGTATGATGAATCTTTGAGATGAAGCAAAACAAACAGGTTTTATTAACCGGTCGTTTTATTATGGGTAAACTACAATATCAAACCGGGAGCAAAACAAATCAGTAGGCCCATTAACAGCCCAATCTCAAAATTAAAAGAAATTAGGTAATTTGTAATATAATATACTAAAGTCCAATAGTTACGGGTCGATCTGTGGACGGGAGGAAAAAGTATACAAGCCTTCGCAGCAGCTAGCCACCGAGATCTTGTCGCCGGTAAATTCTGTTCCTCGTCGTCCCAAAATTGATTCTCTTCCACTCGCTCCTCTTATCTAAATCTCTGATTCCAGATTCTTTATTGCTGCTAAGCTCATAAACCCTAGCTCTTCTAAAGTCTTTGATCAAACCATTAATTATCGTCTTTTAGTGAATGAGGTCTCGATTGTTGAATCAAACAGCTGAATTCTCAGTAGAGTAGAGATATTCATCAAACCATTGATTGTTAATTCCTAGGTATGTATGTTTCAGGAACAATTGTGGAACGAAAACAAGGGATCAATGGATGAAGAAGAGCTTCCAACAAGTGGTGAAGAAGAATGTAGAATATCACTGTTTGATTATTCTGTTGAGAATCATTTGAAGGCAGTGGACTCAATCACTGATCTCTGTGGTGAAGCTACTACTGATCTTGATGACAATGATATCAGCAGACTCTCTTCATCAGTAACATTCTTGAGGTGCGTTTTAGTATACCCTGAAGAAGCTATGCTTATAACATCAAGGTTCGATTTTCTGACTGTGTTCTTCTAACACATTGATAAAATTTAGGGAATGGAGGCATTTTAATTACCAACCAAAAAATTTTGGATTCCATGACGAGGCTGGGAAGAGCCGTGAGCCTAAGGGTACAAGCAGTCAAAATTTGCCTCAGTTTTCTTCGGCACGAGCTCCAAAGGTGTGTTTCATATCTTTGCGCTAAAAGTTTATTTTCAGGCCTTGGTTCTTACCTTCCGTTTACTTCTTATATTGCTTCAAAGATAATGTTTTTTTTGAATCTGTATTCTTATTGGTGAAGGTTAAGGTAAATAAGGATGAATCATCATCATCATCTGGTGAAGTCAGGTAAGAATTAAAATTTAGATGGGTTGTAATCATTTAAATTGTTCAACATGTTCTGCTAGTTAGCAAAAATATGCCTCACTCGGAGATAGAGAAGTCATACACTTAATCTTGACGATGGGAGATGACCATTGGTTTACCCAATTAGATGAATGGATTGTTCAGTTTTACTATTTTTTTTTTGTCGTCAGTCACATTTTGGTGATTGAATTAAGCTAGCATGTATCAGGACTAGTTGGGTATAGACACTAGACAGCAGATTGACGATGCATGTTTATGTATATATCTCTGCTCTTGTCCTTATTTATGTGTATGGATTATTCATCTCTGCAGCAAGGATTTTGTTATGCATGTTGGAGGCTCTGTTTGGGCATTAGAGTGGTGTCCCAGAGTTCATGGAAATCCAGATGCTCAGGAAAAATGTGAGGTGATTAGGTCATATTTTCTTTTTTTTTATACTCCCCGGAAACGAAAGTCTTAGTTTTTCATTGTTTAGAACTTTCACTGTTGCAGTTTCTAGCTGTGGCTACTCATCCGCCTGACTCTTACAGTCACAAGATAGGTATTCCACTTTCAGGTAGAGGCATCATTCAGATATGGTGCATTATAAATGCCACATGCAAGAAAGATAGCCCCCATTTTCCAGAGAAGACTAAAAAAATGACAGGAAAACTTCGAAAGAAACCATCAAGTGAAGCTATTGAAGTAACAGAGCCTAAGAAGCCGAGAGGCAGGCCCAGAAAGCATCTAATAGAGACAACAGAGCCTAAGAAACCAAGAGGTAGACCTAGAAAGAAGAGTACCGCTGAGTTTCCTGTTGAGCTTGATGGTGACGTTCTCTATGTTGAAGCTCTGTCTGTTCGCTATCCGGAAGATTCAATTGTTCTCGCAACTCCTCTTCAGATACTACCAGAAACTTCAGTAACAGAAACTAAGGTCAACAATGAAAGTTCAGGACAAGTGTTGTCTTTGGAAAATGCAAATATTAAGCTACCCGTACGGAGAAAAAGACAAAAAACCAAAGATAATGAAGAAAGTTGCAAACCCATGCTATTAGAAAATAGTGACGCTGTTGGAAATGTACTAGCCGAACCATCCCCAGCTATATCCGAAGACATTGTTCTTCCAAGGGTTGTCTTATGCCTGGCCCACAATGGAAAAGTTGCCTGGGATATGAAATGGCGTCCCTCATATCCGGATGATTCTCTTAATAAGCATAGAATGGGATATTTAGCTGTCTTACTGGGGAATGGATCTCTGGAAGTGTAAGCTAGCTACTGCTTCTCTTCTTTTTCTATCATAATGCATTCTGTGGCCTACACGATTTTTTCCCTTCTTTGATTCTATCACCTTAGGCTGCATCTACTATGCTACGTAATGAACGACTTTATTGCAGGTGGGATGTTCCAATGCCTCAAGCAACGTCAGCTGTATATTTAGCTTCAAAGAAAGCTGCAACTGATCCTCGTTTTGTGAAACTGGCTCCCGTTTTCAAATGTTCAAATTTGAAGTGTGGTGACGCACAGAGGTCAGTAGATTTTTTCCATGTAGCCAGTTTTTACTTGTTTGGTGGAATGCAAAAAAAAGCAGTCATTTTTTAAAGAGTTGTGCATTTAATTGATTCTCGCCTTTTTTACTGGCACATTCCCATGTCTCCATCGGGTTTCTCCTGATATGATGCTCATCTATTTTGTGCAGTATTCCTATAACAGTTGAATGGTCGACTTTTGGGAACCCTGATTTCTTACTGGCTGGTTGCCACGATGGCACGGTAAGTAGTAAATCATTGCACTTTCTTCACCTTCTCCAGCACATTTGGTCTCTTTTTCTTGAATATGAGTAACTGTATTCAGGAAGAAGAATCGCAGTGCTTAATTGTGTTGACTCCGGGTTTTTTTTTGTTATCTTGCATCAGGTTGTTCTCTGGAAGTTTTCTATAACTAAAGCTTCAGAAGGTACTACTACCTGACATGTTTATCCTGATACCAGATAGTTTCTTTTCACATTGTAGCTAGTGAGTGATTTCAAGTATTTTCTGTGCAGATACAAGACCTATACTTTTCTTCAGTGCAGATACAGCTCCTATTAGGGCAGTTGCATGGGCTCCTAGTGAAAGGTCAGTGACATGAAATCAACTTTACTCGTTTTCTGTTTTTGCCTTCATTCAATTGGAGACTAATAAGTAGGTATAATTCTAATGGGGATACCAACTTTAGACACCAATTAAGGGGTTACTCATTCATTTGCATTGTGATTGAATCATAACTTTCGTGTTTGATCCGCCAATAAGATGTAGCGACCTCAGGAACCATGTAGTCACTTTGTTTGATTTTCAGCACTTATTTAGTTTTGCTTTTCAAGTTTGGAGAAGCGATTAGGCTTTGTCATTGGCTCCAACAAAAATCCATTGCACTTCTTTTTTCTCTGTGTTTGGAGTGAAAAGTTCATACTACTTCTACACAATCTTCTCTGAGAGGATTCGCTTATTAATCAAACTAATTTCTGAAAATTTCCAGCGATCAGGAAAGTGCAAACATTGTAGCTACTGCAGGACATGGAGGTCTGAAGTTTTGGGACTTACGGTACACTTCATTAAATATCAGCTACACCACTTTTAATAACTTTGATGCTGATACAATTAATACACAAAACATTAGCTCATGCCATAGCTTATTACTTACTTCCTATGGTTTTTCTGCAGTGATCCGTTCCGTCCTTTATGGGATTTGCACCCAGTGCCAAGGTTTATTTACAGCCTCGATTGGTTACAAGATCCAAAGTATCTATCATTGCTCTGTCCTCAGTTGATTATAGTCTTTAGATAAATAGTTTGAAGTCCTGATTAAAACTGGGGTTTCAAACATCTGTAGATGCCTTTTATTGTCCTTCGACGATGGAACATTGAGAATCCTAAGCTTGGCGAAGGTTGCATATGATGTTCCCGCAACTGGAAAGCCTTATCCTAACACAAAACAGCAAGGGTTAAGCGTTTATAACTGTTCATCGTATCCCTTATGGAGTATTCAAGTGTCAAGGCTAACAGGTAAATGTTCTTTATGGTTTATCATAGTCCTCGATTCATCATAATAAACAAAGCCACTGTGACATCAGCTCGAGAATTAACTATTTAACTTGTCAGGTATGGCAGCATATTGCACTGCAGATGGGTCCGTTTTCCATTTCCAGGTCTGTATAAACTGCATTAATACTTCCACCTTTTCCTGTTCTTTGTTGACTATTTCTGAAATTTAGCATTATCTTGTTGGTTTTACTTACAGCTTACTATTAAAGCAGTGGAAAAAGACACAAGAAATCGGACTCCACACTATCTCTGTGGACAACTGACTATGAAAGATTCCACCTTTATTGTGCATAGACCAGTTCCAGACAACCCGATCATTTTGAAGAAACCGGTTAGTAGCGAAGCTGGTGAAAAACAGAGATGCCTTGGAAGCCTCGTGAACGAATCTCCTAACCGATATGCATCTAACGTTTCAGATGTTCAGGCTCCTGGTCAGTTGAAACTCTACGCTAGAGACAGTTAATATATCAATCTTCTGAGTCCCTTGGTTCTTATCTTGGTGGTTTCGTTTACTTGATTTTTGGCAGCTTTTGCACAAGATGAGGATCCAGGTTTAGAGTCAGAATCAGAGGGAACAAACAACAAAGCAACAAAATCAAAGGCTAACAAAGGAAAGAACAGCACAAGAGAGGAGGATGAGAACATAGGAGCATTGGTCTGTGTTAAAGAAGATGGCGATGAAGGAGGAAGAAGAAAAGAAGCAAGTAACAGTAACAGCAGAGTGAAAGCGGAAGGGTTCCCTACTAAAATGGTGGCGATGCATCGCGTGCGGTGGAACATGAATAAAGGAAGTGAGAGATGGTTGTGTTATGGCGGAGCCGCTGGGATTGTACGGTGTCAAGAGATTGCTCCAACCTCAAACTGGAGACCTCGGAGATAACTTGTAAACAGTAGACACTTTTAACAAATGTAGGGTCTTTTTTAATAAGAGAACCTTATATAGAAACTGAATCAATCCGATAACTTTTTGATTCTGCGGTCAAAAAAGGGAACAAACCCTGAAAATATGTTGTTATTGAGCTGATCAATTCCGGAACCGTACAGCAAACAAATTCCAGATGATCTTACAAAATAACCCTAAATCTTACAATGGTACAACATTTGCTATTACCTTGTAAAAAAAAACAAAACAAGAACTCTCGAATACTAATCTTGGATGAGTATAACAATAATCCAATTTTGTTTGTTGTGATGAGTATCACTCTTGACTTTGGTGTTTGGTGTTTCATTAAGAAAGCCGAGAAACAATGCGAAAATGCCCCGGACAAAAAGAAAGGGATCATGAAGTACCAGTAGTGTTTCATCAACTGCTAAAGATGAAGAATGTATTGAGTGTGTTGTGTTGTCAGACTTGCATTCGACATTGACGGCCATGGAGGCTCTTGAGCCTCGTGAGCTCTTTCCGTCTCTTTCTTGCTTCCGCTGCAGCCAACGATCCTTGCTTTTTTCCCGGTAGAGAAATCAAAACATGATTACCAGGCGGCATCGGTGTAACTCCATTAGCTGAATCAGAAACATCTTCATGCTTTAAACTATAACCTTGTTGCGTTACAGGGAAACCATCTCCTCCTTCTGAGAGCACTTCAGCTGCAGATTCGTTGAGATCATACAAAGGTCTCGTTTCGTTTGAACCAGAGTCTTCTTCTTTGATTCTAGTCGGTAGATGAGACTGCAGGGTTTTTGTGACCTCCAATGGTCTTGCAGAAGAATCATCTATATGGTGACCGTTAGAAGAAACACCTCTTTGCGTATCTTGAACACCAAACTGGACACCGTTGCTGTGATCAGGATGAGGGAGAAACCAAGGGCAAGGCACAACGTAAAAATGAGTTTTTTGCCCATTATCATCCGCAGGATTTTCATGCTCCTGCGAGGTCATAGTTTTAGCAGAAGCTCCTCCCGATATCATTGGATTTGATGACTGAGTAACATGAGGCCAGCAGTAAAGCTGATAAGGATTCTGATTGTAGAAGTAAAACGGGGTAGATGAAGTAGACATCTCAACTTGTGATTGCTTGAGAGATTCTTCAGGCTCTTTTACATCAGGTTTTACTGACTTAGATACCTGTAAACAAAGATAATCAGATATTGGCAGTGCAAGCAATAATACTCACGACACTATATGGTGTTTGATAGATTTTGTGTAATAACCTGTTCCTTTAAATGCTTGTTAATCGTCTCCAAAGACTGAAACTCTTTCAAAGCCCAATCTTTTTCCTGCCAGCAGAAATGTCATTAACAAGAACGATCTCTAAGTGGAAATGTAACTCGAATGGTTTTACTCACCCTCCTCAGATTCTCATTCTCAAACGAGAGATCAGCTGCTTTTTTACTCAACTCCTCACACATTGCCTGGAGATATAAGGAATAAACACATTCAATAACACTACAGTTCCAAACTCATTCTATAGTTTGCACGTAATTTATACCTGTCTTCTCCGAATTGTCTGCCTAGCAGACTCTCTGTTAGCTAATATTCTTCGGATTCTACGTTCTTCTCTTTCAGCCTGGAGTAGCAATCATACTAGCACGTCAATTCCAAACAACAGAGTCACACAAAAGAAAAAAAGAAAAAAAGAAAAAAAGACATTTGGACAATATACCTCACTTAAATTCTGTCTTGATCGGCCACAGCCACTTGATCTACTACATCTTATTATAGAAGATTGATTTGATTTAGGTGTTTCACCATTTATTTCAGCTTTAACCTGAACTTTAACTAATTCTCTACTTATTGGTTCAACTTCTTCTTCTTCTTCTCCTTTCACTCCTCGTTCCTGTTCCCACCAAAATAATCAATTCTTCAGATTGTTTTCTTAAATTGGTAAATAACCACTAATTGTATAATATTCTCCAGCTAATCAGCGTAATCAATATTTTTCAAGCTATTCAAAATCCGATTATTCGGATCTAAACCACACACCAAAAAAATATAAAAAGCGTTTTCCAACTTCCAAATACGGAATCAGAGTCCAAAATTTGAAAAACAGAATACGAAAGGGGAAAGCCAAGAGACCTCAGGTAGATCCGGAGTAGGTAATGCTTCGGAGTCAGGTGGTTTCAACAGCGAGTCAGACGGAGGAGACTCAGTCTTAACTCGTTTCCTCACTCGTTTCCCTTTACTTCCCCAACTCGCTGCGGATTCGTAAACTTGCTCTCGCATTAACGCAAGCTGCGCTAAATCCGCCAATGCCTCTGCCGCTTCCAGCTCCGTCATGTTCGCCGCCGCCGCATCTTCACCGGAAGAAGAAGACGACGTAGAAGATGAAGACGAGCAAGAACTCGAAATAGCCTCTAACTCCATCAACAACAACAACAAAAAATCAAATCAAAAAGATTTTGCAGCAAAAAAAAAAAACGAACCAGAAAGGAAAAAAAAAAGTAGAGAGAGAGAGGAAGTGAAACGCTTGAGAGGACTAGTTGTGTAGAGCGAGAAAGGGAGAGGGAAACGCCAGAGGAGCCCACAGATTGTGAGAATGCGACACGTGTAATGCCAGCTCATCGTCTACAATTGGTTGCTTAACTATAGCCCATGTATCTATGCCTGCCACGTCTCGCTTTGTACCAAGTCAGCAAAAAGTAGGCACGTGCGGAGTGAGGCGTGCGTGTGAAGCCGAGATTTGGGACCGCTTGGGGTAAGGAGACCTCAGAACTGGGAAGAGGCGCGGAGTTTAAGATGCCAAGGTCGGTTTGAGGAGGCTCTGATCACGACACGTGTTTTGCTTTTATTGGATCTTTACGTGGCGACGTCTGAGCCATGAGATTTAACTGCGGCTGAGCTTTTGGTGCATCCACCAACACACAATTATTTTGCGTTCTAGAATCTGAAAACTTTCTTCAACATTTAAATGGATTGGGTTTTTGGTCGTCATAAATTGGCCGATTAATTTTAACATTTTGGCCCATCGATATGAAAAAAACACTCGAATGAGTTTTATAGTCGCAATCATAGTCATATGAAACAATAGATTGAATATTTCATAATTCATGGTACTAAGGCATCATATATTTTACTTGAGAAAACGAATTACGGTATGGTTAGAATATTAGAGGGATAATCGATGTATATGTTTAAAGACATTGGGTTTGGGTTACATATATAGATGTATATGCAATTTGTTTGAAGACATTGTGATGTAGAAAAAGACATAGTGATGTAAAGCTTTTCATGCAATTTGTTTAAAGACATTGGGTTACATATAGATGTATATGCATGGGAGATAAATAAAATAAAATCAGTTACACATAGGTCGATTCTCTTCTCTTTTTTTTTGTTAGATTTCAGCTCCTTTTGGCATATAAACAACACACCACAACTTGAAAAGCTTTACTTATTCTTCCTTTTAGAAGTGGATTCCCAATTCCCTACAGAATAAAAAAATAAATTATATATTAAGGAGTGATTAAGGAACTTATTAAACAAACATGTTGCTTTACAGTTTATTGGAACAAAATCATATCCACTAGTATTTGTTATTTATTCCCCTTTAAACCCTAACTTAATAATAATAGAAATTTTTCAGATCTTATATACAACGTTTGGTACAGCTAGGTGGCCATATTATTGCTTGGATTGAAAGTTACCAATGTTGGGCACATTTTTGAGATAAAAATCAAAGCATAACAACGATCAAATGGAATTATAATGCAATAGGTTTCAATGAAAAAATTACATTATCATGTTTTTTTTATAATTAAAATCACATTATCATGTTACAATCGTATTTAAATTCAGTTTCTATATGTAATAGCAATAAAAACTTACCAAAATAACCACAATTCTATTTTCTTTCTATATAACTGGAGATTGTTATTAACTTAAAACCCGTATTATTTTATTTTTTAAAAACTTAAAACCCTTATTACTATATACCTACATTTGTATTGTAAAGAGTTCAATATCTTTGCCATTTTAAACAGTTAAAGCGGTCAACTATATTGAAGTCACATACCAAAAAAAAACAATTTAAAAGAAAAACTAATTTCAATCAATATAACGTATTTTGTAATTTTTTTATAAACTAGAAATATAAAAAAAAGTATCGTAGACATACTTGGCTTTATCACCAAACCATCCGTAAGCGGATTTGAAGGCGGAGGTTACGGTTTCAACGGCACCTGGGCCGCCGTGTTCATTGAATGTATTGGTGGCACCCTCCACGGCGGAGCCTAACCTTTGCCCAACTGTTGGCTGTTCCTCGGCCAAAATCTCTACCGAGTTTAACAAGACAAGTAGCATCACCGACAACACCACAACTACCGATATTCTCGCCATCCGATCTCCGACAAATTTTTTGTTTTTCTTATTCTTTTAACTAAAACAAAAGTTTTTATTTTTTTTGATAAGAATAAATGAATGATTTTAATGGTAAAAGTAATAAAATGTTTTACTTATGTGTTATTTTGGTGTTTTGTTTGATTTTAAATTTAAAAGTTCTTTATTTATATGCGGAGGAGATTAAAAAGATAAGTTGATTTGGTTTTATTTAACTGTGTAACGATCTACCTTTAATGGCGGTTACGCCGAAAATAGTAAGACGTGAGATGGCTTTAGTTTTATGCGAGTTCCAAATTAAGCAACAGTTTTATGGGTTTCGTGTTGGTTACTTCGTTATTTTTGGTCCGTATACTGTTATTCGTATTCTTTTATAAATGAATTTAATCACATGTCGTATTTATCGATTTTAGCTTTAGTATATTAGTAAAATATCTTGTAATTCAAGCTCTAGATGAAGATATTGCCAAAACAAATCTAGGCGTTTGAACCAAAAATGGTTGGGAGATCAACTGATATCAGCCAATATATATTTGTGAATATATCATTTTCTTTCTATTATTTTAGTTGAGAAAATTAAACTTGATTTTTAACCATATTTTAAAAATAGAAATTTAGTTTTCTTTATTTCTATATAAATTTATAACTATATATTTACAATTTCATTTTCATGAAAGTCAAAAGTAATGTTCTATAATAGACGTGTTCGACTTATCCTATCATTCAAATTTGCGTCTCACATTTTCGACCAATCGTACAAACCACATTAGCTACAGTGATAAAATTAAACCATCGATAAAACAAAACACAAAATTGTCAAAACGAAATTATCGAACACATAAAACAAAACCACATTATATAGCTACATTTTTGAAGTGAAATGTGATTAAGAGGATAAATAACTATCACAAAGAAAAGGGAACGACGACACACTCATCAATAAGCAAGAAGAAACATATATGATAATGATATGATATATTCCCTTTGAATCTTTACATTGCAATCTTCATATCGACGTAACAGACTTCACTGGATTCTCATATTCTTCATCAACCTGTCCAAAAAACCAATACGGTAATTCACATATGTAATTCAACATTTCAACTTAATGATTTGATTACTTGAAGCTTTTGCAAACTCCAGTTCTGGTTCATAAACAACTTGACAGTAAAATGACACTTTTTGATGGTCACTTTATATTCCTCTTGGACAAGGATAAAAAAAAAGGGAAATAAAATGGCATGGCAATTAAAAAAAAAGTTAGAATCACTTGTGCATATTTATATACCTTTCTTATATCTGATCACATACGAATAATATAAAAGTAGATTTCTATACATTACATCTTATCATATCATAGAGATTATATGTAAGATTCAAAGTTGAGGACAATGTGCATGTGATGATGTACAAGAAGGATTAGATTTCATGTGACTCTTAACTTTAATGAGAATGCCGGAAATAGAAGGGATGGTGCGTGTTGTTGCATGTTTCTTATTATTATATAGATTTTATATTATATAGTCGAACGTTCATCACCAATATTAATATATATACTTCTACTAGAGAAAACCAATTCATATTACTTCAATAAGTCAATAACTATTCAAAATTCACAATGAATTTCACTAAACATGTTTTCTATTAAATCATAATATAATTCGCAAAAAGGATGTAAAATTCCAAAGATTTGGTCTTAGCCACGATAAAATTCATAAAAACAACCAAAAATTCTAAAAGTATTTGGTCTAAAAGGACAAAAAGATTTTACCTCACGTCAAAATCGTTGATGCCTCTTGATTTACTTCCAATATCGACCGTCTTGTATTTAGGCAAAGGGACTAAGTCTTGTTCGATGTTCATGAGATCTTCAACGAGGATGTCGTAGTGACGCTTGACTTCCTCGGCCGATTTACTTCCGACGGCTTTGGCAACGTTTTGCCAACGGTCGGGAGTGTCTTTATCGTAAACAGCTAAAGCCCTCTCGAACATCTTGTTTTGTTTAGACGTCCAAGATGAGCTCGAGCTAATAGAACTTGAGGCCATTCTCTTTAACTTCTTTTGGAAAAATACGAGAGATATAGGGAAACAGTAGAAGAGAAAGAAAGGGGGATCGATGCTAAGTTACGAATACAAACGAATGCCAAAATAGGCTCCTTATATGGAGGAAAAGAGAGTTGAGAGATTCCGCAACTTGTATTGTTTATCCTTTATTTTTTTAAGGTTAGATACCAAAATAAAGAATTACAATGTTTTTATGGGTCTACATTTTTTTGGGTCCATATGGTTTTTGAGAGAATAGTGTCGAGAAGTCAACCTTTTATACTAGTGTTCTAATAAAAAATAAAATAAAAAATATCAATCCTTTTATATATAGGGATTTAATTCATTTGTAAATTTTCCATTATAAAATAACCTTAAATCGATAGGGAAGATTGATATATATATATGCTTAATGGTTGATATACAACACATACTATAAATATTCGACATAATTCATTTATTTATAACATTCACATTGTTTTCAAGTTTAAAAAAACAATCCAACTGAATATAAATTTAAGATAAACGATTAAACTAATATTCATTTATCTGTTAAACTATTATTTTTAACATTTCATGATTATCTGTTAAACCCTACGAATTGCGGGAAATTAACTCCCGTTAAAATTATGTTTGATTAAATCTTGGTGTGTGTTGTTACGTTTTTTTCTATAACTGGAATATCTTGAACGAAAATTCAAACTAATTAATTAGCAGTTAATATAGTGTGCCATAGAGAACTCACTGAAAACTTAAAAATGAAGAAAAATGAACACACTGGTATTCAGGAAAGAGTGAGAGTGGACAAGTAAGATCCCGTCTTTATACTCCAAATGAATCAGATTCACCTTAGCTATAATGAAAATAGAAAAGGTATGATTATATGATGACTATAATATTTAATTCATATAATAAATGTTCTTTTTAACAGAGTAAATGGTTTATATAATAGTCATCGTCTAATGCAAAACTTATCGAAGTGAGGATTCGATATTCTTTTTATTTATAACTAAGTGACGTTTTAAGATTAAATTTTTGTTTAATATTAAATATCGTTTTCGAGTTTCAATGTAAATATTTGATACATTTTCTAGTTTTATCCATATTTTTTAAATACATTGACTAATAACAAAAATTTCAAAGTATATTAGTTAAAGATAAAATAATAAATTTAATGACTTTTTTAATATGTGTGAAAAACCTTAGAACAACACTTATTTATAAATAAAGTGTGTTATCTCGTGTTCCAAACTTTATGGAGATTTCTAATTACTTTTATTTTGTGATTATGATTTATGATTATATATTTATATATACAATAATAATATTTTTGAAGTAAATACATTGATACTCTTAAACCAAATGTTAGTGGATGAGTAGTGTAGTCTTGTTGAAAATCAGCTATATATGTTGAGGATTCACCATGTTGTTCTAAGTCAGGGAACATATTTTTCAAGTGTGAAGTTAGTTTACCATTTTGTTTTGTTATTCATAATTGTTTTAAGTAGCAAAAAATATCTGAATTTCGTTGAATTTTAGGAATTAGTTTGGATTTTAGTGACTCCGGTTAACAAAAAGGACAAAAAAAAAACTTATCTCGTGCGATGGAGGAAAGCAAATTTGGACGACAAGCATTTTAACAAGAGCCACTTGAAATTTGCTGAAAAAAGAATAATACCATAAGAGATATTATCGCCTCCTTTGGGGATAAAATTCCAATATCCCTATCTCTGCATTGATTCTTATTCACAGTTGTACTTTTATCCCTTTTTTTCTGTTTCATGAAAATTAAAATATCTTAATAACTAAAAGTAATAATAAGTTATACGTTTCATGACATAATTTTTATTTTTTTTGTCATCTGATTAATATTAAGAAGAAAGATTTTAAAAATTTATTGTGGTTACAAAAACCTACATGAATGGGAATAGAAACCCCCACATCACATATAAAAGTGGTTAAACAATAGCTAAAATTAGATCAACTAACTATAATCCAACATCACCGAAAGCCAAAGAAAACCAAAATATCTTTGGAGACTAAGCCCTAACAAGGGAAACAAGGCTTTAAACAAAGGGAAACTTAAAACATACACCTAGACAAAAGAATGCAAATCTCCCTTAAACACTAAGAACAAAAACTATAGTTAAAACGAAGTCAAGCTAAAAACTCAGAACTGCACCAAAACCAAAAGCTCGGAACCCTTTTGAAGACGCCGCTTTAGCAAGCCATCATCGGTCAACCCATGATACAACGAAACATCTCCTATAGCGGATGGAGATTATCTCACTAAAAACACTAGAGTCAAGAAATTTGTAAACCGTTGAAGATAACAAAGGCATATTCATCCCAATATCTTCTGGAGACGACAAAGGCGGTAACATAAGAAACCCTTTTAATTCATCTCTAAAACCTTTCAAACAACGCAGCCCACGAACATAGCTGACAAGTAGAGACAAGGAGAGAGTGTAGAACCTTCCCGGTTATCACTTTTCAAAGAACAAGATCAATAACAGGACGAGACCAAGATGAAATCTAAAAGACCAGTCCGAGCTTAGAGGAACCTGCAGAACTGCTAAGAAGACTAAAGACTACATAAAGTTTAGACATTATGTTTCATGACATAAAGTTATATTATTAACTCTAGAGAACAAATATTATGGGGTTTCATAGTCTGAAAATAACTTCTCGAACGGTTCGCCCATGAGGCAGTAAGCATATATATACCATATATAACATCTCTGCTGACAAGGTTTGAGACATTCCATATAGCTGTGGTTAACGTATAGGTTAGAAGATCATGTGATTCATCAAAAAAGCTTAAAAAACAGAAAGATGCGTTTGGTAGCTAAGTTGCACGATGAGTTTGGGCGCTCCACACCATATCGTACTCTTTACAAGATTTTTTTAGTTAGGGTAATTTTCAAAAATAGCAACAAATGAACTTTTTGTTCTATAAATAACAATCCATTTTCATTTTGGACAAAAAGCATTTTTACTAAAAATTATGTTCTTTCTATGGTACAAAATCTCCTATCTTCATATTTTTAGGGTTTAGGATTTAGAGTTTAGGGTAATCCTAAACCATACATTCCACCCCCAACAAACTATACCCTAAATTATACAATATTTAACCCAAACAAAAATTAAAAATTTTATCTTTTATAAAAATATTATTTTTGTCCAAAATGAAAATAGAATGTTATTCATGGAACAAAAATTTCAACTAGTGCTATTTAAGGGAATTTCTCTTTTAGTTATGAGTTATAGTTTAAAATCGGGTTTCGACATGAAAAAATAAATTGTGACTTTTTGGTCAAGGATTTTCTTAATGCTAAAATGAGTATTTATAGATTAAAATATGCATGATTCGGGTTTGTAAACTAGATTACGAGTTTTGGATGTTATCACCTTTGTCGTCAGTTATTGAATTCCAGAATTCAATAGGTAAAGTGGTGTTTATTATTGAGTAAAGAAAGGGTTGTTACAATGTATTTAGAGAGGAAAAATAGAGAGGGAAAGTAGAGAGAGAAAGTCGAGATGCTTATTTGGAGGTTTTCTTCCCCATCTTTTCTTGTGTGTCCCTGTTCGTGAAACCTTCCGCTATTTATAGAAGTTTCTTGACGTCGTCCCGGTACAATGGGCCTAACTCCATCTTTCCTCCTTACTTCGACTTTACATGTTTCGGTTTATTTCAATCAACCCGGCCTTGGCCAGACCGGTATTCCTATTGATCCGTTGGTCTGAATATCTCTGAAATTCAATCATTTCTACATTTTTGTCCGGATCGATCTAAACAGGATCGGATCTTACTCGGGGTACTAAACCCGATACCAACATCAGTCATTCTTAGTGGGGAAGTACTAGGTAATCAATTTTCCCCCTTGATCTAATTTTAATTTGGCATATGTGTGCGATAGATAACGATGTTTTTTTTAGACACACGTTTGGCGCTCATTATACATATGTTCCATACTTTGAACTAGCATGTAACAAAGCATTATTTACCGTGTAAATTCGTCGTTTAAAAGTACTAATTTTCATCCACACAAAATCTGAGTAAATTTTTTTGTAGTCTATATCAAAGCATTATCGGAAGTTCCACACAAACTTTGATTTCAGACAAATTCGTTTGGCGTACTTAAAAATTGGGAAAATTTGAAATGGGATCAGAGGGTCAAAACAAAAAATTTTAATACACAGGATGGCTTGAGTAATTATCATAAAAGTTAAGGGTTCTTTATGGCAAATACCAATTAACGAAGAGGGAACGGCAAGGCAACCCTAATTCGAGTTCCATTTCTGTGATCTTGACCAATTAGCTAATAGTGTTAAGGGTTTTGCCGAGATTTATCGTTTCCACCTTCATCTCTGTTAAAGCCTCATCAAAGATGAAATCTTTCCTTGTCTCTCGACAAGCGATCCAACGGATTTCACTCTTATCATCAAAAACCCCAACTTTCTCCAGAAACTTCTCCGCCATTACATCGTCAATTTCTCACTCCGATCGTCATCTAAGAAGCTACGACGAACAAACCCCATTCAAAAATGCCGAAATCTCGAGAGCCATTTCATCGCTCAATCGATATTTCCACTGTACTCGCGAGTCCAGACTCAGTGAATCGAGTGCCGCTCAGGTTGACCAAGAGGAAGATGAAGAAGACGAAGAAGATGGGACAACAAACGAGTTCCTTTCTCGATTCGTTTGGATAATGCGTGGGAAAGTCTCGGAAGCTTATCCAGATTGTGATAAAAAGATGATTGATGGTATGCTTTTGCTTATTGTTGAGAAAGTTGTGGAAGAGATCGAAAAAGGTGGATTCAATAAAGTTGGATCAGCTCCACCTTCACCATCGTCTGAGTTCAGTGATGATCTATGGGCTACAATCTGGGAAGTTAGTAACACAGTGTTGAAAGATATGGAGAAAGAGAGGAAGAAAGAGAAGATGAAGCAATACGTTCAATCTCCAGAAGTTATGGAGATGTGTAGGTTTGCTGGCGAAATTGGTATTCGTGGTGATTTGCTTAGAGAACTTAGATTCAAATGGGCACGGGAGAAAATGGAAGACGCTGAGTTTTACGAGAGCTTGGAACAGCAACGTGATTTGGATAATTCAATTGGGGAAGCAGATACAGAGGATGTAGCAGAAGAAGGAGAAGAAGTGTCTGATGAAGTTCAGTCTCGGAGTATCTCTCTTCCTAAGCGAAAAGGGAAGTTTAAGTATAAGATTTACGGGCTTGAGCTATCGGATTCGAAATGGAGTAAAGTTGCTGATAAAATTCATGAAGCTGAGGGAGAAGCTGATTGGACCGAGCCTAAACCTGTAACTGGAAAATGCAAATTGATTACGGAGAAGCTTGAGTCTTTGCAAGAAGGAGATGATCCTTCAGTGTTGCTTGCTGAATGGGTTGAGTTGTTGGAGCCTAACCGTGTGGACTGGCTTGCTTTACTTAATCAGTTGCGAGAAGGAAACACCAATGCATACTTAAAGGTTAGCTTTTTGCTCATTGGAATGTATTCATGGTCATTTTCTGGCGTGGATGTTTTGTGGTTTGATTTCGTTAGTTCTTCTTAATAGGATTCTTGTAGTTGTTTAATTTGATAGTCTAGGTTGTTTGATCTATCAAGATGGTGGAACTTGGATGCATATATGTAACATACGTGTTTGAAGATGAGCAATCATGTTGTGTGCTTAAATCAATTGGTGCTGGTTTTGATTGTTTTCAACAGGTGGCAGAACGTGTCCTTGATGAGAAATCGTTCAAGGCAAGTATTGCGGACTACTCAAAACTCATCCATATCCATGCTAAAGAGAACCGCATTGAAGATGTTGAAGGGATTCTAAAGAAAATGGCTAAAAACGGGATATTTCCAGACATTTTAACCGCCACTGCGTTGGTTCATATGTACAGTAAATCAGGCAACCTTGAGCGTGCAACAGAGGCATTTGAAAACTTGAAGAGCTATGGTTTACGGCCAGACGAGAAGATCTACAACTCCATGATCATGGGCTACGTAAACGTTGGGAAGCCTAAACTAGGTGAGAGGTTGGTGAGAGAAATGAGAGCAAAGGAGTTGAAACCTTCAGAAGAAGTTTACATGGCTCTGCTTCGAGCTTTCGCACAAGTAGGAGACGCCCAAAGCGCGGTAGGGATCTCTGCTTCAATGCAGAGTGAATCTGAATCATTCGATACACTGAGTCAAGAAGCATTTAGTTTACTTGTGGAAGCATACGGGAAAGCAGGGGAGGCTGATAAAGCGAAAAGCAGCTTTGATGAAATGAGAAACGTTGGGCACAAACCGGATGATAAGTGCATTGCAAACGTGGTCGGAGCATATAAGAGAGGCAATTCATTGGATAAGGCACTGAGACTTTTGCTGCAGCTTGAGAAAGATGGGGTTGAAATTGGTGTGATCACTTACACAGTTCTTGTTGATTGGATGGCTAGTCTCGGGCTTATAGAGGAAGCAGAGCAGCTTCTGGTTAAGATCTCTCAGCTAGGAGAAGCTCCACCGTTTGAGCTTCAGGTGAGCTTGTGCTGTATGTATGCTAGTGTCAGGAATGAGAAGAAGACTCTTCAAGCTCTTGGGGTTTTAGAAGCTAAGAGAGATCAAATGGGACCTAACGAGTTTGAAAAAGTTATAACTGCGTTGAAAAAGAGTGGGTTTGAGAAAGATGCGAGAAGAATGTATAAGCATATGGAAGCGAGGAAGTTTTTGCCGTCAAGGACGTTGCAGATGGATATGGTTGTGTCACCATCAGCCGGATTTAGGCAAATGCGACGATAAAAAGTGATTTAGTGGAAACTTCATCATCCTGAGTTCAATGTTCTGAGAGTCAACAACACACATTCCGAGTTCTTGTTTTCCTCCATTGATTAAAAACTCTGTAGTGTGTTCTGTAATAATCTTGTTCCTTGGAATTTTTGAAATCTAATTACGGTTTCTTTTTAGCTGTGAGATTTTTATTTTATTTTATTTTCCATTTTCAAGAAGTCAATAAGAACTTATTTATCAATTTCAGCTGTCCTTAGTTTTTTGCTTCATTTTTTTTTGTTCACAACAATTTTCGGCTAGGAGAAAGCGATCAGTTTCATTTCATGTCTCAAAAGTTTTGTCTAGAATAACATAAAAAGAACAGAGAAGAAGCATAGGTTATCATTATATTCTGAATAATTCTTCCGGTACTTCATTACAATTTTATTTTACCAAGCGACAAAGTCAAAAACCCTAAACCGGTTGCAGTATTGACTCAACCACAGTCGTCATCATGAATCAGTTTTTTAGCTAAACACTTGAATTTAGTAACTTTTGTTAACTAACTTTGTTTCTTCGTATCTCTGTCTCGTCGTAGCTAAAATACAACTTACTACGTACTCCATCAAGTGGATTTAGTATAGCTTTCAAGAAATTCAATGAGATAATGTACATGTGTGATGTGTCTGCCACGCATCGTACACGTGTCAGCTAATTCCCACTTTTCTTCCTTATCTTTTCTTTATCGAAAAGTCAAAACCTTAAACGAGGTAGGAAAATATAAGAAGAATAAGAATTAAATTGTTTAATTAAAAAAACTAAGCTGGATAGATTAGTATATGTTTTGGTGGTTGAAGTTAAAAATAAATAAGGACTAAATTTTGTTATGTATTAGTTATTTATTTTGGATTGAAGAATCCATCTTTAACTGATTTCCAAGGTTATCCCCTCGTTACGTTTGACATCGATCGTCCCACCCCAAAAGACAAAAAAACTTCAACATCATTTTTTGTCATGTTTTAATTTGTATCTTTGCATAGCATTCCCCCAAAAAGGAAAATAAAATGGGATCCAAATGTGTAAAGAGGAATTACAGTAGTAGTCGTCGACAAATAATGATCATAAAGACCCAGATAAGGTTGGAAAAAGGCAATAACGTGAACTTATCTATAAATTCAATAGTTTAATCAAAACCACTACTTAAATCAGTGGGCTAAAAACTGGAGTTTTCCAAAAACCAAGCAGAAAAAGCTTTGAACGGGATATAATTTCTTTTAAAAACTAAATATACGAACCTGGACCGAATAGCGAAGTTCAAATAAATTATAAAAAAAACGAAATTTAATTTCTTTGAGGATAAGACGGGAAGGAAAAATAAAATATCTAGATGAGTTGTATATTCGTTGGAGTATATAATATGAGAATGGTAATGCATATCAATCCACAGAAATCAGAGTAATTAAAAAGAAAATTGGAAAAGACTAAGAGAAAATGGGTTCTTTAATGTCAGGATGGGACTCTCCAGTAGCGGATCCCAATTCAGGTAATTAATCATGCACCGAGATCACTGATCATGCATATTTATCGTATGTTTGATCATATAATTACACTTGACTGTACGAATATTTTTATTTCAAAATAATTTATTAAAACGATTAATTTCAGTGAGAAGGTGCAAGTCACTTACAAGAGAAGAAATCGATACTTTCTGGAAAACAAAGAAGAAGAATGAAGAAGAACATATTAAAGTCGTTTCCAAGTTGGTAGCTGAGGTTAAGACCAAATCTTGTAAATTCAAAATGATCAAAAATTTACCAAAAATACATAAACTGATCTATAAAAGCCTTTGGATATGTGTGCAGGAAGTAGCAGATAGCCAAGCACAAGAGGAAAAGAAAATCGAAGATCCTTTTGAGAACCAAAGCAAGACAAGTGGATGGTAATATAAATTTTTGATACTACAGAGTTTCAAATCAGTCTCACAATTTGTTATAGATTTAATAAACTGATAAACTGATGTGTTGTTCAGGTGGAAAAGAAGCAACTGGGCGTTCTTGAATGAGCCGAGAGAGGAAGAGGGACGACCAAACAGTTACGTGCCGCAGTTCAAAGTGGCTCACATCGCCAAAATCGCGGGCTAGTAATGACGCTAATAATCACATATGTAACGTTTGAATTGTGAGTAGTCGTCGTCTTTTGTGGTGGTTTTTAATCAATGTGTTTACCGTGTTAGTAAGTGAATGTGAGGAGAACACGTAACAAATGGTGTAGGGTCTTAATCTGATGAGACATGTTTCATTTTAAATGTACTATGTATATATGTTTGGTTGTGTCGCTTGTAATCTAAGATAAGGGTTTGTAGATAACTTTAAATTTATTTAAAAGTTACAGTATATTGATATGAGGATTTAGTAATAAAATGGTCACAAATTAATGGTTTATTAATTATATTCATTATATGTGTACAATACAAAAAAATCGTCAATTCACTGTATATTTCATTTTATAAAGTAACCTAGCAAACAAATACGCAAGGATAACGTAGCAAAAGAATAAGCATAGCACAGAACCACTATGCACAGTCAGTTTCACATATTACTAATTCTATTATGTATGTGCGCAACTAAATGGAAATCTTTAGTTGTATATGACTGGTATCCTTACAAGTGTTAAAACGTTCAAAGTACGTATAAAAATCTAAAAAGTGTGATATCTACTAAAATTTCCCAATTAAATATCCTACAGAAGTTGTCAAAAACAAATGAAGTTGGTGAAAAAATCGAAAACTCCAAAAGAAACTTAAAAACCCACGCAGTGTTTGTCAACCAATATTGGTTATAAAATCTCCGAGAAAGCGAACACAATACTGGTGGTCAAAGTAAGTCAGCTGAGACAAGGGTATTTTGGTAACTTCATCTCGACCCGCGGTCGTCGGCTCCACCGAACACAAATATAAAAACGATAAATCTGGTGCGCTTCAATTTCTTTTCTATTGTCTAAAAGATTGAAACCCACCAACTCGACGGAAACAGCAGAGAGATGACGAGCAAGATTCTTGTGATCGGATCGACAGGTTACATCGGAAAGCTCTTCGTCGAGGGAAGCGCAAAGTCCGGTCACCCCACTTTCGCTCTGGTTAGAGAAGCGTCTCTCTCTGATCCAGTTAAGTCCAAACTCGTCGATAGTTTCAAAGATCTCGGCGTCACCATACTCTACGTACGTTACAATTCTCTTATCCTGCTGCGTGTGATTACTGTATGTCAAAACTTTTAAATGGCTTTTCCTAATAAGTAAGAACAAAGGATTTTAAGTTTCCTTTGCCTAGTTATCAATTGAATAGTGGAAGATTTTGAGTTATATTTTAAATCAGTTTTGATTTATCAAGTTCAGTTCTATAAAATTTTACATAAGCCGTTCCATAAGTCTGATGTTTGAATCTTTGTTGATTGTAATCCGATGATTCTTCTGATAATGACGACCAGGGATGTTTAAACGACAAAGAGAGCTTATTGAAAGTGATTAAACAAGTCGATGTAGTGATATCAGCTGTTGGTCGTCCCCAAATTCAAGATCAGATCAATATCATCGATGCCATCAAAGAATGTGGAAATGTTAAGGTCCTTTTTCATCACCTTCTTCTTCTACATATACACACATATCCTTTCTAAATAAATATATATATATATATATATATATATATATATGGCATTCAGAGATTCTTACCATCCGAATTCGGCAACGACGTGGACCGTACGGTGGCCATTGAACCAGCGACGCTAGCGGATTTCACCGGGAAAGCTCAGATAAGACGTGCCATTGAAGCCGCAAATATACCTTATACTTATGTGGTCACAGGTTGTTTTGCTGGTTTTTTCGTTCCTTGTTTGGGTCAATGCCACTTGCGACTTAGAACTCCTCCTATAGACAAAGTTACCATCTACGATAATGGCAATGCCAAAGGTACTTTCATCAGTCTATGCCTTAAAACGTTACACTCGAATTACTTGTGCAGTTTTGGTATTAATTTGTCATTGTTTGCAGCCATTATCAACACTGAAAAAGACATTGTTACATATGCATTGAAAGCTGTTGATGACCAGAGAACACTTAACAAGATTCTCTACATTCACCCTCCTAATAACATTGTATCACAGAACGATATGGTCGGTTTGTGGGAAGGAAAGATCGGTAAGACTCTCGAGAAGACTTATGTTTCAGAAGAAGAACTCCTTCAAAACATCAAAGGTGATCACTTCAACCGAATAGTAATCATTCAGAGTATTCAAAGTCTTTTCTTTGTTTTGTAATAACTTATGTTTCTTTGCAGAGACTCAGCCTCCAATGGATTTTGTGATGGGTTTAATCCATACAGTACTTGTGAAGGGAGATCTTACCTCCTTCACTATAGATCCTTCTTTTGGAGTTGAGGCTTCTGAGCTTTACCCTGAGGTCAAGTACACAAGCGTCGATGACTATCTTAACCTGTTTGTCTAAAAAAAAAAACTCTTCCGTTATATTGTCTGTTGCTACGTAAGTAAATCTTATTTCAAACGAAGCTTCTTATTTGATCGATACATCACATAACATAATTGGTCCAAGTACATTTATTAAACTGATAAAAGAGAGAGCTTGAACCACATTATCACACCAGCAAGCTCATAGCGTTTTCTAGTTTCAAGGGTTGACCTTAGGAGCCCATCCTGCGATCACATACTTTTCCTCGGTCTTAGTTTTCTCAAAGGAGTCAAGAGAGAACAAAGCTTTCATGTAGTTATGGACATGAGACAAGCTCCCGGGGACAGACCAGCTTTTGAAATGTCCAAGAGCAACTTCGAGATGGTAAAGCTTTGGTGCTAAGCTTAAATCCACAGCGCTGACTCTTTCCCCAGCGATGAAAGGACCATCGTGAGTCTTGAGATGGTTCTCCAAAGCTTCTAGCTCAGTAAGCAAGGCCTTTTCAGATCCATCGTTAGAGTCTTTGCTCTTCAAGAATGTCACGAAAGTGCCGAAAATGTTGGATCCAACAGAGGC
Organism: Cardamine flexuosa; assembly: GCA_963555745.1. Lineage (NCBI taxonomy): Eukaryota > Viridiplantae > Streptophyta > Magnoliopsida > Brassicales > Brassicaceae > Cardamine > Cardamine flexuosa. Next base: position 6,847,870 of record OY743214.1, read on the forward strand.
AAATTCAGGAGGAGTCTTGAGAGATGGCTCAGGGTACTTCTCCTCGAGGATACCGACGATGACGTCAGAATCAGACACCCACTTGTCGTCAATCTTAAGCACTGGTACTTTCCCTTGAGGACTAATGTCCAAGAACCTGCAAAGCCAATCCAATTTCCGGTTAAAACACTTAAGCTCGTATTTTGCATGTAAGTAACCAAAAGACAAATCCAATTTCCGGTTAACACAAGGCGCGTACGTATCCGATTCTTAGATATCAACACAGCCCATGAGAATACTATACAAGTAAAAATCCAAAGACTATGCAATGAATTATGAAACAACCCAATTTGGTTAAAAAAATTCAAGCAACTTAGACCGATCTAGGGTTTTTGGCGTTAGAAAAAAACAGACCATTTGGGTTTGTCGGAGATGTTGATCAAATGGATTTTGTGGGGAATACTCTTTTCCTCGAGCGTGAGAAGAACACGTTGGCTGAAAGGGCCTGAAACGATACACAATTTAATCAGGAAATTTAACCAATGATCAAGGATCAAAAACTCAGAATCTGCAAAATCAAAAAGCTTAATGCAAAAGATAAACAGAGAGAAAAAAGAGAGTACAGTCGCCGAGAACATCTGGAGCACCAACGGCGGCTTTCACGCATACTTCGAGAGCCATCTTCAGTGTTTTTTTTTTTTTTTTGCAGCGACGGATGAATAATTGAGTTAATCAGTGAAGGGATAGTTTTTAAGCTGAATTCTTACTCTCCTCCACGGCTCCACCAACCGGTGGGAGACATATCATGTTATCTTTTTCACGTGTTCTGCGTTGCAACAGAGTACAGACACTGCGAAACGACTGCGTTTTTTTTTTATAGTACTTCTTTTTGGTCGGCAGAATTTTGACCGTCCAATTTAGTAAAAAAATAAAAAAATATAGCAACAAATTCAGACCGAATAGGCGAATATTATGTAAATCGGTTTAATGAAATTGCCATTAGATTTTCTGAAACATCGAATTAATTTGGTTAAGTGTTCGTACTGTATTGGTTCAGCTCATTTGCTTTCCGTTCAGTCTTCAGGCTCTTCTTCCTTCACCTTGATACCTTCGACCATCTTCGTCTTCTTCCTTCAGTGAGTCTTCGCCTGCTTGTGAATTCGAAGAAGGTGACGATCAATGGGAACGCTAGGCAAAGCATTTTACTCGGTTGGTTTTTGGATCCGTGAGACTGGTCAGGCTCTCGATCGCCTCGGTTGCCGCCTTCAAGGCAAACATTGCTTCCGTGAAAAACGTAAGCTTCTTCGTAACTCTAGGTTTCACTCCGATTACGAATTCGTTCGAGAGATGAGTTTCTCTTCAGTTACTCAGCTCCTCTGATTAGGTTAGAGATCTGGAATTGATGTCTTTTGTAATTGTAGGTATAGCGATTCTTGATTTGAATAGATTAATTGATGAGAACTCTTATAGAAATGTGTATCTGCTGCTTATTTTTTTTCCTGATCCCTAAATTTGTTCATATGCAATTGTGGATTTCTCTGTAGTATCAAGGCATCGTACACTGATGAACGTGTTTGATAAGGCTCCAATTGTGGATAGGGAAGCTTTTGTGGCACCAAGCGCCTCAGTTATTGGGAATGTTCAGATTGGAAGAGGATCTTCCATTTGGTATGGATGCGTATTACGAGGTGAGCTAGCCACTAAGCTTCAGTGTTTGTTGTTTGACTGATTTGGTTTCTTAGGTAGTGACTGAAGTTTTTTTTGAGATATCATATGCTTCTGTATCCCTAGCTGGTTCAACTCTTATGGTAGAAAGTAGCAAACGGTCATCATCTTTTCTTTACTCTTACCTTTATGGTTTAGGTTTAATGGAAATGGAATTAGGTTTTCCTTTCATGTAGAATGCTCTTGTCTCATTCACCATTAGTACTGTATGGTTAAGCCTGTTAGCTCTTTGCCAGGAAACAGTTGAATAACATACAGTCTAAACTTCCTCTTTTTTTTGGCACAGGGGATGTGAACACCGTTAGTGTTGGGTCAGGAACTAATATTCAGGACAACTCACTTGTTCATGTGGCAAAATCAAACTTAAGCGGGAAGGTGCTTCCAACCATCATTGGAGACAATGTAACCATTGGTCAGTGGGAATCTCTTCTTGTTGTTAAATTTAATATTTGTGCATCTCCAAGAAGCATTTGGGGTATAGTTTTTTTACTAGATGTGTAACAGGTCATAGTGCTGTTTTACATGGATGTACTGTTGAGGATGAGACCTTTATTGGGATGGGTGCAACACTTCTTGATGGGGTCGTGGTTGAAAAGCATGGCATGGTTGCTGCTGGTGCGCTTGTACGACAAAACACTAGAATTCCTTCTGGAGAGGTATGATTTTGTGTTTAACATTTCTGATTACCTGATAAGTGATAACCCATAACCCATTTGCGTTGACGTTCTTCAATTGCTACTTAGACTGCATAGGCTATTTCATTGACATTATAGATGTATTTTCTTTCAATGGTAATCATCTCTAATGCTGAGAGTATCGGAGTCGATTAGATGAAAGTGTCTGAGAAATTTCTTTCAATGGTAATCATCTCTAAGAGTCTGAGAAATTTTCTCCTATTACAACTTATCTTATCCACTTTTCAGATGGCCTAACAGAAGTCGATTAGATGAAAGTGTAAATGTTCTTTTTGTTATGGTTTACGGGCTTTTGAATACTAAAGGATGTTTGTATCTCATCATGACCCATTTTAATTCCTTCAAGAGCAATATTTACTACCTGATTAAAAATATTTAACTCATTGATCTATGATGAATCAGGTATGGGGAGGAAACCCAGCAAGGTTCCTCAGGAAACTCAAGGATGAGGAAATTGCTTTTATCCCTGAGTCAGCAATAAACTACTCAAACCTCGCACAGGTTCACGCTGCAGAGAATGCAAAGAAATTAAATGCTATTGAGTTTGAGAAGGTTCTACGCAAGAAGCATGCTCGAAAAGATGAGGAGTACGACTCAATGCTTGGTATTGTGAGAGAAACTCCACCAGAGCTTGTCAACAGCATACATCCGGATAAAGAAACCAAGCGTCCTTCAAATGTGAACTGATTTTTCTGAGGTATGTTTATCTGATCGAAACCCTATAGTATAAGATGTTCAAGGGGATTATGTTTTGGTCTCTGGTTTGAATAATGGCAAGTAGAGTTCATTAGAGTAGACGAATTAACAACTTTTGGAGTAGCTTTGCTCAGTTTTTTCATGGTTTCTTAGGGAATGGTATTGTCAGGTCAAAACTTTGGATGCTATTACTTTGGTTATTTGAACATTTGAGAATCAAGTTTATGAAACAATGAGTCGTCAATAATAGACTGATGCATGTGCATATGCAAATTCATGTGCGCCTATGTTGCTACTTGCTAGGCAAGCATGAAGAATAAAGATCCAAACTTGAAATATATTTATATAATTTCTGCAAATTATTAGTGGGGTCGATGTTTCGGTACCGTGAATTACGCTTCCTTGGTCGTCTTTTTTTTTTGTTGGATTAAATCAAATCTTGTATCGTGTATCTTTTTTCAAGATTCGTCTCTTTCTTTTTGTCAATGTCCGTTTCTTTTCTTGAAATTTCTCTTTTGTTTCTATTTGTCTCTGTTTTCTAGCTTTTCGAAGCCGTTTCTGCTAGAATCAACCATTCGATTACAATAATACGAATAATTCAATTCGCTCTAGTCCCTTGTAGACCTCAAATAGTGGACCATTTTTCCCTCTCTCAATATTATAACCATGAGACATTGTGCTCAAAGTTTGAAATGGTGGATTGTGTAAAATATTCACTATTTGAGACATAGTGTTTCAAGTCCCTTGTAGAACTCAATTAGTGAACACTTTTGCTTTATGAAACTAAAATGTTTGGCCGCTAGATTGTCTTGTCTACTTAAAATGGTTTCCATGATTGGTTATGTACATACCAAATTAAAAAAGGTATATAAGTGTAGCACTGAAAGAACAATGACGCTCCTTGAAATAATGGGTATATTAACCATAGCTAATATGTAATATCTTAAGCAAAAGAAAACCATAAAGATATGATAACATTTCAGGTAAAGTACTTTTGATTTTATAAAAACGTAACATAAAGCAAATTTCTTGTATTTTATGCGGCACAAAATGCAATGCGTAATCCAACCACACTGAAATTGGACCTCCCCTTTCTATTTAAGATTAATCACTTTATGAAAAAAGAACAAAGAAAACTGTTCCCTATTCACACTCAATGACACGAGTATTTACAGCAAGGTAATCGAGAAAATGCGTAGGGAGTTTATCTTAACAGTTAGTGACCGAGTAAAACTTCGATAAATTAATATTAATACACTATAAAATAATAACAAAATTCGATCATTAGTTAAATTATGTAAAATAAACCAAATTTGACAAGATAATAACATCATAATTTGTTTGAACTCTCTAAATATATGACCTTATTAATATCATAAAACTAATAACCATAAGATATATATATATATATATAGTTTTACGGCTATATATATACATGTATAAAAAGATTGTTTCTTTTTAATTATCATTTTTTTATAGCATTCAAAAGATTCATTTTATTTAGATCAAGTTATCTCAATTCATATTTTTCTAAATAGAGTAGATCAAATAATTAAACTCATGTGACAAAATTTTAAATGATAAAAAATAAAATCAGTTTTTATATATGTATTACTAATAAATAACCCACTACTACTGTGTTCTATTTATTTTCCGTAAGGACAATTTCGTAATATATCCAATAATCCTTCTTCTTCCACGGGCGCGTCTCGTCTCCACCGTATATAAAAACTGACACGAAGCCGCCTAGAAACATTGGGCAAGGCCTTACAGAGAGTTCACAGCTGAGCTCAGATACACACAGAAATAGAGAGATCTCAGAGAATGGTAGCCGAGGCCTTGCCCAAGAGCCCCGAAGCTCCACTCGTACTTGGACTCCAACCCGCAGCTCTAATCGATAACGTCGGTCACGTAGATTGGTCTTTACTCGATCAAATTCCCGGTGATCGTGGTGGCTCCATTCCCGTAAGCCATTCAATTCCTTTTTTGTTGCAATTCCGAGGAATTATCACGTTTTCGATGTTGGTTTTTTCCTGGGTTTAAGCAATATTGTGAATCAGAATCTGGATTTGAAATTGTATCTGTTTATAGCTGTTGAATTTGAAATTAGAGCTAATCTTTTACTTTGCACTTGGCGGATTGTTTTTTAATTCAAGGTTCAAAAGGATGAGTTAGAGAAGATACTAAAAGAGGTTAATACAAATATCAGTGTGGCTCCTTTAAAGAAGATGGCTGGAGGAAGTGTAGCCAATACAGTTCGAGGATTGAGTGTTGGATTCGGTGTAGCCACTGGGATTATAGGAGCTTATGGAGACGATGAACAAGGTCAGTTATTTGTGAGAAATATGGGTTTTAGTGGTGTGAGTATCTCAAGGTTGAGGAAGAAGAAAGGTTCCACTGCTCAGGTCTTTTGCTAAAGCTTTGAAATTGTGCTTCTTCCTTTTTTCTAAAGAGTTGACTTTGATCTTCTCTTAATGTTGTTGTTTCTCTTTTAGTGCGTTTGCTTGGTTGATGACTCTGGTAATCGAACAATGCGACCATGTCTCTCCAGTGCTGTGAAGATTCAGGTTTGTGTATTCTCTTTTTTTGGTTATAGTGAATTGGTTTTTTCAATAAGAAACGATGGTAAAAGCTAATTCTCTTACAGGCAGATGAATTAAGTAAAGATGATTTCAAAGGCTCTAAGGTTAAAGCTTTGCTCTTCTATTCTCCCTTTGCCATAGGAAGCACTGTTAATTTATGTAGATTTGTTCAGACAATGTTGTTGATGGTCTTTCTCTGTTACAGTGGTTGGTCCTTAGATATGCAGTTCTTAGTTTAGAAGTAATTCAAGCAGCCATTCGATTTGCCAAGCAAGAAGGTCTTTCTGTATCGTTGGATTTAGCTAGTTTTGAGGTATATCTTTGGAGCTACCATTAAAAAATCCTCTTGATTCTAAACCTCCATTTGAATGTAATCTGTGGCTCTATAATTACAAATGATTAATCGTTTGAGCTTCTCATTTGAATTAAAAGATATAAGCATTTGTGTGACTAGATGGTCCGCAATTCTAGATCAGAGCTACTACAACTTCTGGAGTCTGGTAACATAGATCTTTGCTTTGCAAACGAGGACGAAGCAGCAGAGCTGCTAAGGTAATTGATATTTCTTTATCCCCCTGCAAAGATCTTCTTCTCAGGGATATTTTAAAACCCTTTCTCTTAAGTCCATACTCTTAAACTCCAAGTTGTGATTTTCAGGGGTGAGCAAGAAGCAAGCCCGGAGGCTGCTCTAGAGTTCCTAAGCAGACGTTGCAGATGGGCTGTGGTAACTTTAGGTGCTAAAGGGTGCATTGCGAAACATGATAAAGAGGTTTGTCTTTTCTAAAAACATGGGTAATTATAACATAGCTTTACGTGTTACTTAGCCTTAACTCTTTTCGCTCGCTTCTGAGGAAATTTTTGCCATTCAAAGGCTGTAGTTCAAATAAGTGATTAAAAACTCCACCTTTCTGGTTACGTTGTGGTTGGGATTGAAGGATAGATAAGCTGGAACCTTAGGAGTTTAATCTCCTGTACCTTTTTTTCTTTCTATTTTTACTTTTCTTGTTAAGTTCTGGCTGGATTGAATGAATGAGTATTTTGCATGCCCTAACTTGATCAGGTAGTACAAATACCGGCCGTAGGAGAGACAATAGCAACTGATGCCACAGGAGCTGGTGACCTATTCGCAAGCGGGTTTCTGTACGGATTAATAAAAGGATTGTCTTTGGAAGAATGTTGCAAAGTGGGATCATGCAGTGGAGGATCAGTCATCCGTGCTCTCGGTGGAGAAGTAACCCCAGAAAACTGGCAATGGATGAACAAACAGTTGCAGTTGAAGGACTTACCTGTTCCTGACATTCGCAACTGATCATCGCCAGCAGATTTATGGATTTTCAAGCAATTCCATTCAAGTACCGTTTCTTATTCACGCTGCTCTTAGCCTTATGTTGTTGACAAAGAATCTCACAGCATTTTTACTTTAAAAAGCAAGTGCATGCATTGTATCTGTACTGAAAGTCCCACTTTTATTCAGTACACATATTGTTGTTTCCAGATTATTGTGTGAAATTTATCCATTTGCTCCTTCTCTGTAAATCAGTCAGGTAAATTTATCCAAAGCAAGTTATTGTTTTGCTGAAGTAGGTAAGCTAAACGCAACTGCGATATAGTTTCTTATAACATATTTTGTCACAAGAAACTCTACACATACATAGTGGTATAACTCTCAAAACACAGAAGGGGACTTTTTATTATTAGTGAACACATAAGCTAAAGATTACGGTTTTGCCATAGGGACTAGGATTTGCAACAAGAAAACAGAGTGACTCAGGTATAAGTTTCAGAAAACTCTTAAAAGAGTATGTTTGTTTTAGCAACTGAAGTAGCAGAAACATGCAAAACCCGGTAACTGAGCGTGACAAGCCCCGTGTGAAGCACGTTCCCATCTCTTACACTGACTGTCACAGCCACGGGTGTTGCCACAAAACCCTGTCCATGTCTTGCTTCGCCTCTGGCACAATCTTCCTTCTACCGCCATCATCTCTGCAAATTCTCCAGACAAAACTTATCATCATCATCGGTACATGTTATAAAAACTTTAAAGAGATCAGTAGAGTTGAAGGAACTTAGAGTGGAGTGATGATCATACCAGTGGAAGCAATGAGGAAGATGGAGAGGCAAAGGAAGAGCATAAGTTTGTAAGAAGAAGTCATGGCTTTTTGTTATATGGTAATATTCACTAGCATGAAAGCTCTGTGTCTATATATTTATAGCAAAAAAAAGCTTAAATCTTTTCATTTCGAAACGAGTACTCATTCTCTAGAACTGTCAGTGTATGTGTAATGTGAACAAGAAGAAACAACCAAGCCTACTATTTATCCAAAAACTTATCCATAAAACAATACAAAGAGTGTTGACTATAGACTTTGTGATATACAGTTTTGACGTCTAACTTGTTCGGGCATGCATGTTGATATCTTTATGTGTGTATTAGTTGAAATTTTATGTTTGCATCTAGGAAAACGTAAATGAAAACCAATAAACAGTTTTGTCTTTGCGTTTATGTTTACAGTTGTAAAAATATTTGATAAAAAAATTATATAATTGGCGACACAAAACACAAACGAAAATAATGAAAGTATATTGTTCGATCGAAAGTGCATGGTGGTCAAACCAGGACTGGAATCAGGCTAAGCATTACAAACTATATCGAACATGCATGTAACTGTATCTAATTATTTGCTTGATCGATTTTGTCGGAATATATATAAAACATAAGAAAAATGTTATGTTATGAAAGTGATTGTTTGATCGCGGCCACAGAATCGGACAGTGTTTGGATCTACACATACACAAACCTGTCTTGGCTGTAATTTCTTAAACGCTTTATCTGAAAAAATGGATTCATCCTCTTATCTTTGAAAACATTACATCTCCATCTTTTTTTTTTCTATTTTTTTTTTTACATATCCATCTTTTTATTATGTAAACTGTAAAATTGTTTTTGAACACGTGACTCATCGCATTTCATCTCACGTGATTCTCGGAGCTCGACCATTTTATTGATTTTTCGATTTCCATAATCGTTGTGATTGTGATATTATTTCTGAATCATTAAACGTGGATAAGTTTGATATTGGCGCGTGACTCTCACGTGGTAGCTTTGATGAAGAGCTTACAAGTGGATTCATATATGCTCTCACCAACCTCATCCGTCTGTACATAAACAATTGTTCTTCTTCACGTTTGTGCTACACATACCTTGTAAATATATTGTTTAGACATCGCAGTTTTAGTAACTTAAAATAAGATTGTAACCAAAAAAAGAAGAAGATGATCCGTTATTACTTGATGCAAAAGAATATTGTTACTTGATCAGGAAACATTCAGAAAATGAAAAACCAACAACAAAAAAAAAAGATTTTTAAAATAGCTCGAATTATATGTGTAGAATCTAAGATCGGATATCTATGCCCGAATCTATAAAACCTCAGATGTTCATTAAATATTGGGGTCTTTTACTTATCGGAAACTTCCTATAAAGATCTTTAATTAGTCTGAAATAAAAAAACCTTAACAAATTTAACATGTACGATGTATATGCATATAAATGGAAAAAATCTATTTTTATAAAAATAAAATAATCTACCAACGCAAGAAATGCCAAGAATATAGATTGAAGTATCCTGCAATCTTAAAGTATTACCATATTTAATTTACCGAATTGAAAATAGTTTTTATATGACAATAATGTATTGTATTGACACCATAATATCTATAAAACTAAAGTGGACAAGGTACGTAGATAGAAATAACACCACCTTGATAACCTACATTGCTTATATATATAAGTACTCCGAACGATTCAGCATGTAATTTGCTTAATTCATTGGCTATAAACAATAAACAAATTAATTAGGAGATTACTGGTCAAGTGTCCATAACATTTTTAAAACTAACTAACTCAGACATATTATTAAATCACCATTATGCATTCATATTTATTTAGTTAAGTCTCTATATAAGCCCACTGATCTCAAATTCTCCAAGCGAATATTTTCTTCTCCCAAAACTTTGCTTCATTGACCATCCCACTTTCCCCCAAAAAATTTACCATATATCTTCACTTTCCCGGAAAATCTAACCTAGATTTATTTCACCCACACCCATACATAAATAAATATACGTACAGACACCATAATGAAGCTCACAATTTCTGTACGCCAAAAAAAAAGATGGAGCAAGAGACATATGACGTGAATAATAGATACAACAGTAGTTCGTTAAGCTTTTGGCATAAACTATATGCCATCCTCGTCCTCGCCGTCGTAGCTTTCACTTACTTTTGTCTCCCGGCGATTGTTGATGGGTTTATAGTGGGTTACGTTTGGTTCAGTTGGTTATGTTGGGGTTTATGTTTCCTTTCCACAGGTTTGTTCGTCGCAAGCATTCTCACCTTAGTGGTTTACTTTTACTTTTGGAAACCAGCCGGAGAAAGCAAACCAAAATTATCCGACCTATATCCCGCCGCCTACCCTCCGGCACCTCCCGTCCGTAGTGCATTGTCATATGACTATATTGGTATAGGGGATTCTGGAGAAGATTATGGAGTTTCTAACAACTTTAGATACAATGAGAATAATGTACCGGCGCCGTTTCAAGCTGCTAGGGAGGCTGGAGAGGGTCATTATAGTTATGAGCGAGTAGTTGCGAAGTACAGGAAGACGAAACCGGAGATGAAGATGGAGAAGGCGAGGACTAGGGTGGAGTATCGGAGGATGGAATCGGAGAGAACCACGATGTCGCAGACGATTAATGGGTTAAGCATTGAGGAGGTTCGTACGTCGTCGGTGGCGACTCATATCTCCGGGAATAATTATAACGGTGACTTCCCTCAGTGGCAAAACGGCGCCGTTGATCAGTGGCAAAACTGTGTCCCTCAGTGGCAAAACTGTGTCCCTCAGTTGCAAAACGGTGACGTTCAGCGGCAAAGATCATCGCGTGACGATGGAACTGGTCGTCGTCGTCATCGTAGTAGTCGTAGTAAAAAGGTCGTGGGTGGCTCTGGCTCTACCGGTTCTGGTTCTTACTTAGCTATTACGAATTAGTGAACATGTAACAAAATTTCTTAATTCAGTTTAATTTAATTTAGTAGATTATATCATTAATTAGAAAACTCGATTTTGCGAGGAAGAACTTCTAATTTTATCGGAGTTATATACAAACTAAAAATGATAGTGATTCTGCAGAAGTTTCATTCAGGTACTACACCAAATCAGTACACTAAAAATGATATTTTTCCAAGATCTAGCTATGCCATCAATGGGGCCGGTCTAGAGCATAAGCAGTATAAGCCACCGTTTCGGACCAATATATTTGTTATAGATATGTATATTTGGGACAATACATTTGAAACTCATAACATTTTAGAGAGGCCATATATTTATTCCTATTTTTTTCAATTCTTTTTTTGTTAAAATTTATTTTAAACTGAAATAAAAAAGAAAAATAAATACAAATAGATTTATTAGAAATTTATTCATTAAAATTATAATGATCATGAAACTACAAGTTTCAATTTTTTTTTTAGTTAACTACTTAAAGTTTGAAATTCTCCAATTTTTGCTGGATTTGCTTCAATACTTCATTTGTTCAGGTTAGTTTTGTAAATTTTAAACTTTTTATCAATTTTTTAAAAAATGCAGAATTATTAAACTTTTTCTGAACAATCAAATAGAAAAATTGACGCAAATTTCTGATTTCATAGACGTATTATAGTTTTTTTCAACAATTAACACATATGTACATAGATATATTATGAATCGAAAGAACTATGGTATTATGAGGATCTAATCAATGATTTTACAGGAGAAAGTACAAAGATAGTTATATTTACTAAGTATGATTTTTTTTTAAAGATGTTTTAATTTTAAATATGTAATGAAATTTTTAATTAAATTATGATAGAAGTCACATTTTCTTTCACGCTTCGGACAACCATAAATGTTGGACTGGCTCTGGCCATCAATTCTAAAAGTCTTTTCCTGACCTTCCGCTGCTAATAGAATCATGAAAAGCAAAAAAATATACAGATCTTTATCTTGTTACAACCAATCACTTTAAACATTCATATACTTTCTTGCATGATGTTTTTCCACATTTGAGCTAATGGATCCTACTTTGTCGTTTGTTATCAAATTAATATATTACGGATGGAGGCTTGCTCATTTTAAATGACCTCCCTGAGACCCTGACACGAAAAAAAATTAATAGACTTCCATGCAATTACAACAAGTAACATTCAGAAAGAAGTACCTATCTCCAAAAAAAAATATTTCAAAGAGAAGAAAAAAACATTCGGAGAGCAGTAACCATATCATATATACTTATGAACCTGATAACAAAGGCTAGCATTAAATGCTACTATAGAACCATAAATAAAGTTTGATAATACAAACGTACATTAGTTACCAAAAACCTTACGATTGGAAGCATCCTTGCAAATCCACACAGATACAGAGACACCTCTATACAAATTTTCAGGTGTTACATTCAGATTTCAGTGTCCTACTTGGAAAAAGACTACTTCCTCAACACATGAGAGAGTAAAGAAGATTCTTTGAAACTTTCTGAAGTAGACAACTCTTGAAGAAATTCTAATTGTGTAAATAGACAGGTCTAGAAATTCTAATTCACTGATTTTTTGGCTTCAATGCCTTTGAATATTTTCCCTTAGATGATTGTTCTCTTTTGACGGTTCACATTATTGTTGAACGTGTTCCCTGACTTCTCTGTCTGCTCCTTATTCCAGTAATAAATTCCTAATAGTGATGTTGCATTAGAAGACACATCTACTCCTTTTTCATTACTGACTTACAAAGTAGTCCTAGTGATGAAAATTTTCAAGAAAAAAAAAAAGATCCAGGTCTGCTAGTTTTTTTTCGCTGTGTACCCTTTTTTTTTTTTTTTTGCTGTTAACCTTCAAGTACATAGCCAATGGATTTTTCTTTGGGAGGTAAAAGAATATGGAGAGCGAAAATAAAAGAAAAGAAAAAATATGGAGAGCTTTCATAGGCTAGGCTTTTGTTGGAGCTAATAATCGCAACTTTGGACTATACTTATTTTTAAGCTAAATATTTTAGAAATATAGGGTTTCCGAAGGAATTTTAGATATTTCTGAACTAGAAATCGGGTGGAATCAGTGGCGGACCTATGTTAGTGGGTATGGGACTAAAATATATAGATTTGATGTTTTGCATTAGATGAAACAATTAAAATGGCCCAATGTTTAGTGATGCACCCATAGATAACATGAGGTTGTGGGTTCAAAACCCATTTTCCCTATTTTGCACCCATGTAAATTACAGGCTGGATCGGCCCCTGGGTGGAATAAGAAAAACTAAAGTCTTAAATGACATTTTCTACGTGCACTTCCATGTGTTCAAAATGGCTGAGTCTATCCAAACTTCGTGATTTACTCGGTGGACAAAAAAATTGGATATTTTGTAGTGATAGTGAAATGTTTAGAAGGACTAATTAATATAAGTGGTTCATGCATGGTTAAATATCGCATGCAACCGTATTTTAAAATGATCAATTTGATACTCTGATAGCGAGATTTCGTAGGGGACATGTTTAGATGGACTAAATGGTCCATGTGGTCTTTTCTTATAATTAAAAAAACGCGGAGTTGACTCTTGACCTTGAGCAATCAGTTTCGCCACTGGACGAGATCTGTTACCGACACAGCACCCAAACTTTTCCTATAAAATCTTCCAAGTTCTTATGAAACTCGAGACGTATAATATTGTTCTGTAACCCTAACTTTTCCACAAGTTTCTTCACCCGCCCGGCTTGCTTGTCCAGCAAGGGAAGCAACATCATGAGGTGCAATTACAATTACTTCTTCTCGATTATTCTCTTTCTGCTACTTATTCCCAACCTTGTTTCAAAATTTCTCGCACTCTCAACTTCGTGTCAAACTGACTGTGGAAATATAAAGGTTTCATTCCCCTTTGGAATCCAAGAAGGTTGCTATCTCAACGAATGGTACAAAATCGAATGCAGAAACTCTACTTTTCCGTTCCTTCCCAAGATGGGCATGGAAGTTGTGGATATCTCTCCTGCAGGTGGCGAAGAAGATGTTAGAAATTACTATAATGGCAGGTCTTATGGATGGATTCGTGTCAAAAGCCGGATAACATCCGTTGGATGTTCCGTAGAAGGAAAAGAATCAGAAGCGACTTGGAATTTGACGGACAGCCCTTTTTTTTTTATGGGTGAAAACAGCCTCGTAGCTGTTGGTTGCAACAGCAAAGCGTCTTTAACTAACATTGAGCCGAACAAGGTGGAATGCAAGTTGAATTGCACTGCAAGCAAAGAGACGTTACCCAGCAAAAGCATTCCTTTTTTCGACATAACCGGCTGCTCAAACAACACTTTGCCCATTGGGTACGCTCCGGTTTGTATAAAGAACATAAGGGAAGAAGAAAGAAGCTGCGATGGTAACGGATGCTGCAGTGTAACTCTACCGGCTTCCCAAACTTACCAGGAGATCGGTGTCAGAATAGAGAGTTTTGATAATTTAAACTCGACAAGCCGAAGATGCAAAGTCGCTTTCTTAACAGATGAAGTGTACATGTCATCGAATGCAACTAAGCCAAAAAAGTTATTTGCTAAAGCATATGCTACAGTTACGATAGGATGGGTCATTCAGACGAATAATCTTTCCTTCATAAACTCCCTTAGCTGCAAAAGCACAGACGAGTACAATTTTACAACAAATTATTATGGAGGAGGCAAAACAAGTTGCATATGCAGTAATGTCACCATTTATGGAACCAATTATGCAAACTGTGGGTGCAACAACGGTTATACAGGCAACCCATACCTTGCTAACGGATGCACAGGTAAGTCTATTGTTTCTACACTTCTCTCTCTCTTTTTTGTTGTGTGGGGATTACAAATTTACAATTTCATGTCTAGAGACTTTACCGAATTATATTACATATAAAACACAGTCAGCTCATTATAATTTCATAATATTTCATATCCACGTTTGACTGTCCAGATATTGATGAGTGCAAACTACGCAACTCTGACGGAAGTCGTATCGTGTACTGTGGCAAAAGCGAAAATTGCGTTAATTTGCCTGGAGATTATAAATGCGTGAGAGATAAGACTGGAGCAATATTGATAGGTAAATAAGTCACTGGATGTATTTTTGGATTCAGTAAACATCATGAAGATAGTCACGAAAATTTAAACATGCCATGTTTTTTTTGTGCGGTTTTCAGGAATAGGTGCAGGTTTTGGCACCTTAGTCCTAGTAGGCGGAATTTGGTGGTTGATAAAGTTTATTAAAAAGAGAAGATTGAATAAAAGGAAAAGGAAATTCTTCAAACGCAACGGGGGACTATTGTTGCAACAGCAACTACATACAAGTAAAGGCAACGTCGACAAGACAAGAATATTCACCTCTCGAGAGCTTGAAAAAGCAACCGAAAACTTCAGCGAAAACAGAATCCTTGGACAGGGTGGTCAAGGCACTGTCTATAAAGGAATGCTTGTAGATGGTAGAACTGTTGCTGTCAAGAAATCCAAAGTTGTTGATGAAGACAAACTAGAAGAGTTCATCAACGAAGTTGTCATTCTCTCCCAGATCAACCATAGGCATGTCGTCAAGCTCCTAGGATGTTGCCTTGAGACGCAAGTTCCTATGCTGGTTTACGAGTTTATCCCCAATGGTAACCTTTTCCAGCACATCTACGAAGAATCAGATGACTACACAATGATATGGGGCATCCGTATGCGCATTGCTGTCGATATCGCAGGAGCTCTTTCGTATTTGCATGATGCTGCGTCTTCTCCGATTTATCACAGAGACATCAAGTCCACAAACATATTACTAGACGAGAAGTACCGAGCCAAGGTGTCTGATTTCGGTACTTCAAGGTCAGTAACAGTAGACCAGACTCACTGGACGACGGTTATTTCAGGTACAGTTGGGTATATGGATCCAGAGTACTACGGTTCTAGCCAATATACGGATAAGAGTGATGTTTATAGTTTTGGAGTTATTCTCGTTGAGCTTATCACAGGAGAAAAGCCTGTAATAACTCTTTCGGGTTCTCAAGAAATAAGAGGCTTAGCTGATCATTTCAGAGTTGCCATGAAAGAGAACCGATTCTCTGATATTATGGATCCTCGAATAAGAGATGGCTGCAAACCTGAACAAGTGATGGCAGTGGCGAATCTAGCAAGGAGATGTTTGAATTCGAAGGGAAAGAAGCGACCATGTATGAGAGAAGTGTTCGCCGAGTTGGAGAGGATCTGTTCTTCTCCACAGGATTCATTGGCAAAGATTGAAGATGACGATGGTGTTGATGATGAAGAGGAAGAAGGAATGACTTTGATAGATATAGAGGATTTACAGAGCATTGGTGATACTGCTCCAGCCACTAGTGTTGCCGCTTCGTCTTCCTCGTCTGATGTTGAACCACTGTTTCCTCGTCCCACATGGTGAACGAAATTGATGGTCATTTCAAAGATTTGTGTGAATTTATTGGTATTTTAGATGTTGTTTGTTTGTTACTTTTGTCTTCATCTCACTAAACACATGTTTTGTGATAAATTTATTGTTTAAAATGTATTTCATATTTCGACATAGTATTTTGCTATCGTCTCTAATCCCAAATCTCTGCACAATTCTCTATTTAAAAAGCAAATACTTAGGTGTATGTACTTGTTGATATTTACTTTACCGTGGAAGCACCATTGGCTCATTGGTTAAGGGTTTAAAAAGGTTTATACACTAGGTCTGAGGTTCAAACCCCAAATAACACAATTTTCAGGAGTTCCAGAGAGCGTTGCAGATAGAGTCGTCTGTAGTAGATCTAAGTGTTGTGGAGAGAGTATGTCCATCATTGGGATGTCGTACATGCAAAACCGTCTATCAAAAAGAATTTGTGTCGTGCAATCTTCGTTTGAAGAAATTGTTCATCGTAATCGCATCTATTGTGAGGTTTCACATCTTCGGGGGTACACAACTTTCACCCTGAGGATAACATATATTCACAAACTAAATCTACACACATCTGCCTCATAACCTTCTCTCTCCTCAATTTCGTAATGTTTTGGTAGTTGTAGGAAGATAGAAATCCATTAAAGAATTGAAGTGGACCAGTCTACTCCTCATAATTGTGGCATGTGAGCTAGGCACAATTTACGTATGATTGAAGAGCTCAATACAAATCTCCCATTTGCCTTGTTTATCTTTAAGCACTTATCCTTTTGTATGCTGCTTCTATGACCCACATATGGTTGTCACTCACAATCTCAATATTTTTGTCTGTCAAATATTTTGGAGATGTATCATTATGTGAAAAGTATCATCCTTTGTATAGTAAGTATATTAATTTTGTGTGTAGGCAACAGGATACGCAAATTACAAAGAGGAATACGAAGGAGACATGTACTGGGGAAGTGAGTGTTTATATGGAGAGATGTCATGGTTCAATGCAGGTGTAAGGGTTGGTCTTGGGATTGGACTTTGTGTCTGTGTTGGTCTTGGCATTGGTGTCGGTCTTCTCGTTCGTACATATCAGTCAACTACCAGAAAACTTCAGGAAGAGGCTTTTCTAGTTTAATAATACATACATTTGCACTTTTTAAACCTTCAAATTTTGAAAGAATCCTATATTTAACGGTTTGTATTTGGGTATGATGTGAATCAAGAACACTTGGATGTGGGTTTGTTTGTTGGTATCTGTTTTGTTGTAAATAAAAATGAGTGAAGAGTGTAGTTTTTATAGAGGGCAATTCTCAAAAATAATATTAGTTAGAAGTTTTTGTTCCATAAATAACATCTATTTTTTTAGACAAAAATAGTATTTTTATAAAAAGTTAATTTCTTTATATAGCACAAAATCTTCTAACCTCATAGTTTTAGGGTTTAGGGTTTAAACTCTAAATCCTAAACCTAAACCATACATTTCACCTTAAACAAACTATATAAACAAAAAATTTTAAAATTTTTTTTTTAAAAAAATATTATGTTTGTCCAAAAACAAAGTGATATTAATGAAATAAAAACTTCAACTAATGCTATTTGAGATAATTCCTCTTTTATATATTTAGAACTAGTGGCTGACGAGAACTTGCAAACTAGCTTTGTAAGTAGACGGGTCTAGAGAGTTTTCCAAACGTTGTCTCCGCTCTAACTAACTCAACACATATAATATTGTTTTGTAGCATGTCAAAACAGGGCTCTCACCAACCACTAAATTAACTCAGGTTCTGTGTGATACGGGTAAGGCACAGACGCGTCACGTGCCAACTCACTCTCTTGATGGGCTTAATGAACTTACGCTTAGGCTTCAACTTGTTTATCAGTCAAACATGAAAAGTTTCTTGCTTTTTGGTCGTCGTTTGAGAAGAAACTTCTTCTTCTTCGATAACTCAAAGACAATTCCAGAGTTTTTAGAGAAGAAATCATGATACGTCTCTCACGAACGTATTTCAAAGTGATTTTGATACAGTGATAATGAGATTTTGTTTGGCATGTTTAGAAGGACTAGTTGGTTCCTGGAGGCTTTCTTTAAATTCCAAAAAAACGTGGGGTTGACTGTTGACCTTTAGGCTAACAGAATTTCGCCACTCCTTCATTTATATATCCTCGGACGAAAACTGTTTCCGACACAGCACCACCCAAACTTATCCTGTGATATCTCCCAAGCTCTTATGAAACTCGAGACATCTGATATTATTTTTGTAACTTCTATCGCAAGTAACTGAAACTTTTCAGTTAGTCTTTTTCACCCCCACCCCCCTGCTCGACTTGCTTGTTTAGCAATGGGTAAAAGTCAGCCGAGCAAGAGAAGCAACATCATGAGGTGTGGAAACGATTAATCCTTGTGGATTCTACTCTCTCTTCTACTTATTCCCTTTCTTGATTCAAAATTTCTCGCACTTTCGACTTCGTGTCAAAGTGAATGTGGAAGTACAAAGATCCCATTCCCCTTTGGAATCCAAGAAGGTTGCTATCTCAACGAATGGTATAAAATCGAATGCAGAGACTCTACTTTACCGTTCCTTTCCAAGACTCACATGGAAGTTGTAAGTATCTCTTTTCCAGGTGACAAAGGTAATATAATATATTCCTATGGTAACATGACTTATGGATTCATTCGTGTCAAAAGTCCGATAACATCCGTTGGATGTTCCAAATATGGAAAAGAATCAGAATCGATTTGGAATTTGACGAGCAGCCCATTTTCATTTGAGAATGAATACAACGCATTTGGGAGAAAAAACAGCCTCGTAGCGGTTGGTTGCAACAGCAAGGCGTCTTTAACAAAGATCGAGCAGACCACGGTGGAATGCCAGTTGAATTGTACTGCAAGCAAAGAGACGTCACCTAACAAAAGCATCCCTGTTTTCAACAAAACCAGCTGCTCAGACGTCACGTTGCCATATGCTTACACTCGGGTTTGCAGAAATGACAGTGGGGAAGAAGAAAGAAGCTGTGATGGTAACGGATGCTGCCGTGTAATTATTCCAAATATCAAGAATCACCAGGTAATCGGTGTCAGAATAGAGAGCTCTGATAATGGAAACTCGACAAGCCGAGGATGCAGCGTCGCTTTCTTAACAGATGAAGTCTACACGTTATCGAATGCAAGCAGACCACAAAGCTTTTTGGATAACATTAATGCTACAGGTACGTTAGGATGGGCCATTCAGACGAATAATATTTCCTTCCTAAACTCCCTTAGCTGCAAAAGCATAGAAGAGTACGATAATCTTACAAGGAATAGACAACTCAGAACAAGTTGCATATGCAATAATTTCACCATTTCTGGAACCAATTATGCAAATTGTGGATGCTACAGAGGTTATGCAGGCAACCCATACCTCTCTAACGGATGCACAGGTAAGTCAATTATTTATTGACTTCTTCTTTTTTGTGTGTGAGATTGCAAATCTGTTATTAAAATACTATATTTGAGAGTTTTATAATATCTCTCCCCAATTGCTCTTAAAGTTTCATAATATTTCATATCCACTTTTGACTTTCCAGATATTGATGAGTGCAAACTACGTCGCCGTGATGGAAGTCGGTACTGTAGTGACAGTTGCAAAAATTTGCCTGGAGAATATAAATGCGTGGGAGATAAGACTGGATCAATATTGATGGGTAATTCACTGGATGTATTTTTTTATTCAGTAAACATCACTAAGATAGTCACGCAAATTTAAACAAACAATGTTTTTGTGCGGTTTTCAGGAGTAGGTACCGGTTTTGGCGTTTTAGTACTAGTAGGTGGAATTTGGTGGTTGAGAAAGTTTATTATAAAGAGAAGGATGAGTAAGAGGAAAAGCAAATTCTTCAAACGTAACGGAGGACTATTGTTGCAACAGCAACTACATACACGTAAAGGCAACGTCGACAAGACAAGAGTTTTCACCTCTCGAGAGCTTGAAAAAACCACTGAAAACTTCAGCGAAAACAGGATCCTAGGTCAGGGTGGTAGATGGTAGAACTGATGCTGTCAAGAAATCCAAACTTGTAGATGAAGACAAACTAGAAGAGTTCATCAACGAACTTGTCATTCTTTCTCAGATCAACCATAGACATGTCGTCAAGCTCCTAGGATGTTGTCTTGAGACGCAAGTTCCTATGCTGGTTTACGAGTTTATCCCTAACGGTAACCTTTTCCAGCACATCTACGAAGAATCTGATGACTACACAATGATATGGGGCATCCGTATGCGCATTGCTGTCGATATCGCAGGAGCACTTTCGTATTTGCATGATGCTGCGTCTTCTCCGATTTATCACAGAGACGTCAAGTCGACAAACATATTACTAGATGAGAAGTACCGAGCCAAGGTGTCTGATTTTGGTACTTCAAGATCGGTAACAGTAGATCATACTCACTGGACGACAGTTATTTCAGGTACAGTTGGATATATGGATCCAGAGTACTACGGTTCTAGCCAATATACGGATAAGAGTGATGTTTATAGCTTTGGAGTAGTTCTCGTTGAGCTTATTACAGGTGAAAAGCCTGTAATAACTCTTTCGGGTTCTCAAGAAATAAGAGGATTAGCTGATCATTTCAGAGTTGCCATGAAAGAGAACAGATTCTCTGATATTATGGATGCTCGGATAAGAGATGGCTGCAAACCGGAACAAGTGATGGCAGTGGCGAATCTAGCGAGGTGATGTTTGAACTCCAAGGGAAAGAAGCGGCCATGTATGAGAGAAGTGTTTGCTGAGTTGGAGAGGATCTGTTCGTCTCCAGAGGATTCATTGGCAAAGATTGAAGAAGACGATGGTGCTGATGATGATGAAGAGGAAGAAGGATTGATTATGATAGATATAGAGGATTTACAGAGCATTGGTGATACTGCTCCAGCCGCTAGTGTTGCCGATTCGTCTTCCTCGTTTGATGTTGAATCATTGTTTCCTCGTTCCACATGGTGAAACTTGTAATAAGGTAAGGTATTGGTTAACGAAATTGATGGTCTTTTCAACAATTTGTATGAAACTTGTGGTGCTTTAGTTGTTGTTTGTTTGTTATGTTTATCTCCATCTCCCTAAACACATGTTCTGTAATAAGTTTATTCATCTTTCGACGTAGGATTTTGCTATCGTCTCTAATCCCAAATCACTGCACAACTCTAAAAACATATTTTTAGCAGAGCTTTTACGTGAACCAAACTTTTAAAAGAAAAATACTTGGGTGTGTGTACTTGGTGATGCATGTTTTCCAGTAAAGAAATAAATTTTAGTTTAACTCAATTATTAAAAAAGTTTGACTTCTATCCATTTGAATACTATATAACTCAAAATCCTTTTAGAAAGTTGAAGCGATCTTTCTACATGTTGAACACTACCCTACTAGGAAAAGTCATCAAATACACTTATAATTAACCTGATTACCTTACAAAGACTAGCGTTTACGACTAGAGAACCACAAATAAAGTCTGATATATACTAATAGTTACGAAAAACCTTACGACTGGAAAATAGTGTTTACGAAGCATCCTTGCAAATCCACACAGATACAAAAACACCTCTTTATAACTCTTCAGGTTTTGCATTTAGATTCCACTGTCCTACTTGAAAAAAAAAAAAAAACGCATAGAAAGAGAGAGTAAAGAAGATTCTTTCAAATTTTTTAAGTTGAAAACACTTGAAGAATCACCCTTTGTTGCAATGCAAGACATCACTTATAAATATCTCACGAGGGTAAAAACCCATAACCAGCATCGCTTACAGTAATTGCTACTATATACCACAACATACACATCATATAGCCACATGACTATGTAGGAATTATCAAAGACTTCGCTGTGGTGGTTTGAGAATATATGGGAGAGCGCAAAGTAAACCTCACCTTAATTAGTGAATAGCCTAGTCCTAACAGCAATAGACCAAGGTTTTGAGTAGTTTTACTTACTATTCTACGGTCATTGAAAGATCCTACGGTCAGTTTTAAATGGTTTAAACCAATCGACGGCGCAGATCAATTACAACGAGAAAAGGCGGTTAATAAGTTTGCGCGCCTTGTGATATATCTTTGCCAAAGATTTACCAATTATTATGAGCCACGTGTCCTTATTACTGTTTAATGTTCCCGTCCCGAGATAATATTGGGATAAATCCAAAAATTAAATGACTGGTTGCATAGATAACAATTTGGTTGCTACAGTATTCTCAACAATGTTACAAGGAAAAGTCAATTTGTGCATTTTCATTGGGAAAATTACTAGAAAGATATTAAATTTATATTTAATGGCTAATTTAGCATAGTAAATATTAGTATTATATTAATTCCTTTTTATTACAAAAATACCCTTTAGATTATGTGTTAGGAAAAAAAAAATTATAGAAATGCTATTACTAATTAATGCTACATCAGTATTTTTCCCGATTTTTAAAATAAAAAAACAATATTTACAATTTTGCTACTGCTGAAAAAAAATTTGAGAAATAAATCTACGGTTCTACGTTATGGCAGATTTTTTTTTTTTTGGATATAGTAGAATTATCGTTTTGTCGTAAATTTTTCTCGTAGATTTTTTTTAACTGTAGATTTATTAGGCTTCGTGGTAGTAGATTTTTTAATTTATTGCAGATATTTTGGCCCTCCGTAAATTTTTTAACTAATATTGTGATAAAGACTGTAGAGTTTTTTATTTTCCTAAACTCTAAGACTTTGTATGGTAGATTTAATATTGTACCATAGATTTTTGTTGTAAACTTATTTTCTTATCGAAGATTTTTAAATTTAGTTATGGCAGAGCTTGATTTCACATTGAAGTGACCGTAGATTTTTTGTTAAAGTTTAATTACTAGATTAATATTTTAGTTATCGCAGATTTTTTTTTGTTAATTTTAGTTATCGCAGATTTTTAAATCTTTTTTGCATAAATGATTTGGCGCAATTCCCATTACCACAGAGATTAAATTTACTTGAATGGTATATTTAGTGATTGCAGACTTAATGTCGTAGATTTTTTTACGCTATATTACGAATAAGTTAGAGTTTTGGGATACCTTCATAACTCAGTAAATTTACTTAAATTGAACTATTTTTAAAAAAAACGTAACTGAATAAGTTAGAGTTTTGGGATGTCTTCATCGTATTCTTCCTCAAAAATTATTTTAGTTTTCAACCTTCACCTCCAAAATTTTTCTTTCTCATGATATTCAATCTTATTCTTTTCCTATTTGCTTATCATGTAGTGCATTATCTTTATATATGGAAAATGTATGTTTGCAAATAATAAATAGTTGTTTGTTGTTGATAGCAAGAATGGTTCTCGATTTCTGCAAGGTAATCAAAAAATCACTTTTGATGAATTCACTGAAATGGTATATGAAGATTTTGGGTTGGATAAGAGAGTATGTAATATTGAGTTAAGTTACATACTGCCAAAAAATCTCCTTCAAAATCTTCCACCATAAATACTTCAAGTTATTATTTGTTACTGTAGACTATACCAATATCAGAAGTTGTTGCAAATCAAGTTTGTTATCCCTTTATGATTCGACTACAATTAGGTAGATCAAAAAACTCGAAGATTAAACCTGTCTTGGAAGTTGTTATGGAGAAGAAAAAGGCTAAGAAAGTAATATATATATGAAAATTGTAATTTAGCTAGCCATAACCGTAAAATATGTACTCTATAAACTATTTGTTTATTTGTTTCGTAAACAATCGTTTTTTTGCTTCGTGAACCATTTGTTTTTTTTTCTTTATGAACCATTTGTTTATGTATTACTTGGGAACTCGTTAACATTATTTGATGAGTTGATATTTTGACAACTCGTAAAAATGACTTGCTTATTAGTAAGTAAAATATTAGATCTGCGGTTAGGAATAAATAAATATGCGGTAAAGAAGAATAAATATGTTGTACGGAAGAATAAATCTGCGGTTCAAAGAAAACATTTGCGATAGATAACCTAAAAGTAAAACAACCAACATGTCCCAAAAACACAAATATTAAGCAAATTCAGTCATAAAAACTTCGTACAAGGAATAAAGTAAGTGTTAAACAATAGTCACTAAGCAACATGAAATTTCGTAGAAATTACTACACCAAGTGTTAAACAAGAGTCACTATGCAACAAAATGAAACATATACCAAATCTTTTTCTAGCTTTGCATTTTGAAGCGAGAGTTTTGTTACTATCAGCTAGATTTTTAAGCTCAATAGAAGCTGCAGAGGCTAAGTCCTTTGCATACGAAGCTTCTTCAGCTAGTTTTTGATTTTGCACTCGTAATCCACTCTTCTCCTCCACACTCTGCACTTGCTTCAACTTTTCGTTCTCAATCTCCTAAAGTATAAAAAAAATCAACGCTCATGTAAATATAACCAGATTTCCTGTAAATATATATAGCGTTTTACCATCTCCTCACTACCGGTGCAGATATAATTCAGGCATACTTGTGAGAATGCCTAAATGAAAATTTGAAAAAAAGGGTTGAGGTTTTACCTGAGACTGTACTTTCTTTTTTCAGCTCATCTACATACTCTTCAGTCACACCATTACCAGAACAAGACAGTGGGAACTTCTTTGTCCAGAAGATGCACCTTTTCGTGTAATTCATCGTTCTCGGTACACGGCATTTGTTCGAGCATGTGTATAAAAGTAAGGATGACTGAGATAAAAGCCAGAAGAAAATGAAGAATGTAAAAGAAAAGAGTCAGTGACTTAGAACTGACCTTTTCCTGTAGTTGTTCTTGGAGAATACGATTGTCTTCTATAATGATCTGATCCAGAGGCAGAACACAATTACATATACATCACTTCATATAAAACAAGACGTTACATTCCAGAGAAGGTAACCATTTTACCTCCAGCTCAAAGCTCTTCTCATTGCACTGTGCCATCAATCTCATAACTTTCTAAAAAACGACAAAGCAATAGTGATATCTTTAGCTTATCCACGTTTTGTACACACCTGAATGACTTAAACGGGGTAAAGGACCATAATGATAAGATGTAAGATTAAACTACCTGTTGCATCTCAACTGCTGATGCATTAGCAATTGAAGCTTCACCACTCTCAGTTATTCGCTGTTCCAAGGATCTCATTTGTCTTTTCTTTTCTTGAATCTCTCTTTCTAGATTCTGGATCTGCATGCCAGAAAATAATAGGCATTATAGTTATGCTTAAAGGGAAATGAATGGCTTAAAGTGGAACGCTATTAAAGTTCACCAAATGGTCAGGAGAAACAATTTCTGATTTTCAGGGTTGAAACTTGAAACTAGGAAGAGCATAGACATACTGGTACAAAACTTCAGAAATATAAGGAAAATCTTTACTTGAGTTTTTGAATTTTTAGGATCATCTATGGACTGATCCACCAACCGCTTGAGTGTACTTGAGCTGAAAGCTATCTCACCAGCAAGCATCTTAACCTGTTCAACAAGGAGATCCATTTCATCCGGAGACATACAGCCCTGCAAAATCAACAGCTATCTGATGTCATTTTCTGACAAGAACAAAGTGAAAAATATCTTCCTATAACCATTTGGTTTTGAGATGAAGAATGCACCAATTAAACTTTGGATAAACGAAACCCAATGTAAGAATATATATATGTTAAGAACCCCAAACTCACTTAAGTTCATTCTGAAGCAGAACCAGCCGGAGATTTTTCATCCTTCAACTTAGTGGGAGGTCGGTTCTTAAGACCTGTACAAGCATCTGATGCAAGAGACAGAGTCGAAGATGAAGATGCCAGATTATCACTATCCAAGAGCAGAGGTTGTGGTGATTCTACAGCAGCGGCGGCGTCGGCGACGGTGAGAGGAGTGCCGATTTTGGTTTGTCACCGCAATTAGGTTAGATAAAATGGTTTTAGGTTTTTTTTTTTTTAAAGAGAGCTTTGAGTGTTTTGCGGGTATAATCGTGGTTTATTTTTTATTGTTTTTTATTTTAAAATTTTATCATTAAATTTCTGATTTTAAAATTTAAATTTTCTATAAATAAAATTTAACTTTCTTAATTTTCTTATTTTTAATAAAAAGATTAATTTTGTCTTTTGACAAAAAATTAGTATTATACTAGTAAACTTTTTGGGGGTATTAGTCTAGCCATTAACTCTACAATTAATATTATTCTAGGCAAAGTTTACTTTTTATTATGCTTTTAGTTTTTACTTCAGTGCCACTCATGATTTTTTTTATTTTAGTGGTAATCAATTTATTTGATAATTGTTTATGGATCTACTACCTAAGAATTGATATGGTTTACTATTTTTTGAAGGAAGTTTAATCATGTACAAAACACAAGACAAAGAAGAAACTTCGCTTATCTTTCTTGGCATTCTATTTCTTGCTATAGTAATGACAATATGATATTAATGCAAAATAGTAGTAAATAATAGACATTTGGATATGAAACATATATCGTATCTAGGAACACTACTACGATATAAGATATAATTTTGAAACATAATTTTTTTTATCATCTACGTGACACGCGAATTGGATATCCACTCTTCAATCTTGCAAACAATGTCCACTTCTCGATGCTCGGATCTTCATCTACCACCTCCCATCTTCAGTTTTTGTTTTTTGTTGTTGGTGACCACAGTTATTAAAATCATTTTTACAAAACTATATTTGGAGTTTTTGCAATAGTAAATAAAGAAGTGTACGAACCTGTAAGTGGTTATAAAACGGTGAAGAAAGACTAACATCATGGCTTTGGCCATAACAAGTCCAAGACATGTTCTTCCTCCCATCCCAAATGCTAAGAAACTGTTTGCTTTTGCATCCTCCTTTATTTAAATTAATTTTAGTAAGTAGAAATAAAAACATTTGAAGTATGAAAACTATATGGTAAAAGAGGAATTGTGTAATTGAATATGTTTTCTAAAAATTATCTTGTACTTACGTCAAACCTTGAAGGGTTGAACTTGTGAGGTTCATTATAGACATTAGGATCAAGATGAATGGATCTTGCGTCAATATTTATATTCCACCCTTTTTTAATGTTATATCCTTTCATATCAGAAAAAATGTTTTTGAGTCATAAATAATTTACTAAGAATATAAGAGTTAATCTCTTTCAAGGTAATGTCAAAGCAAACCTTCCATTTTACAGTCTTGAAGTACTAATCTTGGGAACCAAGGCACAACAGACGCCATTCTCAACGATTCTTTCACCATCTATGTCCAAAGTTTATATACATCCACATAATTAAAAAGTAGTTACATTGAAAAACGTTTAAACATCGTTTATATAGTATACCTTTGAGGCATATTGCATTTCAGTGAGATCTTCTAGTTCAAGAAATGGTTTATCTGATGCGTTGTTCGCAATATGAGAATGTTCTTCCTGTTGACCGACCAAGATATATAATGGCATGTTTATATAAATAAAAAAACCTTTCTTGAACTAGAATAAAAGTGATACATAACTGTTAACATTATATATACAGAAAAGAAACTACATTATAAAACTTACAATAAGAATATCCAAAACCTTCTGATTTTCACCGAGGTACTTAACCATCCATGTTAGAGCACTAGCCGTCGTATCCTGCCCTGCATTATTTATACCAAATTCAATTGAAAAAGATGCTAATTAATCTGATTTCATTTTTAATTGTCTTCTCTAGGCTTGTGGGTATAAAAATAAAGTAAACGGGACCTGCAATGATCATAGTCAAAATATTGTCCTTAATCTCAGCATCAGTCAACTTAGGAGAGGATGAAGAGGTGTCGTTATCTACTACGAGAAGCTGCTGCAGAAAATCTTCATGATCATTATTATTTTGACTATTTATTTCATTTCTCCTTTCTCTAATTATCTTTTCTAACATCTCCATGACTCTTCCTCTCGCCTGCATCATTAGACACCTCTCTTCTTATGAATCAAACCAAATTTCAATGTAAGTATAATTCTATATAGATCATATGAGTTTGAAATTTTGAAATACCATGATGCCCTTGTGAAACCTAGTCCAAGGTAAATTGAGAGGAAAAGCGAGCATGGCTTCACAAACTAAGCCCACATCTTTTTGCAAAGAACCCAATTCTTCTTCGTCTTCTAGACTTATTAACATCTTACACATTGCTTTGAATGTTATCTGCACCATTACCACATTAATTAGTCATATATACATATTAAAATTTGCCTTTACAAGAAAATAAATGAAGGCCATCATAGTCTCTTGGCAAATTTTGGTTTTCATTAGTAAACACATGAGAAGAATAATGTCAGAAATGGGCTATAGTAGTCCATTTAAACTGTGGGCTTATTTCATTAAGATAAAAGGTTTTAAATAGGCCCAATATACGCAGCGTGTGAAACAACAGACCTGGAGCAAATCTGTGAGTAAGACCACCGTACCACGGTGATCCCATCCACTAAGAGCGTCCACGACGAGTTCATCAAAGTGTCTAACCATCAGAGCCGTCGATCTTTTGGAGAACAAGTTGATCAAACGGCTACGGAGAATCTTATGATGGTGTTGATAAGCACAGAGGAGGCTCCGATCACCTACAAGCTCAGCTATAGACTTTATGTACCGTTTCGTGAACATCCCTGACTCATTATTCATAACGGCTCGAGCTGACTCGATCGTCGACAGGAACACGTGTGTCTCTCCGAACAATCTTGTCCTAAAGCAACTTCCGTACCTGTAATAAAAGTTACAATAATATATCAGTACGATGTAAATCTGAAACCTTCTAGACCGTCCAGAGGCTTTCTCTGTTTACCTGATACGGCGACTACGGACGAACTCGTAAAAGCCTTTGCCGCTATTAACGGAAAGCATGAACTGAAGTGTTTCTCCGATCACCGGAAAACCATGGCTTCCCGGAGGAATATCAGCCGTTGATTTCTCTCGACCTCTTGTCACGAAGTTGAGTATTTTCCCGAGTGTTAGTGTCGCCACGCAAAGGAGTAGAGCTATGAGGCAAAGAAGGTCCATTTGATTTTGTATATGACTTGGTTATGAATTTTAGTATACAATCTTGGATCGAGCCTATAAATCTATAAATATAGGGAGATATTTTGTAACGAGTGAGTGGGGTGTGTTGATCTTTTTTTGCTTCTCATGATGTTTCTTTAGACTAAAAATATATTGAATATACATGTGCGATCGTGTGTCTGTGTGTGTGTTAGTGTATTTATGCATATATTTTTCTGGACAAAAGTGTGTTAGATTTTGAGTTGCATGATTACAAAAAAAATATTGAGATATATATATTGAGAACACTATAGTATATAGTTTATGAGATTGAGACCCGCAAAGGTACAAAATAAATAGTAATCTATTATACATATGTATCCCAATTGAGGGAAAAAGTATTGCAACTAATATTCTAACGTATAAATGATAAAATATTTGTTTTGGTCTGATAAATGATTAAATAATAAGATTAAGCTGCACACCGTGGAGTTGTTCGTAGAATCTTTCATTATATCAAATATAATTATGATGATAATTGAAACAGAAAAACAAAAAAATCCAATCCTTGGTAAAATAAGAATTAATCATGAGCATCTGGAAAACGTTTCAACGGCTGTGAATAAATGTTTTGGGTTAAAATGGTCATGGAGCCTAATCTCACGTTATAAAATTGTCTTGGTCATGGGAGGTGACGTAATGTGCTTACAAAAGGAACATTCAAAATAGAAAAAGCATAAATATGGGAGACACGTGGACGGTGGAAAGAGGCTGCTGGGGTATTGCACTACATTCTCACGAGTGAGTGGTCATGATAAACTTGTTTTCCACTTGTTGCGGCACAACTCCTAAGTGGCAAGTAAAGCGATAAATCACTTTTATAACACTCTCACGTCACATTCCGCTTTAATCTCCATTTTCTATGAAAGTTTAAAGAAGACAAAATCCCAATAAACATGCATGTGATTTACCCCAAAGTTGCTCTTATTTGAATTATTCGCGACTGATGCCTCTCTATATGCATCCTCATGTCTCTCATTTTGTTAGAAATGCAACAAGTCAAAGATAATTACACAATGTGTTGATGTTTTAAATATTTTAAAATTTGGATGTTTTATTGTTTCCGTAAAAGTATTAAAAACAAGAAAACATTGATAGAAATATCGACTTTGTGCTTAGTTCGATTATGAAAATAGAATATAGATTAAAGAGAAGAACAATCTTCAAATTTACATTGTAGATATATCAAATGATCAACTATTCAAAAATAAAATTATTTCTTTAGAACTAGCTAGCTTGAGTGTCATTAAACAACGAACTGCATTTTTTTTATTTCTCTAATTAGCATCTACGTACGCGTACGTTAGATCTACCGTTAAATCACACTTTTAATTTTATTATTTTATTCTCGAAGCAAATAACATTACATAACATATACTTGATTAGAAAAATACCAAAAAAAAAAAAACACCAAATCATGTCATTGTCGGTCCAAAGACATGTATATAAGCATAGGAAATAACACGATCAACCCTTTCTAACGAGCGAAACATTAACTATAGCGTATTGAGGCAAGCTCACACAGAAGTACTCTCCCACGATTTTTGCATACCTTTCAAAAAGCTCGTCCATCACATTTTCACCGAATGTAGGTTCTAGCATCGGCTCAACAACGGCTCTTATGGTATTAGCCACTCTTCGTCCACTAGCCAGGGCTTCTGGTTTAGAACGTACTAGCTCATAACTCTCCTCGCTGATACTTCCTCCTTCCCAATCAACGGCACTTATATCAAGCCGATCTATCGAAAAAGACCCTTCTTTCTCTATGACCATTTTCAGCTCTTCCGAGCTTGGAGAGTAGTAAGGAGCGTTGAAAGCATCGATCTTCTCTCCTTCGACGATACCCTTAATAAAGAAGATGAAAAGAAAAGAAGACACTAATTTTATCTATGACTTAATAAGTATAAAGCTTGAATGGACTATCATCTACTGATTCAATAATCTAGATCTAGGCTACAATAATTTATTTCTAAATAGACATTTTAAATTAATCTACCAAGATTTAAATATTTTGTAACTGTGAGGAAGTTATATATTTACTTACTTACCTTTACTATGAAGAAAAAAAAAAGTCAAGAACTAATAAGATGGTTATCTATATATATATTTTTATATATCATAGTCAGAATTTAAAAGTTTAGTAACTCGACCTTTTCAAGTATTTTTGGACATTACGATTTTGTGCTAGTGTTTGGCACTACAGTTTGCTTTATTTGGTATCAAAGCTTTTGTATATGATGTGTATCAATTCTCTCTATTAAAATGACTAGCTTATGAGAAAACTCAACAAATTTGGAAAAGAACACATGGACCATACTACTCCCCGGTCTTAAATGGTCAAGTAACGTGCGACGGTCAGATCCTTATAGAGTAATATAACCTTTATATACTATTTATATGTTGATTCTATTCAAAGGTAAACAAAAATACAATACTATACCTCATTGGCCATGGACATAAGAGCTTGAGCTAGGAGTTCCCACTGGTAGCAACTCTCATCTGTTGTAGGATCCTGCGAGCTTCTACCTAGGAACGACAGAACCATTCGGCCTCCCGGGACCAGCTCTTCGGATCGTGCTCTCAGAAACATCGAGAAATCGGTTTGGAACTGAAGAGCATATGCTTTATGTGCACTCTTGGGACTTGTCTTTGATAGATATATTTTCCCTATGTTGTCTAAATCAGCAGTTATCGTTCCATCTTCCTTCTCCACCTCACCACATGGAACCTTATATATGGATGATACTGTAATTTGTTAGCATGTCTATTATTTACCGTACAATTAATGAGTGATATTTTGATTAAAATAAACAAATTATGTGGACCACATTCGTATTTTCTTGTGTGTGTGTGATGTCTGAACCACTAGGTTTTCTGTTTTTTGTGTTGGTTTCTCGAATAAGAAAGATTCCTACGCACTCAATTTTCGTTTCATAAAAGGTATATTACTTGCGTAGTATTTTCTCGATACGGTAATTTCGAGAAATAATACTTTTTATGAAAAAGTGATCCTGAGTATCATAAACTTATTTTAATTTCAATCAACATAAGTACATAAAGATAAAGAGAATTTTATCATCTAAACATGTTATATATTATAATTTAAAAATTGTCATAATTATGATATTCCGGTCATAATTCAGAATGAAATTTCCAAAATGAATTTTTTTTAATCTACGTTCCTAAATACTATATTTTAATAAGTGAAAATTTCGCATAGAGAAGCATTACACACCTGAGACAACCAATGTAAACTAGAAGACGAATGAACAAAGTGAAGACTCCTGCGAGGAAACAAACGTCCGTAGAAGGAGCCAGGGACCGCTGATACAAAACACGATCCTCCTCCTCCTCCGAGGCTGAACCCTAAACCCTCCTTGTTATTATTAATCCGGTCGTAAAACTCCGGCAAAGAAGCAAAAATGTAGTTGAAGTCATTGTTAGGGAGGTCGTTGAGAGAGACTCTTAGCTCAGGGATTGGACGGTCAATATCAAGACACACGTTTTGGATTGTGTCGATGATGTTAGAGACGGACAAGAGACTATTTGGACCGGAGGAGCAGCCTAAGTCGGCGATACCAATGCTCGAAAATTCTGAATTGCTCACCATTAGCTTCTTCAAGGCCTCGTCCATTACTCTTCTTCCTAAAGATATTATGTTACTCTGCGAGATCATAAAACATTATACACTTTTCATCAATTATATATGATTTTAGTTCTAGAACCTAATTAATTATGGATACAAAACTTATAATGCATAATTATGTTTCTAATATAAAAATTCAACCTGAATGGTGGAGTTCTTTGCATAACTTGTTTCACCGTTTCCTTTGTTCATGTGAAGAACTCGCATTACTTCCATCTCTCTCTATATATGTCCCTCTCTTTTTGATGAAGCAGAAGGTTATAATGAAAATAATAAGTGTGATATTGGGTCGATATATATAAGGAAAGAGGTGAGGTATTAGAAATTAGTGTTTTGACAACCACATGCATCTTATATACGTTGAGTACATCTCTCTCTCTACACACACATATACATACTATGGTCTCTTTTATTTACGAGTATATCCTCTATATTAATTAACAACTAATCAAGTTAAACGATATCCACACGCAATTACTTCAACCCGGTTGATAGTAAGTCCAATATATATAGTTAATTTCGTGTAATTCGGATATGAAGATAGACTCTTATTAACTTCGGCTGATTTAATATTGTTTTCCACGGATTCCATCAAGTAGTTTAAATTTTTATATAAGATTTGAATCATAAAATAATGGGAAAGAATTTACCGGAAAAGGTTGTACAAAATTTTAATCCGCAGAAAGCGAAGCAAACAAGAACCAATTAATAGCTAACTAAGGCAGTAAGGCTCAATGAAATGGGTCTCTTTAGTTTGGGTCCACTTAGTGTTTGTTCTTCTCTAGTACTAATCGAGTATGTATGATACTAGGGAATTGATTCTCTGTTTTCGTAACACTTAATATACATAGTCACGAGAATCTATAGACACTATTATAATAGAGAATGTTACATATCAATCTAGTAACAAAAATCGAATGTAAGATCCAATAATTGTGTATCCACTGCATGGTGGATAAAGTGCGTCTTTTGACAGTGTATATGGATTGAAAACATTTTTTCGTTATGTTAATGGTAAGGATAATTAAGTGGTTAACAATCAACTTCCATTTTAGGATCATTTTTGACGGTTGGCACTAGCTAGTACAAGGCTTTTTCTTTTGTTTTAATTTTAATTGCATAAAACTAAAGTTCCTTTAATTAGTACAACTATACAGGCTTGTTAATATATATACTCAAACTCTCTTATTTTGTAGTAACATGAACTTATTAGGAAATTTTCAAAACAATTTTAGAATTTTGACTAACCACAAGCAAACAATTTCTATATTAAATTTCTCCTTAATTGATTATGAGTGATGAATGATTTGTGTTAATCGACTGTCAACTTGTCTTAGTTAGGTCTTTATCAAAAATAAAAGAAACCTCCATTAGGTAGTTAACAGTTTATTTCTATTTTAGGATCGTTATTAACACTAATACAAGGGTTGTTGTATATAACTCATATATATATATATATATATATATATATATATATATATTTCTAGTAACATGATCCTATTAAGAAACATTCAAAACCCATTGTGGAATTTTTGACTAGTCGTCGTAAACAGACTGTAAAACTTATATTGCTAGATGCATTGTCTTTCTCGAGTTTATGAGGTAGGAAAAAAAAAACAGATTAGGTCACTTGTATGTTGTATATAGCCTGAGGTTCTGAGCCAGGCAAAATAAAACATATATATTATATAGTGTATGTCCTAGGACATTTATTTTTTAAATAATTATTATAGGATTTAATAATGTCAACACATGCATGTTCCCGACCAACTTTTTTAAGAATCCGTGTGATTAAACACAAGACAGATGTTCCAATACTTAGGAAAATACGAGATCAAGTTATAAATTTGACTTATTTTCCCTTGGACCACGGCATATGATTCGTGGAACACGTAATTTCAAATTATATTGGAATGATTCCTGAAGAGAATTTGTGAGAGAATACATTATTTTGTCACGTTTTTTTCCTGTTCGCGATAGAGAGGCGGCCAACAGTATTGGTACATACATATAATGATATCTAACAACGAACTTATAACATCTCGAGACTAAAAAGGAATACTATTAACTATGTTCTTATATTTATTTTGGTATTTATTTCCTGCTAGCAAAATGTGTAATATCAAGCGACTATTTATCCGTCTTTTAGTGCAATATTTTTTTCATTATTATAAGATTAAAGTAAATAAAAAAACAAAGAATAGTCGTGAACCACGTGAGTTTTGCTGCCAAGTAGTTTTCAGACGCGAAGAGCTTTGCCAAATGAGGTTAGTAGTTTCACTGAACATTCTGCTTCACGTTCTGACGATAAGTCTCTTTTCTCCTTATATACTGGATTATTTAATCTCCTAATTCTGAAGAATTATGTTTTTTTCTTGGTTATCATGTCTTATATATAAATCAATTAGTATAGATTTGTTAAAATTTTATTAAAGCAATGTTAACTAAAAGCTACATTTCTCTGTTTTTCTTAATATATAGGAAATTAGCTACATATTCTAATTTATATTAAATATGACATCTAGGAAGTTCACTTACTATTTACTAAATATTATATTTTCTGGATTGATTTATATTAAAATCTTTATCCATTGATAAATATTTAAGTGTGACATAAATCTACCTTTTTTTATAACTAACATAAATCTACCTTAAGTTATAGATGATGGAGAAAGAAAGGACTCAAGTCCAACTAGTGTTTGCCTACCTGTTTGGTACGTTCCGACGAGAAAAAAACTATTAAAGAAAAGGCAAAACATGTTTCTGGTGTGATAATTTGTCACAGACTTGGCACTTAGCACAAATTTATTCATGATTCTTGCCACGATTTTCTATAAAAATTTTAATATATATTTTAGTTTAGTACATGTATTTTCTTTGTCTAATATAAGTTTATATAATCTTCCAATATATTAAAAAAATTTATAATTTTCCAATATATAATAACGTGGAACGTTTTTGATATATATATTTGTTTTCTAAAATGTTTATAATTTTCTTTGGTTTTAATTAAGATTTAGAAAACCATAGAAACTTTGGTCTTTAAAATGTAATTAGTCAATAACTCTCATTTTTGCTAACTTATCAGTTATAACTACTTAAAAAGTTGAAAGTCATAATCGAAGAGTACAAGGAAGAAAGACAACAAATGATTAGACAAATTGATGCTTTCGGAATTTGAGATTATACTATCTAAAATATTATTATTATTAATGGACGACGTGGTTGTTTGTGATTAGATAATGTTCATAAGGAGAATTAATCCTTATCTCAATCTCACAATTGACAACAACCAGCTTTTTGTTGCCAAAATATTTTAAATCTTATTATGGTTCATATTTTCTTTGCTAGAGACTAAACATGTAAGTTAGGTCTTTGCCTCGTCAACAATGTCTGAATTCAAAACATAGATCTGTTTTGTATTTTCCAAAATAAAAATAAAAATGCTTCAACCCGTTTAGCTATCATAACCGGATTTCAAGAACATTTTTTGTTGTATTATTCCTCTTTTTTAATCGTCGATTACGTTAAACATGTGGACAGAAGCAAATGAATCCAAGTATCCAACCTTTATGCTCCAAACCTTGATAGCTCTACTGGCTACGCGACGTCAAACATTTCGAAAACAATAATCATCTCATTTTCAAAATTTGTATAGTTGATTGAAGTCTAGACGTTTTAGTTAAATCTCTTAATCATGAACCAAACAAACTTACTTAAAATCTTTATCCCAACAAAAAAAAAACAACTTGCACAAAACAAAACATGGCTTGATATGAAAATTTGTGGACACAAAGGCGTCTATCATCGAAAATCACCTTAAAATTATTTTTAACGTGGTTGAAAAGAGAATTCTCTTTCATACTCGTTAAGTTTAGTTTAAACTTTTGCATAGATCTAGTTAATTTGATAGAGACTTATCATCATCACCTAAATCATAATAATTTTTGTTTTGTCAAATCATATTGTACTATTTCAAGATTCGATTCACATTTCATTAAAGTTTGGCTGGGCCTAATTCTCTCTTTTTGTAAAATTTGGCTGAGCCTAATTCAATGTTTGCAACCCTTATGGTAAAACGAAAACGATATTATTGTGGCACAGTAATACATGAATCCTCATTTTAAGAGAAGATTGTAGCATAGGACAAGTAAAAGAGTGAAGAAACCGTACTTGGAACCTGAGTGACTAGTCATTTGTTTAGTCATATAAACATGTTGGATGGTCGATGAGTCCCCTTTTTTTCTAACATGCAAGACCATTTGCTTTTATCTATCTATATCTGACACCAAACTATACATTATACAATTCTTGTCACAACTCAGAACTGATTTTTTTTGTTCTCATTCATTTACTTTTGAACCTACAAATCTACAATACAGAATCCAATGTCACAAACACCAATTATTCACACTATCAAATAGTATCAATTATCAAAGCACAACAAGAAAGAGATGAAACTGAAAAACTTACTGCAAGTTTTTTCTTATGTTATATACATTAAATATCAACTGAAAATCTAAACAATCTTGTGTTAGTTACCTTGTAACCTTTGAGTTCTCTTCAACAACAGAACTTCTTTCTCTGCATCATATTCCAAAACATTAAAAAATTTAAAACATAGATACCGACATATAAGTGAAGCGTAACTAGCTGCAAAAAGGAGACTAACCCGGTACTTAGCTTCCTCTTGACGGTCTATGTAAGCCAAAAGATCTTCTTGCCTCATTAAGGCCTCATGTAACGCCTGTTCAAGACCAATACTCAAGGTTCATAATGACTCATTTATCAGTATCATTACAAGGTTAACTTATAATAAAGACCATAGAAATTTTTATACCTTTTTGGTGGTGATGAGCTCAGCTTCTAGTGCATCCACTCGATAAACAGCAGCATTAAGCAACTCCTCTTTCTCTTGAGGCATCTCGGATTTCTTCAAGTGAAGAGTTTCAATCTGTTTCTCAAGATCTCCTAGTCTGCTTACAACAGAGGAAACGATGACTCTTTCATTGATACTTGGACGAGAAGGCGAAGGAGGACGAGATTCCCTTGCGATTCGTTCATCACACAGCTCAGCTCTAGCGCTTGAAGAGTTCAGCTGTGAGTGTTCTTTAGTCTGTAGCAGAGCCAGAGACGCAAGGATTGTGAAAATGTTTATGAAGAAAGCATTTAGCCACCTCCAAATATGACTAACCGTTCCTATTTTTCCCAAACTTGATGTATATTGCTGACCTGAAACATGTTCTATTATATTTTTATTACATGCTATTATGTAAGTGTTTAGTTTTAACCAGTCTTACTTTCATAAGCATTTGACATCTCTTGGGGCTTCCAAGCAACAACATCCACAACTTTGTCAACCATTGGCACACAATCTTCATACTCAGATAAAACAGTAGGACTTCTTTTACCATTGATCTAAAATAAGCATATAAGAACATGTCAGGTC
Source organism: Cardamine flexuosa (assembly GCA_963555745.1). Taxonomy (NCBI): domain Eukaryota; kingdom Viridiplantae; phylum Streptophyta; class Magnoliopsida; order Brassicales; family Brassicaceae; genus Cardamine; species Cardamine flexuosa. Next base: position 6,886,096 of record OY743214.1, read on the forward strand.
CAATTAAGAACTAAAAACTTTCAACGTTTTTCATGTCACTTTTTGTATATGAGAACACTTACGTTTTCAGAAACAGGAGTCAACTTGGGTATATGATTGTTCATATTTGTTTTCGGTGAAGCCATCTCTTCCAATTCAGACCCTGACTCTGCGGTTGATGTGTCACTAACTTTCAACTGAGCCAAATGAGGATACACTATTACACCCAAAACAAAACTAAAAACTTATGTTCCAACTACAAAAAAAGACTTACCCCATAATAAGGTGGCTTATCAGATGAAGATATTTGAGAATCACTGCTTAGGAAAGCACCAGTATGTCTACAGAACTTCCCACCACTGCGACCCATCTGCATGGAAATCATTAAATGAATCCTTTATATTTTGGTTTTAACGAAACATAAATGTGGAAATACCAAGACACAAGCACTCCACCTTTAGTATCTCAGGGTCTTTCCAGGGCCCTTTATCAGATCTCATACAACCTCCTTGATCAGCACAAGTGCAAGTACCACCTAGAAAATCTGGCAGCTGACTGAACAAATTTCCAAATAAAGTCAGATGTTAAACTGTATTCAAGGAGATATTATGATTAAAAAACAAAACAGTTAAAGACTCAAAACTACTCACCTTGCATCAATCACCTCAAGTAATTTATTCTGGTACTTATTGCCAATGACCTATTAAGATCATATTGATACACTTTAAATTTTCTAACATAAAAAATGTAAAAGTGGTTAAGTAGAAACAATGGTTTAAAATTACATTTATCTTCGAGACAGTCTTTGGATCAAGAAACGATTTCACTGTACCCCAAAGTATCTTAAAACCAGAGCCAGCATTGATGATAAACATACGGTTAAGCGTCTGCACATCAGTCATATGAAACAATGCTTAAAAACAAATTTTGCTTATTAAAAAAATCAATGGCAGCACAACAAACAATACCTCAGGATAGTTATCACTATCAATCTTTTGCAAATGGATTATAAGATCCCTAGCAGATTTAGTGAAATTCTTTAATCCCTGCAAATATATTTTAGACTATAACATGAAGCCTAAAACGAAACCACAAGAAAAGAAAAAAAGTTTCAGCAAAAACAAAAAAGATAGACATGTACCAAGCCTTGGACGTCTAGAATTGTTGTACTGGAATCAATGTGTCTCTTAGCAGCAATGCAGCAAGCTGGGAACTTAATAGTAACAGTTTTCTCAAACTCTTTAACATGATATCTCAAGTATCTTTCCAATGTAGTGACTTGCATGAGTTTGCAAGGATCAACTTTTCCTAATCTTTCAATGTAAACAGGTCTTCCTTCTTTATCAACGCCATGATATCCTTGAGGGTAGTACTTAAGAACTTCATCCAATTCAGGAAACTCAAAGTCCTGAACCGAATAAAAACCACTCAGAAATTGTAACAATCAAGAACCGGTATGATTAAAATAACACTTTATACCTCCAAGATAGTGTCTGTACCAAAATCTTTTCTCCATTGGATCATATTAGTCCACATTAACTTTGCTTTTCCAAGATCGAATTTTCTAGCATAAAGGAATCTGCAGAGAGGATTAAATACTTAACAGAAATAAGCATGATCCAAGCATATAATAATCTTTATAACAAGGGAATAAAAACTAGAAAATAATGAACCTGGACATAATGTGATAATCATCAAGTGTTGGAGGAAGCAAATGATCAGAGATGAGTGATTGTCTGAATTCAGAGACGTATCGTAATTCATCGGCGTCATGAATGTCTTCGAAGGTAAGCGAGAGACTACGGTCAATGCTTCTTCTACCTCTGCTAGAACTTGATCCTTTCCTCTTCAAATTTCTGAATTTGTTTGAAGCTTTGGCTGCTGCTTTCTTCCGTTCTCTTCTCTCGTCATTGTTGGAGCAACCTTCAAAACCTGAGAGAACAGAACCAAACAATACTCAGAACAAAACAAAAATCATAATATAGATCTGCGAGCGAAATATCAAACTGAAAAAAAAGATAACAGATTTAGTAATCTCCATTCTCAAAAACAACAAAATTTCGAAATCGAAGACTTACAGGGTCTTGTGAATCGATCAAGAGGACCCGACATGATGAGAATCGATGGAAATATTCGAAATTGAAATTAAAGGCAATAGTAGATGAAGAACAGAAGAAGTAACTGTGAAGAATTTTTATTTAATACTATCTATTGTTGAGCGAATGCGAAATAAATGTGAACAAGTAATTTTGGTGGCCGCCGGAAGTTTAAAGTCATAAAAGTTGAAGATTCTGGCGTTTTCTTTCCGTCTGCCTCTTCGTTTTTTAATTACTTTTTCTACCCACACAAAGCGGTTAATTATTGTTGTCTTTCAAGACACGTGGCGATCAGACACTCTTTTATCAATGTGAAACTCTTGGCGGGAACTCGCTTTCAGTTTTTTTGACATCACACGTGGCGACCAGACACTCGTTAGTTAATTTGAAACAAGAATTATTTTAACCATACAGATAGAAATTATTTAAATTTTCTCTTCTGTCTAAGGGTTTTTTGTCTGTTTACAGAGAAATTATTTAAAATTTTAACTAGAGTAGGCTTACATAAGATCAATGTGAATAATATGTACACATCACGATCACGCTACATACATTTAGATTAACAACGTGCATAAGTGTACACTTCACAGAAAGTATTCTCCATCATACGACAGAAAAGAGATTTTTTTTTTTTAGCAAGCGCTTCTTCCACCACTTGATCACAGCTCCTGGCAAGCGGCAATGGCTTCTTTATTATTTACATAAAATTATATATAAGATTTACTTTGTCTGTGAGCTGCCTGAAGAACAAACACAGTAAAAAAAGTTACTATTTTACTTGCCTATACAAGCCATTGATTTAGGTCTTATTTGTTTTGTTTAGTTTTACCATACCTGTCATGTGTATTTCCTTAATTTACGTTTTGCCTGAAACTGGCCAAGCTTGTCTCTCCACTCGGCTACAAAACCATGGAAACCAAAGATAAAATTTATCTTTTCACAATAAACAGAACTCGCAGTGGAGGATCAAGATCAGTAAACATCTTATACCCCAATGCACAAAACTTACCAGCTTCATCATAGCGTTCTTCATCAACAGCTTGCATCATGTGGCTCAATAGATCGAACTCTTTTGTATCAAGACAAGGCTGACCATTTGGCCTATCCAAAGGATAACAGTTTTTTTCAAGTTTTTTAACTGTCAAATTCACAAACAAAAGGTTCTTAAATGACTAAATTCACTGATGTCATAGAATTACCGGTCTAGTTCAGTAAATAACAAACCATCAGAAGCAGGTGTTTGCTTCGATAGCTTTCCGGAGTCGATGACTCGCATTCCATCACTATAAGCTAGATACTTGTTCACTTGGATTGGTACCTAAAGAATGAGTATTGACACCAAAGTTTTATACATATTCTGTTAAGATGATCAATCTCATGTAGAATGAGTATATGGTTATGGTATATAATAAACTATACCTTGCATCTAACAGCTATGTTAATTGCATCAGAAGGACGAAGATCAAAGCTGACACAATCCGACTTATTACCCACCTGCAATCCCATTCAGTGGACGAAATGAAATGAGATACTAACAGATAACAAATTTAGAGTTTCATGCATTTCTAGGTTACAAACCTTTGAAAGGTATAACTGTGCAAAATATGCCTCGTGAACTCTTGTGGTAACTCTAACAAGCCTAACCTGCAGTTGGAACATTCCTCACATAAGAATTTACATTGTTAAAGAGAAAATAACAGAAACTAGAAGAACCGTAAAGGCTAACCTCGTAACCCATTTTGTCAACCATTTCTTTCACCACTTGATACATAGTGGGTCTTGCCTACAAGCAAGTAACCAAAAAAAATCCATAAACTCTTGACTGATTTCAAACAGAGGCATAATGCAATATTTTTTTAGAAGCCTACTATTTGAACATTTGTCATTGCTGCCATAAGTAACACACTTGGCATCTCCACTGCATATGAAAAAAAAAAATACCATTTAAAACACACTAGACAAAATGGATTTTATTCAACACAAAAAACAAAAAGAAAAGAGTTTTTGTTTGATATCACATACAGACGATAATAGGAAGAAGAAGACCAGTTCCATCTTCCATTTTCAGAACAATTGCAGAATGTGGAGCATAATTAGGAAGATTCCCTCCTTGTGGATTATTATGAACACATCGAAGTTGTCTTCCATCTCTCATCTTCACCATGAAACCATCTGCTCCACTCTTTACCTCAACTATATACAGAACAAAACCAACAATTACATGGATGATTAGAACCAACATACAAGAAGAGAGATCGAGAGAGAAGAGAGATCGAGAGAGAAGAGAGAAAACTACCAGCTTCCAATACACTGGAGTTGACATAATCTTCATCGTTCTCGTTGAAATTCTCTGCAGTGCTTCCAGTACCACCATCAGAATGAGAGCTGAAAAGACATCTTATACTCTTACTACACCTCCGAAGAGTGACTGTAGCAGCAACCTGAGACTTGACAGTTCTTGTCTGATTACCCAAGAATTGGTTTCTGAGAAACCTCTGTTTCGAAACAGAGGAGTTGTTGTTGACAAGTGAAGCAGAGACACCTAATTGTCTGGGACTAACACTTGGGCAAACAACTGGCGCTTGAAGCGACCTCATCTTCTTCACTCTTTTTTGAAACAGAACCCATGAAAAATAAATTCAATCATAAAAATGAAAACTTTTTAGTATCCAACATTAAATCACACCTCAAAACCCTAACTTTGAGTCTCAAAATCACAAACGAACTCCAAAAAATACTAACTACTTTGACTAGCAAGAGAAATCACTGATCCCCACCTAAACTAATTTGAGTTATTTCTAAAAATGGACGATAAAGTTATCAGAAACAATCATCGGAGTATTCTGAATCAGAACAAGTGAAAACTAAAATTTACAACATCTAGTAGCTGAATTGACCAAGCAATCACATCAAATCTTTTGAATCGCAGAGATAAACTGTAATCCAAGTACGAGAAGTAGTGACATTTTTACCTAAAATTTCGTAAAGATTCGATTGGATAGATCAACAGATGATGATGACTAAAGGGAAGATTCTCGCACACACAGATCAACAACGAAGCAAATGAAAGAGAAAGCGAAAACAAACTCGGTGACTATGTCAATTTTAGCGACTCATGTTTAATTAAATTGACGAATTTATCCTTTTACCAATCTCTTGCGTTTAGTTGATGTTTGGTCGGGAGAGAAGGATAAAAATGAGAATTCAGGTGTATAACAACAGTGATGACGTGAAGAGTTAACTCGTAAAAAACTGACAAGTCAGCAAGTAACAGTCGCCGATTAAATCAAGCCTAAGTGGACGCCACGTGTACGGTGCTTGTGTCAGGATGGTTTTGGATATTGGATAAGGCTGTTGGATTGTACTCTCAAACGGGATAATGACATTAGTGGGATGTGTGAGACTGTTTTATAGCTCCCGAAGTAAATATCACCAAGATGGGCCTAAGACAAAATGCAAACATCGCTAAAAGTAAATATCACCAAGATGGGCCTAAGACAAAATGCAAACATCACTCGTTATGACTCTTTAATTACAGAAACGATCTTGTCACGGTCAGTTTTTTTCTTTTCTTTTTTCTCTCTGGCAGGTTTTACATATTAGACCATCTCCATCGCTTAAGAAGTCTAATGAGGTTCTTATTAATATTTTTAATATATTTTGATTGTTTAATTATATTAAATAATTAAAAAAAAAGTTGAACTAATTAATTTAAAGCATATGACATTTGAGATTCTTAACTATTGTAATTAGAATTATTATTTTAGAGATTTAAGAGGTGATTCTTAATTCTCTCTCATCATTTACTATTAATTTTTATTATTTTAATATTAAAAATCTCACTTAAGAGCTCATATTGAAGATGCTCTTAGGAAACAAAACCAATCCATAATAGAATATAAGATACATCACTCGTGAAAAATAGAAAAGTCCCAATTCAATCAATTAAGAAAAGGAAAAACGTCCATTTCACGTCAACTTGGGTAAGTCCTAAAGAGGTATTATACATATACATAAAAAAGAGGTATTATATATATATATATGTATATGTATTAGGTTACTCTGGTATATATATTTACTAATCAAAAGCGATATTTATAAACCTCAAAACGGTTTCGTGGTCATCATCGTTCCACTGCATAACATACAGGTGTATATTCAAACTTTATCATCTATATTTAACTCAGTATTTACATGAATACAGGAATTGAATTTTAAGTTAATTAATAATTATAAATTAGAACGAATTCCAACAGAAAATTACAGCGAATACAAACTTTAATCAATATATATATATATCTATATATAAGACGTTTAAGCTCTCTATTCTTTTGGGGGGGTTTAATCCTGATAAAGAAAGTGATATATTGTTGAAATTTCTCATTCGGAACCTTCTAACATCGGCATCTTTACATAATGTAATTTTGTCTTATACAATATTTGATGTTTGTTATACTCTATATATTTTTTTAATAATTAAGAGTTTGAATAATAATACTTTTTACATAAATATTAAATCAGTCCTTTTTAAAAACTTAGTTTCTTTCTTTATCTGATGGTTATAACTTATAACACACGTGAAACTCGGGAGTCAAATGATTACCACAAAGAGTTTTACTTGATAAACCCACACACACAAGAGTTGACACAAACGTTAACACATATCTTCACATACCGAGAATCTAAGGACCATATTTTTCGCCACGATACAAAAAAACAAAAACCTTAATGTGTTTCTGTCCCCATTTTGTTGTGTCGTTGTCGTAGTGTAGGCACAACATTTATCGCTGGAAAATACTTGAATTCACTCTTTAGATGAATCTTTTTGTTTACTTTTTTTTTCTTTAATCAATCAAAATATGCAATCTAATATTATTATTAATTATTTTTTTGAATTTAATTAATTAATCATTAATCATTAAAATAATAATTAAAACTAAATAAATAAAACATATAAATATAAAACTATATATATTAAAACATATAAAATAAATTAAACTAAATATTTTTGTATCACTTATGTATAGTTTTATATGTTTTATTTATTTAATTTTAAGTTATTATTTTTATTTAAACAAGAAATAAAACAAATTAAAAAATTAAAAATTTTTATCCTTGAGTTCGCTGAGTTGTATCTCTTATAGTATAGTTTTATATATTTTATTTATTTAATTTTAATTTACTATTTTTTGTTAAATATAATATTATGCAAATAATCTTATTAGATGAATTTTCTTAATTTGTTTTATTTATTTTATTTGTTTAATTTTAATTTTAGCTTATTATTTTTCTTTAAATATAATTTTAATTGATATATTTAGATTGATTATATTTGAAAAGAGTAATTAATGATTAACTGATTATATTTTAAAAAAATAGTTAATGATAATATTACATATCATATTTTGATTGGTTAGAGAAAAAGTAAAAGGTTCTTTATCATTGATGTAATGGAATTGTAGACTAGGAGTGTTCGCTAATTATTGTATGCAGTGCAAATTTTGCTTTCTCCTTGCTAGAAAAGAAAACAAATTGGCAAAATTTAGATTTATTACTTGGTTGGTTATATTCACTTAACTAAAATCGAATCATGCTGACTAAATTTTTCTTACTACTGTATTTAACACTGTTAAACTAGGTTGAAATAAATAGAAAATATAGTCAGAAAACACTCTAAAGTTCTTGGGTACATTTTTAATTTCAGAGACTGTTTAACCATCCTTTGCATTCACAAATGTATTATATTTTCACGTACTATAATCATTTAGTCATTTTTTGGTACTGGATTCTAATAAATGCAACTTGAGAACATTAGCAAATAGTTTAGATCGATAATTAAACATCGATACGTTTATTAAAACCCTCTGATAATAGTTTACACTTGTACACTTTTTTGTGTGTGCAAAGTTACCACTTGTACATAACCACAAATCTAGACGAAATAACCAGAAGCTAGTTCTTCCAACTCCGGCGAAGGTTCAAGCTTAACCGGAGAAACAGAAGGATCCTTCACAATCTGTCGAATCTCCGATTTATCACCCCATAAAGTATACTTAAGAAATGCAACAACAATCCCACCGACAAATCTCCTCATCTCACTTTTTTTACCTTTCCCGTTCTTACACAAACAACCCGCCATAAACCCGACAAAACCGGGCAAATCATCGTCCAACATATCCATATGTCCATAATCCGCAGCCACGAAATGGGCTTTCGTCGCCTTACACTCTTTATAAAACTCCTCGTGGTTCAAGCCCGTTGGTGCACACGGAGGCATCACCGTGTTCTGCTCCGGTCCGAGTCCGGTTCCCACTACTGTAACCGGTATGTTTAGGTCGAACGATTCCGGTTTATACGTTAAGATATGCGGATCGGTTCTTATGTATTTGTTGACTCCTGCGACTGGGTCGATTCCTATTAGAGCTGAAAACTTTATGGACGGGTCTAGTGTTGCGGCGTGTCCTAACGCAACCGCAAACGCGGTTTTCCCACCGCGGCTGTGGCCCACGAGTGCGGTATATTTGCCATTAGCGCTAACCGAGTTTGGGAGGTGAGCTTTGAGGTTTTCCGATGTCCAGTTTATTACTTTTCCAGCATCGTCCACTTCCACTTGACCTCCCGGCGGCAATAATTTGCACAGCTGTCATTTCAAGAAAAAATGTTTTGGTTTGTTTATATCATTTGGAAATTAAAATTTTTATAATATAGAGTTATTAATACCTGTGGGGCTACAAGAATGTAGCCATGAGAAGCGATGTGGTTAAGAACATCAGAGTAGTAGTAGTTGCGAAGGTAAAAGCCATGGAAGAATAAGACGACGGGATAAGTTCCGGCAACTATTGGGGAGGTGATTTTCACCGGTTTTGGCGGTGCCGTTAAATCATTTTCCGACGGATCAGCCGTTATCACGGTTGTTGGAAGGCTGCCTATCTCAAACGCCGCGGGAGTTTCCGCCGAGGAAAACGTCGGGGTATAATCTATCGTAGCCATTTTTATTAAAAGGTAAAAAGGTGTGTTAAGTTTTACGTATGAAAATGAAAATCTCGAGCTTTTGTTGTTTGCATTTATATAGGAGATAATCTATAAACGTGAAATTTTCTTATCCATTTTAATTATGTGGTTCTCGGCTTCCGCTTCTCGTAACAAATTTAATAAAATTAATGTTGATAAATGAATGGGCTGCTCAAATAAAAGAGCACGTGTTGATTCCAATCGTTGCAAGTTATTTTGTTTCTTTCATCTTTGAATTTTTATTATCAAGGAGAAATTTATAAATGGTGGAACGCAGTCAAAGTACACAACGCCGAGATGAGTCAATATACACAACGTTGAGAGGATCCTCCTCTGGATGCAAAGCCTCATAACAGACAAAATACAAGCAATAATCTATAGAAGTGTTACAAGTGTATATAGTGTGTGGAAACAAAAATATATAAGTGATGCAAACTTATATAATTACCCTACAACAGAAGAACTATGCCTCGTTTAATAGCAGTGGTAATTTAATAGAGTTAAAATCATATAGTTTAGAAACAGAAGAAACATGGTACATGACTGAAACGAAGACCACCAATTTAAGCATCACTGACAAAAAAAAAAGGCATGATTCAGATTTTCTAAAAGTTTTATTATTCATTCAATTATCTAACAAAAAAATAAGATGTATCGTCATAAGTAAAAATAAAAATAAAAATACATTTATACTGTAGCTTATTGTACTAAGAAAATACTAGTTTAATCGCATAGGACGTGGCACAAGTCCTCTGTGCGTGTGCAGCGATTTCTGTTCTTCCCTAGACGCACGTCACGCCTCACGAACCTCCGTCTCTCCCTCAGTCTATCAGATCGATTTTGGCTATGCTGTCGTCAAGTAATTGAAATCGCTCCCAGCCGTTGGATCCAAACCTGTGTTGGTATGGTGAGTCCTTGTTTCTCCTTTGATTGCTGGATTTTGTCTCCAGTTTTCACTGTATAGTAGTAACATTTGGATTTTAGAATCATCTGTTGATTTCATTATTCCGTTGCATTAATGATTCTGTAAACGATAACATCAGAACTGGAATTGAAAGTTCACTATTTGTTTATATACTAAGTTTCTTCCTCTTATTTGACTAAGTCTCACATCCGTTATTTTGTTCTCCTTTACAGGCCTAACCACTTGGCTACTGTGGTAAGCTGTTCTTAAAGGATTATGGGGTCAGTTTGCTGTGTGGCTGCTAAGGACAGTAATCTTCATAGTGAACCTGGAAGTGGAGCTATTCATAATCCAGTGTGCCCACCACCATGGAGTTTTCGACGGGACAATAGGAGGCGTGTGGCTGATGAGATTAAAGATTCATCTTTTCATAATTCTTATGCTGGGAATAGAGGAATTAGTATGGATAAGATGTTTTTAGGCTTTGAGAGAAGACTTCCTTCTGAAAATGGAAGCTTTCCTGCATCTCAGAGATCTGCAAACTCAGAGATGGCCACAACTTCTTCCATGATTCAGCTTCCTTTAATGGGCACCAGTCCAATTATTCAATCTCCTTCAGGTAATTTCTCTGACACACTTTTTTTTTGGAGTTTAGGAAAATGCAGCAACTTTCAGTTTCATTGTAGTGAATGATTCTTGCGTACTACATCTTTTGCTCTCTCTCTGGGCAGATGTATCCTTGGCAAGCCCTGTTTCTGTTGAGGTGAGAACTTTGCTCCAATCAGAGTCTAATTGTATTGCTTTATTGTCCCTTATCATGAGTGTTTCCCCTAGGAGACCTCTCTTTTCTTCCCTTGAGAGTGTCTTAACTCTCTTGGCTTTTAATTCTTCAGGTGAAGAATTTAGTTGACTCACCAGATATTCTTTCATCACCTTTACCAAAGCCTTCAAGTTCCGATCTTCCATCAGCTCACACACATTCGCTTCCTCCCAGATCAACTCCACTTAGACGAGCTCGAGGTTCACCTGTGCAGCAGTTGTTTAGGCAGGTCTCTGATAGTCAAAGTTTGAGATTGAAATCTTCTAATAATAACTCAACCTCTGAAGGAAGATCCTCCTTTGTGCTTTCCACCTGTAGCAATGACTTGGCCACTGGATCGCATTATGCTTCTTCTGAAGGTGACTGGTCCATGAATGCCTTTTGGAGCTCGTGGCTCAATCTCAGAAGGAGATATGTTCGTTAGATAGTGAGCACTTACGCTCTGAACGACGGAGACTAAGTGGGTGTAGTAGTAGATTCTCGTTTTCTCCTTCTGTAGATCAGCAGAGTTGTGGGAATTGCTCAAAGCTTTTAACTGAGAGGTCTTCAAATGCCAGATTTGACCTACCAATTGTTGCTGTTCTAGCATGTGGTCATGTTTACCATGCGGCATGCTTAGAGACAGTGACAAGTGAGACGGAAAAGTATGATCCTATGTGTCCCATATGCACAGTTGGTAAGTGGTCGAGGAAAGCAGAATTGAAAGCAAAGAACTACAGAAGATGTAAAAGCCGTGTTGTAGATAGCTATGTCCGCAGCGAAGGTGATGGTTTTGTGTTTTATAAAATGGGAAAACGAGAAGGAAATGCTCTGAAGATGGATCCTAGTTCGAGTACCAAAGGCTCCACGTCTAAGTCTTTTACGAAATGGAACTTTGGTTCCATCAGCTCTAAGAGGAATAAAACCTTAGCCAGGGATTCTTCATCGAAGAAGAGCTTCTGGTCCAGACATAGTGATAAAAGGCTAAGTCATTCTTCATCAAGCATTGAGGTAAAGATATATACATTACCTCTAAAACAAAGTTAAGTTCCTCAACTACTAAAACTTCCTTTACTGCATTTTCAGGGCCTTAATCTGACAACATGAGATAATCTCATCCATAACTAAAGAGGTCTAGCTTTGGATTAGAGAGAAGCTGCCTTTTAACGTTTTGTTTTATTGTGTTTCATTGTTACGTTGGAATTATGTTTACCAATGAAACAAACTTGCCAATTTGGAGGCATGCAGAAGAAATAAACAGGATAAAGCTTTAATCTGTCTCTACTAAAAGTCACTAATTCTTCTCAGTGCTCAAAAAGGGTTGTCCATCTTCTCGACTATGCTTTGCAATCCCGACTTATACGAAGGATATAGCAATTTCACTCCAATTTTATTCTTCACGTGTTCGTTACTGACTCGTTTTTCGCCTCTCAGTGAACTCTCCTCCCGAGATTCATACAGAAATGGAAATGGTTTTGTTTCGATATTCCCTGGCCAACGTTTTTCGATCAACTCCAAGGCATATTGAAACACCTCTTCTCTTGGTGCTGGATCATCATCAACAATATTGTAGATTTCCCTGTGATAATGGTTTGATTCATCAGCCTCAAGAGAAAATGATCATATATTGACTGATCTCATATACGTACCCTGATGATGGCTTTTCAGTGGCAGCTTGAAGAGTTTGGCATATATCTTCAACATGGACTCTCGATGTGAATTTCCGCGATGCTCTTCTCTTTTGACCTTGAGACAAACGCTCTCGCTTTAACAAAGTATCAATAGCACTGGAACAAGAAGCATTCGTTTTTTTGAGAATCAGTTTTAAAAGCCTGTTTAAGTAATACATGCACAAGCAGAAGCTGTAAACAACCTTCGACCAGGTCCATAGATACCTCCAAGTCGAAGGATTTGAGTAGAGACGCCAAGATCACGACCCAAGCTTAACCAACCTTCCTCTGCAGCTAACCTCAGTTTAGCTGACTGAGTTTTAGGATTTGGAGGATCACTGCAATTGAACGACCTTAGAGTCACCATCTTAATCTTATTATGGTAAAAAAGAGATGAAATTTAGAATCATAAGAAACTTAACTCTTCGTTGACCCACTCACCACCATAATCTCCATACACACCTGCAATAGGAATTCCACATAACAAAATATCATCTTTTACTAAACTAAAACCAAGAACGAAAGAGATTGACCATAAGAAGACGAGAAATGAGGAAAGGACTAAAAGGAAAATACTTGTTGATGAGAGATAACAAAGCCATTGAAGATTTCCATTTGAAAGCTTGTCTCTAACAAGTTGTACATTCCGCAGAATCTTTTATGGAAGTGATCAAATTTTTGTCAGTCAGGCAGAGTTGTCAAATTTGAAAGCACATTAAGCTGTGGAAGAAAGGAAGTTTTAGCTAACCGGATCACCAATGTCTACTATAGGTGGAATCGAAATGAGCAGGTGCGTATAATCTTTCACTGTTTCTAGTACACTCCATCTGATTAAGTTTAAAGAATCAGATTCATAGATTACAACCACGGAAGATAATCGTGGAAGTGCTGATAAGAAGAACACTTACTGAGGTGAATCTGCAGAAAATAGATGAAGATCGATTCCTCTCTTTTCCCATTCTTTCTTCTTTGAATCACTCCTGCAAGTCCCTGAAACCACCCTAAACACCAATAATGTTAATATACCTTCTTCCTCAACTCTTTGAAATTAGCTCAATCTTCAAATAACATAAGTGATCATACGCATAAAGGAATAAATATTGCCAACAATGATCAGATTTGATATCATTATATGAACCTAGCTAAGACTAAGATCCGAAAGATCGTATCACTAGAACTTCTTCTTGTAAACTGATTTAATATACACAAAGACATAGGATAGGCGAAAGAGAAAAATTGATATCAGACCAGTTTGCTTCTTTGAGCTGCTGTGCAAAAAATCCTCCGACGAATCCCATTCCGAGAATGAACATACGGTTCCGGGATTCTGAATCTGGTGCACCGAATCGAGAATCACTGGTCGCTGATACTGGCCGGAAAAAGTTGATTCTTCTACGATTTTCGGAATCAAGTGGTTTAGGATTAAAACGGAGAGGAATCTCTTTCGACAACCTTGGTAACTGTAAAACCGCCATTGAAATCGGAGGACCTCTGTAGTCTGATTCTCTGAGGTCTTTCCTACTTCACACTGAGTCACTGATTCTCAGTCACGATGAAACTACGTGCCGTTTAAGTAGCACAGTACACAGCAAAAACACCAAACCCAATACTCAAAACAGCATGCCGTTTCTACAATCCAGTAAGTCTCAAGTACCAAACAAACATATTTTGAAGAAATTTTCTCCATTTAAACGAAACGATGTTCACACTCGTAAATAGTCTGTGTTAGTATATTAATAAGAATGTTCACACTCGTAAATAGTCTGTGTTAGTATATTATTATATACTGTATATATATGTGTGTGTGTGTGTGTGTAAAATGCATGTAATTGAAAAAAGTGAAAACAAAAATCAAAAGATGTTCACAACTGCAAGTATTCTTTATACCACCGTGAAAAACTTATACACACATACCAATATTGGACTTACAAAGTGTATTATACACAAAAAGTAACTCTACGCATCTACCATATATTCCACAGATATGTGTTTGTATTATGCCTAACTATAAGAATGCAAAAAGCACTTTTCTTGTGCTTCAAGAATCATGATCTGCGTGCCAAGAACGATCATTTCAAACAACGAAGTCGTGTAAGTGATGGGAATTGGAGAATCTGCTTTCTTGCTGGTTGCTTCCGCCAATGTAACGGTAATCATCCACACCAAACCCGTGATAGTTCATCAGAGTTTCGTAATCAGCTGACCGGCTCATCTGTTGCTGTTGTTGTTGTGGCTCATCATTATTGCCTGAAACACGGTCTGGTTTAGTTTCTGATGAGAAGACAATGTTTGTTGTGTCTGCAGATGAATAAGTGAGGTTGTTGTTGTTGTTGTTGTTCTCTTGCTGCTGCTGCTGCTGCGAGGAGGAGTCTTCTTGGTTTGTGCTGTTGGGTTCTTGAGATGATTTGGAGATTAGTAACTCAGATTCATCACCAAACTCTTCTTTGTACATCTCTTCAATCATCGGTTTCCATAGACGAACTCTCGCGTTTATGAACCAATTAGCAACCTAATTACAGAGCAGATAAAACAGAGTGACTCAAACAGAACACACACAAAGATTGAAACTTTAAGAAAAGACAGACAAAAAAAACTCTCTTTACCTGGTTTTTCGACAGTCCTGTCTGTTTCGCAAGCATGATTTTCTCAGATTCTTTCGGGTATCTACAAAGAAAAAGCAAACATAAAGTCTCTTAAATGGTTATCAGTAATGGGAGATTTAAAAGGTTGTGACTTGTGAGAGAAGAAACACATACGGATGAAGGAAATGTTCAAAAAGCCAAGCCCTAAGAACAGAGACAGAGTTTTCAGGGAGTCCTCTTTGAGGTCTCCAAGCGGGACGAACCATTCCAAGCTGTTGATGCAAAGCTCTCTGCTGTCTCAACCGTTGATCTAAATACCTCAGCCTTGGTATTCTCTCTCCCTGTTGCTCATCCAAAGACTCTCCTCCTTTCTCCCCAAGTTTCTCTCTAATCATCTGAATCTGTTCCTTTATGGAATCACGAAGAGCGCGAAAATGGCGCGAGATTCGGTTTAGAGCGACTGCTGTGTAAGGCTTAGCTGATCCAAGTCCAGCTACTATCTCAAACGATGAAGCTAATGCTTCCATTTGGTGATAATATTGGTTATACCTTTTATCTACCTGCAAAATCATTAACACATAAAACTCAATCAGGGGTTTAAACCAATCCAAACTTCTAATTGATATAACCATTCCAAACATTAAACCAAAGAAGACATAAGGTTAGTTAAAATAACTACCTCATCAAGCATAGTCAAAAGCTTGTTCTTCTTGTTCTGAAGCTCCTCACGTTCATTTGTAGATAACTCTATTGATTTCCCATTCGAATCATTCGATAACTCGCCACTTCCTCCTCCTTCTATCTCCTTAGAGCCATTGTTAAATTTCATCTTCTTCTTCCCAATTTGGTTTAGTTCTTTCTTGACACTAACCACTTCATCAAGCAAATTCTGAGCCGGTTTAAGATAGCGAGAACGCAAAACGCTGCTCATAAACCCTCCTGGTGTTTCATTATAACGAAAACTGTTGTAGTATCCATTTCCTCCTCCATTATTAGCAGCATAGCCAGAGGAAGGATCAGATTGACCTAACAACAACATTTCTTTGCTCTTCACACTGATCTCATCATCCACATTAAACGATGACGTTTCCTTGATTGAAACTTCAGAGTTTTGTGTAAATCCCATTTGGTATTGATGGTAGTGAAACGGAGCAACAGAGATCTGAGTGCCGAGACTTAGAGACAGTCCTTGACCGTCGTGAAAGCTTAGGTCGTTGCTCGAGACGGCGCCGTTTCCTGTTGTAACGTCTCCGTTGAAATTTTGAAGACCTGTTACGATGTTTCCGGTGGTGGGTGGGATAAAGACCATCTCGTTCCGAACATTATCACCGCCGGCGAATGATGCGGCGGCGGAGGAAGAAGAAGCTTGTTGTTGTTGATGGTTGAGAAAGATTGGTTCTTGCTGGTAACAGCCGACATTACTTGGGTAATAAACCGCCATGGTTTTTTAGTATTTAGACAGCTTTTTGTTATGAGATTTTTTTTATTACAATGAGTTGTTAAATTCGATGAGTTTGGTCGGATCCTGCAAAAAGAGAGATAGAGTCGTGTAAGGTGGAAATTTTTAAAGTTTCTGATGGAATCTAAGAGAGGTTAAAACATCGTAATCATTCACACCAAACAATTTTTTTATCATCAACAGTTTCGAAAGCAACAAAGAGAATCTGACCAAAATTTTCCGAGGATTAAAGTCAAATTTTGAATAAAGTATATGTTTTTCGTGTAGAAATGAAGAAACCCAGAAAACCCAATTCAGGAATTGTGTAATCGTAGAGGAAAATCCGATCTACGGAGATGAAATTGGAAAGAAGAACCAAAAAAAACCCTAATTGGAAGATGAAACAAAAAATGCAGAGTAAAAGAAGTTGTGTAGTGCAACCAAGTGACTCAAAAGCAGAGAAGATTCAATTATTACATAAAGTTGTTTTTTTTTTGATGATTTCATCTCCATATGAGAATTTCCAAAAAGAAAGGGAGAAAATAAAAAATAGAAAGTAAACAAGAAACACAGTACAGATCAATCATAGAGAGAAGCAAGAATCAAGAACTTGGATTTTGAAGTTGAAAGAAAAAAACTACCTGAGTTTAGAGAAGAATGAAACTTTAGAAACCCTAGAGATTGTTTTTGTGAGTGTGGATGTGGTTTAATCAGGAAACACAAAAGCAGAAGAGTTTCCAACAGTTGAAGACAAAAAAAGATTTGAGAACCCAATCCCGAGAGAGAGATAGAGAGACGATTAATAATTGCAAATTCTAAAATATAAAACAAATTTTTTTATTTTCACTCCACAAGAACAAAACCAACCCGACTTATCATTGGGACATTAGACAACCAACCCAATTTAAAAAAATTAAAACATTTGTTTTATTTATACAATATCAACAATAAAATAATGACACTACCGGAAATTTTTGACAACCGCTACCTGTAATTTTTAATCTTTTCCGGCAGAAGCTTCTGTACAATCTTATGCTTTGAGTATAAATAAATTAAATGAATTTTTCTGTGCCAACCATTCTTAGAGAAACACGTGAGCGCATAAAAATCACCCGTTTTTCGGATTAGGGATAATATTTTCTTATGACGACTTTTTGATACAAATTTAACGATTCCACAAATAAATGAGTTTTATCGATTATGAAATAATTGAGTGATGTTGTGTTGTCATTGACTTGACTCATACTACTTTCCCGTATTTTTATGATAACTAAATACAAACAAAAAAAACGCAGGCGAGAATGTATTAGTTATCAATTATTCAAAGATGAAAGAATTTCACATTACAATATACAAAACTAAAAATTAAAATAATACATGCAATTATTTTTATGGTTAATAGTTTCATGAACGATTTTACAACATATACTTCTATATGTTTTACAATAATCTATGATAGACGATTAATATTGGTCTTTATGAATCTACACTAATTTGGATTTTCTGAGAATCGATACCAAATATATATATATGTATGGTGTAGAAGTACTTAAAGTTTGGTTAGACATTTGACGAAAGAGCTTCCGCAATATATTTGTCAACATTTTTTTACAAAAAAAATATATACATATATAATATATATAAATATATATATATATATATATATATATAGTTGTCAACATATAACTAGTACGTATAAAAAGAACCTAATCTACCTATTTATAAAGGAAATAATCTATAATGCGTAAATAGACACAGTTTATATATACGAAATCAATACTCATATGCGAAACTTTAACGACTTCCTGATTTGTGTACGTGAGGCTCCGAAATATTGAATTTATTTTTCGATAAAAAATATTGAAACTGTTACCTGCCACATATTATATGTCTGTGTTTGGGTTCCAGGTTTAAAATGTTTATGTATAAAAAATTGTTCCCTTAATTAGCAAAAAAATATTGTTCCCTTGCTTTCATCATACATAATTCTAAAGTACGATAAATTGGATAAAATTTCAAACATATCTTGATTTATTAATTAAACTTTTGAGTGCGTTGTAACTATATCAAATATTATTATTTTTGTTTGAGAAATTTTTGATATATAACGGATATTCAGTGATGGTGGTGGCGGAAATTAAACTCCATCAAATAAAAACACAGAAAGGCGATTATAGGTAGAAACTTGAAACTACAAAACTACCCCTGAGAAGCTGGTTTAAGGAGGAAGAGAAAACAAAGGTGGGTGAGTGTCTGCTCAATTGCTTAATTGAGGGATTAAATGACTTAACAACCAGTTGGTGAGTCCCTCCTTACTCTTCTGTTATACCCAATTCTTTCTAAGTTCTTGTCTTTTTGTTTTTTCTTAGTTCTAAACCTGTTACTTATACATTGTATATATATTCCATCTCTTATAGTATATGTTTGTATTTACATATTCCGTATTTTATAGATCCACTAACTGAGTTTCTTTCTTCTGATTTTTAATATATTAGTTTTATCTTCAGTAGGAAATAAGAAACTATTATAGTAAAAGAAACCAAGAAAAACTCGTTTTGGTTTGTTGGAGATTGGAGTTCGAGCAGCCGACACAAAATCATTTGGGAAGTACCATTGTGTTGGAAAATTATTATTCATATGTTTGAGTCTTTGAGATATGATTATATATATTGACTTTGTTTCCACGTGGATGTTAAAAATAAATACATAGGCAGTTAGCTGGTGAGAGATGGATTAAATGTAATGAAATTTGAGATAATTAATTATGTAATTGTTGTTATAATATTATGATGACGATTTTCTAAAAACGTATTATTATAATTATGACAAGTGTTTTAAAAAACAAAAATATAAAAACATAAGATGACGATGAATGATGATGCGAAACGGGAAAAAGGTGTATGAGTAAGAAACGAAGACCTTTGGGTTGGAGGGAAAAGGTTAAAAGTCTAATTCTTGCCAATTGTCAAATACATTAATTACATGGATATCCAAAAACTTTATACTCCATAAATAGCCACAAGTTATGGCCGTGTAACTAAAAAGCAAATGTATTTATTGCGACATACATTGTTGGACCATATAAATGACGACGGATCATCACCACTACATTTCATGTTTGTAGATCGAAATTGTTGGCAATGGTCACCCCACTACAAATGAGTCATTATGGTCAGTCGCCAATATTAAAACCAAATAGGACCAAACCAAATTTGTATCAGCAAAGCTAAACTGAAGACTAGCAGCTTAATGTTAAATTGTTTTCTGTCAAATAATTTTAAATTGTTTTTATTTTTAAGAAAATGAGATTGTATTGCTGGAAAGCCAAAACTAAAGATGGATTAAACCGAACTGACTGTAAATTCGGTTTCAATTAGGATAAATATTATGAGTTTAGTTTAGCAAAAAAGGCTTTTTAGGATAACCAAAAGATTAGGCCTTAAGGTCCATTATAATGTTGACCAAAACAAAATAGGTCCACTATAAATACGATGAGAAAAACGCCAAACATTTTCCTTCTAAATACGGAACACTCCCAAGCCAAGGGAGAATAACAATCGAAGCCATGGCCTTTAAGCTTCCTGTACTTGGTACTTCAGCAGGAGGAACAATAGAGATTGTAGTTAACAGAACACAATACCGATGTCGACAAAAAAAAATAAAAACACAATACCGTGAAATTCTATGTAACGCCATAATTTGTTATATGATAAGATAAAATGTTATACATTCATATAATAGAATCAAATATGTACATAATTCTAAATACTAGTGTGCGTTATATAGTAAAATATGATATGGTATGTCAATGATTTTGTAAAAAGAAGTGCGATATGATAAAGTTATAAAATGGTAACGTGATAAATGTTGTTCAATCTATATATATACATTATAGATGCTTTTTTTTCATGGGAAAGTTACAAGAAAGCAATCAAGTACATAGTTGTGGACGGCATGGTTATTATTTGTATATATATTGGCCATGTGATGGCAAACATTTAAAAATTGAAGTAATCACTAAGCTCGATGTATATAAATCCCACCTTTAGTCTCTTTTCTCCTACACTTAATCTTCATCCTCTTCATCACATCCATAGTCTACAATCAGGTTATTCCTATCCCTTTCTCTTAATATAAATATGTAAACACACACACACACACATGTATGTACTCACAAAATCGATCTTTTGATTAGTTTTCGTATCTCAAATGCTTTTTGTTCTGTTTTCCTTTAAGACCTAAATATTCATCCTATTGAAAGATATATGTTGAAAATAGTCATTACGCTCGCCAATGCTATTCCCAAACTAAATTCGTATTAGCAAAGCTAAAAACTAGCTTTAAAAAGAATGAACGATTTAGGTCCATCATATAAGGAAAACGGCAGCATTTTCCTTGTAAGTACTGAAAACGACGTGATTTGTAAAATTCTGTAAAAGAGTCAACACTGATTAGCGATTTACCCAATCAAAAGCTCTATCTGAAGTCACAGTGATCCATCTTCTTCTTCTTCTTCCTAACATAGGATTTGATTCTAGCTGGAGAATCCATGGAGAGAACGATGGCTTCACTATGTAATTGATGCTACGTCGTTTTATAACCATTTGAGATTTTTTTTAAACATCAGATAATTTACTCCTTTTTGCTCTTTGTCTCTCTTACTTTACTCTTTCTCACGATTCATCATCTCCTTCTTCATAGAGTCACAATCGGCGATTGTTCTTATTCAGATTTGAGATTATCATACCTATCCTAAGGCTTACGGTGGAAGCTCTGGGATCGGATTTGTACTAAACCGGTTCGAGGAGAGAACAATGGTGAAGCCATCGACGAGTGTGTGGGAAACAATGCAGAAGAAGAGATGGCTTATGATGATTCTCTTGATTTTATCTGTATCAACACTCGGAATGATTCTCGTCAATGCTACTTTTGGTTCCTGTGTAACTAGTGGCAAATTTTGCGGCCCACTCGTGGTTGAGAAGTACGAGATCAGTGACTTTAAGATCCCATCCGTTTCAGGATCGCTGAATCCTCTCAGTTTCATGGAATCAAAGCTCGTTTTGCTTGTTTCTCATGAACTCTCACTCTCAGGTTTATAAGTTCGTGCTTGTGTGTTTTTCCTCTTATGGATTTTTCTCCTGTTGGTTTGATGATTTGGTTTGTGATTGATTTAGGTGGACCTTTACTGTTAATGGAATTAGCGTTTTTGTTGAGAGGAGTTGATGCTGAAGTTGTTTGGATCACTAATCAGAAACCAATTGAAGAAGATGAAGTAGTCAAGGTTTTAGAACATACGATGTTGGATCGAGGAGTCAAGGTTTCTAATTTTAGCTCTCAGTGACCTCCATAGTTGTGTTTTCTTTGATTCTTTATCGTAAGTGTATTGAATACTTTTCAGGTCATTTCAGCAAAGAGTCAGGAAGCTATAGATACAGCACTCAAGTCTGATTTGGTTGTTTTAAATACTGCTGTTGCTGGGAAATGGCTTGATGCAGTTCTCAAAGACAATGTTCCCAAAGTTCTTCCTAAAGTCCTTTGGTGGATTCATGAGATGAGAGGTCACTATTTCAAACCTGATTTAGTCAAGCATCTCCCTTTTGTTGCTGGCGCTATGATTGATTCACATGCTACTGCTGAATACTGGAGGAATAGAACTCATGCTCGCTTAGGGTATTGTTTCCTCCTCTCTCGCAACTTCTTCTTTTTTTCCTTTTACAGTTTTAACTATAATGTCAGAAGCTTAACAGTGTGTACTCTTAACCTGTTGTAACACAGGATTAAAATGCCTAAAACTTATGTCGTGCACCTAGGAAATAGCAAGGAGTTGATGGAAGTAGCTGAAGATAGTTTTGCTAAGAGAACTCTCCGTGAGCAAGTTCGGGAATCTCTTGGAGTGCGGAATGAAGATATACTATTTGGCATTATTAATAGTAAGGCGTCTCTTACATTCTTTATGCTCCTCAGTTTCTTCAAGAACCTTCGAGTTATAACTTAATTGCAGGTGTATCTCGAGGAAAGGGACAAGATCTATTCCTCCGAGCCTTCCATGAAAGTCTTAATATAATCAAAGAGACTAAAGAGGCACCAACAATGCATGCAGTGGTAGTAGGAAGTGACATGAGTGCACAGACGAAATTCGAGACAGAGCTACGCAACTTCGTCAAAGAGAAAAAACTTCAGAAGATTGTCCACTTTGTGAACAAAACAATGAAAGTAGCACCATATCTAGCAGCCATTGACGTTCTTGTACAAAACTCCCAAGCCAGAGGAGAATGCTTTGGGAGAATAACAATAGAAGCCATGGCCTTTAAGCTTCCTGTACTTGGTACTGCAGCAGGAGGAACAATGGAGATCGTAGTGAACAGAACAACCGGTCTATTGCACAATACTGGTAAAGACGGTGTGTTACCTCTTGCTAAAAACATAGTGAAGCTGGCGACAAACGAGAAGATGAGGATGACAATGGGGAAGAAAGGGTATGAGAGAGTAAAAGAGATGTTTTTGGAACATCATATGTCTCATCGAATAGCTTCTGTGCTCAGAGAAGCGTTGCAGCACGCTAAAACTCACTCACGGACTACAAATTCGGATCATTAAACACAATTTAGCACGGAAATGCCAATGTTGCTTCATTTTATTGTACACTCAAGCTTTTCTTATTTAATCTGTTTGTAGAAACAAAACTGACTGGAAAGGAAAATATAAAGCGTTTAGGCACATTTTACATTATTTGCGATTCTTATAATAGAGTCGGTCCAATCATATGAAAGCTAGATGGTATCGTTTTGTGGAGAAGAGATGACTTTCAGAAGAGCTTGAAACAAGATCTGTTGTTGTAAGGCTTATTGTTGCCAAGCCAATGCTGCATATGAACTCCAATGGCATCCAAGTAAGAGCTACTCCTTCCATGTAACCCCAACACTTGTCCTTGTGTTGTAGTCGAAGTGAAAAACGTCCCGGTTTCTTCACCGAACGGACCATACTTGCCCCGGCTCGTGTAGAAACTCAAAGACTTGACAACAATAGTTTTGTCTGAATTGTTCAGAGGTCCATAATACCCTGAAATGCAGGTGAGCATTTCGTTTGGATACTCAAGTTTAATCTGCAAAGAGAGATTTGAGGGCATAGCGTTTAATGATGGTTGTGAAATTACTATATTTATATGAAAAAGAAGAGTCGATTTGTTGTTTACCCTGTGTGTGGCGACTCCATTGTTACCACCACCATGTTTAATGGACCAAACAGATTGTCCATTTCTATCGTACTCGACTTGTATTGAAGAGATAGCATCATTTCCTCTCGTTACAAATAGCTGTTTGATCCCTGAATAAACTCCATCGTCCCACGGTTTACCACTCTCGCCTCCCCATGGTCCAGGCCCGCTCGGTGTTGGCTCTTTGACAACTCCATTCTCAACCTACGAAAAAGGTTTTGAACCAATAAGTAATGTGCTATTAGGGTGTAGCTCAAAACCAGATAAGTAGAACCAAACTGAAAAACCAATCCAAAAACCGAATAAGTGTGTTTTAATTTGGTAAAATGACTCTTTAGATATCCACAAACCCAAAAACCCATTCCAAACCAAACAAGAACTGAAACCAAACTACCATGGTGATGGAATCTACAAGTTACCTTTTCTCCATGGCCGTTTGCTGCAAGGACTAGCTTATTAGCCCACGGGGAATTTTCGATTTCCGCGACGCCAGAGTTATTATGAGGAACAATTGCATTGTGAGCAGATGATGGCTTAAGGGAACTTATCTTGCACTCCATAACATGAACACCAATGGAATCAAGAAACAAACCTTCTCTTCCAAGGAATCCAACAACTTTTCCGTCGTCGATTTTATTTGTAAAAGAAGGTCCTTGTTCTTCTCCAAAAGGTCCATGCTTTCCTCTGTTGGTGTGGAAAGTCAATGACTTAATCGCATTAGGTCCCATATACATTAACGGTCCATATGTTCCCGTTATATGAGTTAAAACCTCTGATGGGTAATCAAATACAATCTGCAAATCAAATTCAAACCAAAAAACAAAGAGACTGAGATAATGAAGAGTGTATTTAGCTTTAAACAAACCTGAAAAACGTTTAAAAATACCTTATCATGTCTAAATCCCCCCATACCACCATGCTTGCTTCCCCACACAGCTTGTCCTCTAAAATCATAACAGACCTTCATTGACACAATCCCAACATTGCGTGACAAATTGATTTGTCTAATACCGGTATAGAGTCCATCATCAAACATGATACCACCGGTTCCACCCCATGGTCCATATGTTTTCGCGGCACCTTCAACTTTTGAATGCGACTTCTCAGTTTCTGTCACCAACTGATAAAACAAATTCGATTTATTATTCTTGTAAGACACCGGTAAAAAAAATGATAAGACCTGAATTTTTTTTAACGTATAAAATAAAAATCTTGAAATCACCTTATGTTTGGTGATCTCAGCACCTGCGTGATCTCGAGATTCAAAAGAAGGCAACGTTGGATCTTTCTTTTTGAGGGCAACAACTATATCATAGCTTTGGCCTACACTTCCTTGTATCACTGAGTATTCATGTTTCTTATCACCATGTTGGATATTTTGATGTGAGAGCATAACAACTTTCGAGAAAGGATTATTCTCTTTAGGAATTGGTTGAATGTGAACACCAATAGCATCCAAATACCAACCAGATTCCCCATGGAACCCAACAATCTTCGACTCTGATTTTGGCAGTGCAAAGAATGTGCCTGACTCAACACCAAACGGTCCATATTTTCTGCGGTTACTCTCGAAAGTAAGTGACCGGACACATATATTCCCCCATACGTCAAAGCTTCCATAGGTTCCATGTAATGATATCAGATACTCATGTGGGTAATCAATTTTGACCTAAACAACAAGAGATCAGTGATAAATTCCTGAAGACTAAAATATACATATAGGATTTTAAGAGTCTCAATCATACCTTATCAAACTTCTTGCCTCC
This sequence comes from Cardamine flexuosa, assembly GCA_963555745.1. Lineage (NCBI taxonomy): Eukaryota > Viridiplantae > Streptophyta > Magnoliopsida > Brassicales > Brassicaceae > Cardamine > Cardamine flexuosa. The sequence goes on from OY743214.1 coordinate 6,911,554, forward strand.
CTTTCCTCCACGTTTTTCAGACCAAACCGAGCTACCGTTCTTGTCATACTCAACTTGGATAGAGTCTATACCAGAACCATGCGCTATAATTATTTGCCTTACTGTAGTGTATATTCCATCATCCCAGGCATGACCACTTTGACCTCCCCATGGGCCAACTGATGCAGGCTTGCCTTCACCACTCTGCAACAACCAAGTTCAAGTTAATACTTACATAATCATAACTGCAATATCAGATTTTTGTAGTGGAAATTTCAATATAGAGAAACAGAAGAACAGGGCTAAACAAAAGATTTTGCAAATACCATCCTCAGATAAAGATGATCTCTACAGTCTCAAAGCAAGTGTGAGAAGATCAAGTAAAGAGATAGCTGACTACTGCAACACATAGCTTAGACATTTGATGGGAATTTATGATGGGTGAAAAGGTGAGGTTAGTGGTTGGGGATTTTCTGGAATATATCAAATTAAGTTGCAGAATACACGTATTACTAGGAACTCATTCTGGTATCCACTATCAGAGGAAGTCATGGAGGAAAAAAGAATCTTATTCTTCATAGAATCATATTTCCCAAGATAAGAAAAACAATTTGTTACAAAAGATATGATCCACAGATTCAAAGTTGTTATCAAAAAAGAAAAAAGATAACAAAAACGCTCACTATTTTGAATCTTTCCTAAATCGGTAAAGTTCCCTAGCTGGTGCCCATATTAGTTAAAATGTTTAGATTTCAAGGTACTGTTGGATTTTAGGAAGTACCAAAACTCAACAAATTTTACTCAAGCCATGCTGCTAACTCAATAATCTCTTAATAACTACAGAAAACAATATGAGAATGATATATTACGTGATTATTGGGGTTAAAAAGATAGCTCAAATCAAGTTAAGTCGTACCTTAGTGTTGTATTAAACACTCTACCAATAATCTTTACAGGAACAATCTCCATTCTTAAAGTGGTGCAAGCATCTCGTGTCCTCCAGCATTATCTCACAGCCATATCTCTTAGACACGTATTTTGCAGTATTGTGGCAATCTCGGCACATCCTAAGATTTTTCAAGATCCTTATCGTCTTAGGTGCACCAGATGAGGAAATTAGACCAAAAGCCATGGCAAACTTTTCGCTGTGAATTCCACAAGTTTCTTCCCTTCCTTCTTCCTCAATCCAAAGTTCACCATTATATTGGTCGTTTCTATGATCCAGCCTAAACATTTTTTCCACCCAGGGATAGAGCACATCAGTACACAATTTCGACTGATCACCTGTTGTGAATGTGTGAATTGAATTTCTGACTTCGATCCAGCTCTGCCCAATCGGTTTCTTCAGCAAGTTTTCTCTCCTCGGCTTCTTTCCTTCTAATGATCTCCCAAGTTTTGCACCTAATGCATAGATCTGCGAAACCATATTTTCAGTGACTGGATTTTCAGGTTCCAAGGAGAATAAGTTCTCTGCTGCATGGATTGCCAAGTCAACATCACCATGAATCCTACAGCCAGTCAAGAAGCTTTCCCAGATGGGTGTCTCTGACTGAACATTCATCTCCTGGATAAACTGCAGAGCTTCTTCAAGTCTGTTGGATCTCCCGTACAAAGCGACCATAGCAGAACAATGTTCCAGAGCAGGAATAATATGGTAATCATTCGCTATGCTGGAGAATACTTTCTTTCCTTCTTCTACATTTCCCATTAGACCGTGTGCAAGGATAATACTCGAAAGAGTTCCCCTATTTGGCCTAATCCCCTGCATCTTCATTTCATTAAAAATATCAAGAGCTTGACCATAGCTACCATGTAAAACATGAGCTCCAATCAGAGAGTTCCAAGTTATGATGTCTTTCGTTTCCATACCCTTGAAGATGGCTCCTGCGTATCCTATATCCCCTGACTTAGCATAAGTATCTGTTAAAGCGTTTTTAACAGCATGGACAGCATCTAGGTTTCTTCGCAATACACAACCGTGTATCTCTCTTACCATTTTGGTCCCAAGAAGATTAGCACAAGCGGGTAAGAGACTTAAAATGGTAACTGAATTTGGCATGAAGCGAGAAATCTGCATTTTCCGGAAAAGTTCCAAGGCCTCGTCCTTTTTCCCGTTTTGTATGTAACCAGCAATAATCAGGTTCCATGTTGCAGTATTCCGCTGAACTTTTCCATCTGTTTGCATCCTCTGAAAGAGGTCCATAGCTTCACCCTCATCTCCATTCTTAATATACCCGGAGATCATCGTGTTCCATGTGATAATATTTGGTTTTACATTTGCATCTTGCATCTTTGTAAACAATTCATAAGCCTGCCCACAATAGCCTGCTTGGCAATACCCAGTTATCATTGAGTTCCAAGTATATACATCCTTATTCTTTACCGAATCAAAAACTTTCCTCGCATCTTCCAGCATTCCACACTTCGAATACATATCAACCAGAGAATTTCCCACAAGCACATCATCGATAAACCCCATCTTCACAGCAATAGAGTGAACTTCTGATCCCAGGTTCAGAACTTTTAAACATGAACAAGCAGACACAGCACTCATAATAGTGACTCCATTCGGCACTACACCCGCTAAAAACATCTTCCTAAACATATCTAAGGCCTGAAATCTCATCCCATTATGAATCAAGCCAGAAATCATAGCTGTCCACGTAAACACATCAGCAGTTATACCAAACCTCTCCATCTTCTGCATCAAATCCATTGCAGCATCACATTTCCCTAGCTGGTTATAACCCCCAATCAATATGTTCCAAGTAACCAACCCTGGGGAAATACCTTCTTTTTCCATCTCTTCAACCAATTCTACAGCTTCTTCATGTTTACCATTTTGGCAGTAAGCTAACAGTACTGAGTTCCAAGCAACCACATCTCTCTCCTTCATGCGTCTAAAAAACTTCGTAGCGAAACTCAGTTCACCACATTTAGCATACACAGCTAAAATCGAGTTGCTAACACGCAGACACGAACTAATCCCAAGTTTTATGACCATGGAATGAATCAACTTCCCAGTCTCAACATCTCCACAGTTCGCACATCCCTGTAAAATCTTTGGGAGCAAGAAATCATCAGGCAAAACTCCATCTTCCATCATCAAACGAAAGAGCTTAGAGACTTCTCTCCAACGATTTTCCCTAGAGTAAGCACCAATCATGGCAGACCATGTGTACAGGTTTCTGTCACGCATTGAATCAAACACCTTACGTGCATCAACAAGGCACCCACATTTAGCATACATGCTCAACAGCTTAGTCTCCACAAAGACGTCAGGTTCGGGAAACATACGGAACCGAGCATGAAGGATACGACCCAAATGGACAGAGCCAGAATCAATGCATGATTCCAACAAGTTGAGGTAAGTGCTTCGTTTCAGCTTTGAACCTTGTTGAAACAACAAATCCAGAGCTTTCTCAGCTTCGAGGAGACTTCCGTTTCTACACAAGTAATCCAATTGCTCGTCGGGGATGATATTGGTTTCATTCTTCTTGATGAAAGATAGATTTTTCTTACGGGATTTTGGATGAACTTCATGCAAATTCTCCACTTTTGCTGGAATCTGATAATTCAAACAAGTTTTGGGAAATGATGGTATAAAGAGCTTCTCCATTATCTAACAAATAACTGTTATTAACTACGAAAAACTTATCCTGTATCTCTCTCGTTTACAAAATCTCCAACGAGAGCTTACAGATTACAGAGTAATAAGCTCACGAAGAAGATAAGGAAGAAGAACACAGACCCTCGTTAAATGGGTACTTTGGCAAAAAAAATATGAAACGTTTCGTGATAAGAATTTCAACCTCCAATCAAATTTTGACACGTGGCACATGAATGCTCGCACAAAAACAATCCAAGTTTCAGCGCAGTGATAATTCAAAGTTTATAAAAGCTTTTTGTAACAAGTCCACAATTTCAGATATTCACACTATATTCATGCACCAAATCATTCACTGGAATTAGTTTCGCTGATCTGAAATTTCGCTGAACATCAAACAGATCACATAAGCAAAAGCCAAAGCCAAAGACCAAATAATAAAAGTGTGGTTTTATTGATATGGTCCAGGCTTAAATAGTCAGAAACCACCTTAACTTCTACATTATTCATCTCCTTCTACAATAGTCCTCATTACGATTAGCTAAATTTTAAGAAAACAAACTGGGACTTATTGTTATTATTAAGTTCTCAAACCGATTCAAGCAGTGGCAACACCAGTATGCTTCACAATAGTAGCATGAAGATCTTCCTTCCTTGCACCAACGACCTTATCCACAATTTCGCCAGCTTTTATGAACACAAAGGTCGGCATTGCCTCCACACCAAACTCTTTAGCAACACTCTGTTAAACAAACATCACAAGTATATACTATCAGTGAAATGTGCCACCACTGAAGCTCTAATTCTTTAGCCTTAAGAGTGGGAGAAATTTGTAAAGAAAAGTGTGTGTTTTTATGTTCACCTGAAGCTCATCAACATCAACCTTGAAGAAGATGGCACTTGACATAAACTTCTTGGCGTAATCCCCGAAAATTGGAGCAATCACACGACATGGTGGACACCATGATGCAGTGAAATCAATCACAATCTGAAACCAATGAGACATTATAATAATAACCTAAGCAATCCAAATCCAATTTTAACATAGTGATGACTCTGATCTACAATAACTAAACGAAGAACATAAAAGACACAGAGAGATTCATTTCAATCGCAGATCCAATCGATTTATGTTTGTGATCTACTCCAAAACGTAAACCGAAATCAAAACCTCGTCTAATTTTTTCTGTTTGACACCACGAACAGAAACATTGCCTAATCAAACTAATCGTACGCATGGAAAACGAAAACCTAATTCCGAAATCAAAAAATAAAAATAAAAGAGGAGATTCGAATCGTGACCAGCTTGTTGGATTCTTTGGCTTTTTCGAGTTGTGCAGTCCACACATCGGTCGTGTGGCAACCGATCACTTGTCCCTCTTCTGCTGCCATTTCTTCTGACTCTGAGAAAAGGAAAAATAACAAAAATCTCCGATCACTTTTTTCTTTCTTCCGCCGTTCCTCACGAGCTATCAGCTGCATATACAGGAGGGATTCATATTGACAGAATTACCCCTACAAATTTACAGTTACTACGAAATGGTGTCCAGCTGGACCGGTGGCTCACTTACGGGGCTCATGCATGTCACACCATACCAAACCGCTCGCATTTACTGATTTTTTCGCTTAATACAAATTTAAAACAAATCTGAAATCTCTAGTCACACGAATGACTCATAAAAATATCAGATAAGATTTTTTTTTATTTTTTTGTCAAGAGATAAGATTAGGGATTATTAATTTTTAATCTTTTAGCTCACTTGTGGCTTACCACGACTCACCCTCGTCTTCCTTCACTCTCCAATGGCGCTTCCAAGCATAGTCGTCTCATCTCCTTCCTTCAAATCCACGCCGCCTTATCTCTCCGCCTTCAACTCTAAACCTCTACGTCTTCCACCTACTTACTGGACCGATAATAACCGTCGAAGCTGTAAGCTCATCTCCTCCTTTCGATGCTCATCGTCGTCGTTCTCCGAGAAGCACCACAACGCAAATCCGCCTAAATCAGATGACCTAGTCGAGCTCCCACTCTTCCCACTACCTCTCGTTCTCTTCCCCGGCGCAACAATCCCGCTCCAGATCTTCGAATTCCGTTACCGAGTCATGATGCAAACGCTTCTCCAATCCGATCTCCGATTCGGCGTGGTTTACTCCGACGCCGTATCAGGCTCCGCCGCCGGTGTAGGATGCGTCGGAGAGATCGTGAAACACGAACGGCTCGTCGATGATCGATTCTTCCTAATCTGTAAAGGCCAGGAACGATTCCGCGTCACGGATCTCGTCCGTACGAAACCTTACCTCGTCGCGAAGGTGACGTGGCTTGAAGATCGACCGTCCGGTGAAGAGAATCTAGACGAATTGGCGAACGAAGTCGAGGTTCTGATGAAAGAAGTGATTCGATTGTCTAACAGATTGAATGGGAAGCCAGAGAAGGAATCTCAGGATCTGAGGAAGAATCAGTTTCCGACTCCGTTCTCGTTTTTCGTCGGAAGCACGTTTGAAGGAGCTCCATTGGAGCAGCAAGCGTTGCTAGAGCTTGAAGACACGGCGGCTAGGTTAAAGAGAGAGAGGGAGACGCTGAGGAATACACTCAATTACTTGACTGCAGCTTCTGCAGTGAAAGATGTCTTCCCATCGCAGCCATAGCTTTATCGGTACTTTTATTTCTTAAGCGTTTTTAAGTTATTGGATACATTATATTTTGATCATTTGTGTAAAGTTTCAGAAACGTAGGTAAACTAGATGGTGGAGATGTTTCATAGGATCGTTTATAGTTGTGATTGATCAAGAAAAAATATGGGCTTTTACTTGATTGGCTCTATAGTACCACTTTCATCGAAAAGCATGGTAAAATGTTATCTATAGAAGTTTGCTTAATCATAGGTTCAATGCCAAATCTTTGGTTGGTTTCTATGATCAAAGAATAGTCTAGTGATGCAAGTATGGTTCTTGATACCAAATCCTTGCTTCTCGAGTTGGGGTTTTCGTTGAATAGCCTGTGAAAATGCTATCTATTGAAGTTTGTTTGATCAGAGTTCAATAGCTCATAGCGTTTTAGTACTAAATTACTCTGACGTTGAAGTGGGGAATTCAAAATACATGTCTGATAAGCTTGCTTTGCCTTTTTGAATTTCTTAATACATGATAAATTATGCCTAGTTGAGCTATGCCTATGGACAACTTTGGCTGTTTCAGTTTCTTTTGTCGAGACATAGGCTTAGTTTATTACGTTTTGTGTGATTTGAATTATGGGTCCAGTCTAGTTGAGAGCTTTTATGTATTATATGGGTGGGTCATATAGTTTCAGATCATCAATATTGAAAAAGATTAGTTCTAATGGGTGTAGCGGCGTAGAAACAGTGTGGGGACGTTTCTAATGGTCAAACACGGCGATTGCGTTCAAGTAGGCTTTGCATCCATTTGTAGACTCTAGATTCTAAGTAAAATTTGTCAAAAGCACTAAAGGAATTACCCTCTTAATCTCCCATCTTGTTATGTCCAAATCTCAAGAGATACATTTGACTTGAGCATGATTATAGTTTGCACTGCAGAATCCAATTGCTTATGAAATCTGAGTTCTAAATTTGTGTAGTTAACTGCAAACAATTTGACTCTAATCATGCACCTTTTGAATTTATTATATTTTAACCATCACAAAACTATAATCATATATTGAAATCCTAAATTAAAATTATTTCATGCTTGATAAGTAAAAGTTTCAGATCAATAAAACGGAATGCAACATTGTTGTAATTTGTAAAGGCTACAATTTCATAACGACACGCATATTGATTTGTTTATTTGAGAGCTGCCAAAACCGTTCAGATTTCCAAAACGTAGGAAGAAGTTGGATGGATAATCCCGTAATCTATCTTTGTCGACGGCGAAAATAACAAGTCAACAACAACATATATATACTTTTCATCCATAAAAAACATATATTATAATGCCGTTTTCTTTGTTGATTATTGCTTGAATTTTGTTAAGACATGAATGAATAATTTTACTTCTCAGTGTCATTACTTAATTAATACACACTTTTCTTTTGGATGAAGAAGCAACGCGGAAAGGTAAAACGACGACGCGTAGACAAGAGCTCACTTGATTGACCAGTACGCCGCCATGGTAGACTTCTCTTGCATATATATATATAAAGAACACATCTCTTTCCCTTATCCCAACAAAAACAATATCAGCATCCAAAAATATCACAACCAAATCAAACCTCCGATTTACAAAGTCAAATCGCTTAAGATCTCCGACCGACAAATCATGGCTCAGAACAATCAACCGATTTTTCAGACCAAACCACAAGGTAATAATCATAACAACTAGCTAACCAGATCTCTCCTTTCCTGATCTCCTCTTCTTGCAAACAAAATTTGATTCAATTTTTTCCTCTCTTTTTTACAGAACAATTTGTGCAGATACCAATCAACATCGAGCGTGATTCAACCACACTCATGAACCAAACCGGAAACTCAAACCGGAAACCAAACCACTGGCCAACGATTATAATCTCAATCATCTTCGTAATCGTCGGTCAATCCATAGCGAAACTCCTAGAAAACTTCTACTACGACAAAATCAACCGAAGCGAGTACAGCGAAAACCGTCAAAACGACGGCGTTTGGACTCAAGCTCTTCTCCAAACCGTTGGATTCCCTCTTCTTCTCCTCCCTTTCATCATCATCCTCACCAAGAACAAACGCACCCGTCACCAACAACCTCCGATCACTTCCGATCAAATCCACTACAAATCTTTAGCCGTGATTTACATTTGCATCGGAATCATCATGTCGGTTCAAGGAAGACTCGCCGCAATGGGAAAACTCGAGATTCCATTCGAAATATTCACTCTGATCTACACAACACAGATCTTCTTCACTCCGATCTTCGCAGCTTTCATCAACAAAATCAAATTCAACCGATGGACTGTAATCTCAGTGATCTTAGCTATCATCACCGGAGCTCTCACTTTATCCTCTTCATTCGGCGGCGAGCCAGACGAAGCAGAGGAGAATTACGCAAAAGGCGCATGGGCTGCTCTGTTTGCTGCACTCTGTTTCTCTCTTCTCCTCTGTAACATTCAAAACGTTTTCGACAGTTACATATTCAAACGCACTGAATTAACCACTAGAAAACCAAGCTTCGCCACTGTTTTCGAAGTCTTGATCTTCTCTTCCCTCGTCGCTACAATCATCTCCGTCGTCGGTCTCTTAATCGCCGGCGAGCAAGACGATTTGAAGAGGGAAATGAACGAATTCTCGAAAGGGAAAGGCTCGTATAGGATGGTTATGGTTGGTCAAGCTGTTTCGTGGCAGATCTATTGGGTTGGGATTGTGGGACTTGTCTTCTCTGTCTCGAGCGTGTTGTCGAATGTGATCAGTGTTGTTACGTGGCCGATCGTGTCGGTTCTTGTGGTGCTCTTCTTCAACTTCATGGATGATGAAATCGATGTGTTTAAAGGTGTTGCATTGATTACAGCTTTCTTAAGTGCCGTCGCTTATTTCATTAGGCTTCACAAAGAGAATCGTATGGCCACTTATTAGATTTTGTGTTTTATTTCCTTGATTTTTTGTGGTTAACTTAATCGTTTATTCGTGTGTAAGTAACATCTTCAGTTATAGATGTAAATTTATTTTATTTTTTAACGTGTATGTTTTTCAATAATATATTTGGAAGTGTGTTATTTTTTTCATGAAATTTATCTTTTGGTTGATGATCTCCATGCACTGTCGTGATATAATCACTAAGCTTAACGAAGAGAATCCTTATATAGATCCATCATATGTTTTATCAATTATCGTATGTTTTAAACTTTGTAAGTGCACATATGCGTAATTAAATGCATCATTGAGTTGGTTGGAATGGTAAAATGCAAACCGACACGGTAAGTTAAAACGCATAGATATAGTCTCATTGCATTGACTAGTACACAACCAAGGTTGACCCCTTCACTCTTTGTGTAGAATAAACACCACACATGAGATTTTCCTAAACATTATCCAACCATATCGATTCTTTAAATATTGAATCAAATTATTGAAAATCTCCGACATCAGTTCCAAGCTCAGTCACAGATAACTGAAACCATGGCCAAGAATGATGAGTCAGTTCAAACCAAACCACAAGGTGATACTTTAGCCATATACAATCTTACTATCATCTTCTTCTACTCTGTGAATTGTCTATATTCTCGGATCTATTTGATTCTCAGTTTTTGTTTTTGCTCTCAATTTTGCAGAAAAACATGTTCATATACCAATCAAGATCGAGCAAGATTCAACCACACTCATAAACCAAACCGGAAACTCGAACCAGAAACCGATCCATTGGCCAACTATTATCATCTGCGTCATCTTAGTCATCACCGGTCAATCCATAGTCAAACTCCTCGAAAATTTCTACTATAACCAAATCCAACGAAGAGACTACAACAACGCAAATCGTCAAAACGGCAGCGTTTGGACTCAATCTCTTCTTCAAACCGTTGGATTCCCTCTTCTCCTCTTCCCTTTCATCATCTTCACCGCCAAGACTAAACACAATCATCGTCAACAACCTCCGATCACCTCCCAATCCCATCCATCCTCAACTAAACTCATACTCTCTTTCTCCGGTTGCATCGGAGTACTGTTGACAAATCATGGAAGACTCGCCGCCATGGGAAAACTCGAGATTCCATTAAGAATATTCACTCTGATCTACACAACACAGCTCTTCTTCACTCCCATTTTCGCAGCTTTCATCAACAAAATCAAATTCAATAGATGGATTGTAATCTCTCTGATCTTAGCAATCATCACCGGAGCTCTCACCTCCTCCTCCTCCTCCTCCTTCGCCGAGGTGAATTACTCAAAAGTCTTAATCTCCGCCATTTGCTTTTCTCTTCTCCTCTGTAGTATCGAAAACGCTTTCAAAATCGTCGAATCAACAACCGGAAAAACAAGCTTCGCCTCCGTTTTCCAAGTCATAATCTTGTCATCGATCTTCGCTACGTTCATCTCCGTCGTGAGTTTGCTAATATACGGCGAGCAAGAAGATTTGAAGAGGGAGATGAATGGTTTCTCCAAGGGGAAAGTTGTGTACGTTATGGTTATGGTTGGTCAAGCCGTTTCTTGGCAGGTCTATTGGGTTGGGATCGTTGGACTCGTGTTCTCCGTCTCGAGCGTGTTTTCGAACGTGATCAGTGTCATTACGTGGCCGATCGTGTCGGTTCTTGTGGTGATGTTTTTCAGTGACATGGATGATGATGAGTTTGATGTCTTCAAAGGTGTTGCCTTGATCACTGCCGCCTTAAGCGCCGCCGTTTATTTTTATAAGCTTCACAAAGAGAATCGTAAGTCGTAACTAATTAATCACGTGGCGGCAAATTACGTTAAAATTCAAAGATTTTCTATCTTTTTCTATTCTCTTGGTTTTTGTTGGTGAAAAAAAGTTAATTGTTTAATTCTGTGTGTTAGTTTCTAAATGTATATTTTCGTATTATAAATTGTGAGTTTTATAATATAATGAAAGAACTTGTGATGTATGATATAATGAGTCCTAGTGTAGCTTAAGAACTTGTGATGTAAGATTTAGTTTTGTACATTTTACTCGGAGCATCGAGTACATATTGTTGGAGTTTGTGATAAGAAACCAGAGTAGTGTTTAAGACTTTTCTTATTAATCTGCTTCTTCTTAATTTGCCCGCTACGTAATTATGGATTAGTTCTTAACACATTTCTTAAACACTAAAGAATGAAGACTACTAAATAATTTCTTTATACCAAATAAGTGAATAAGACTCTTCCTATTTCGTTGACTCAGATTTTTTTTCTTTCGCCTGTACCAATATTATCCCATATTAGGATATTCCCATCTTCTTCTTATATTTTCATCCAGATTTTGGTGATTTTTTTGGTTACGGATTATTCAAACACCCCAAAAAAAAAGAAGAGCAAATCTAAAGGGACCAACTTTTTCCACATGCTCGTTGTTTGATATATAGAGAAGTTTTATTTGCTTTTTGGAAAGGGGGTTTTTATAAATAAAATGTCATAGCAGTCATAGACTCATAATCGAATTAGGTATACAGATGTTGTGGGGATGCATAAAAAACCCTATGTTTTAAAATTTTGATCTATGGTCTTTTTTACATTGTCATTGACCATTGACTTTTACTATGTTTCTTGACCCATTTCATTTCAAGTACTTTGTTGATCAAAACAAAAAACTAACAAGTACTTCTCCACTATTTGAAAAAGTAACTGTTTCTATTCATTTTCAAATTCTGCCAAACCTAATGTACTAATAATTAATACCATTGGAAAGGTATTTCTAAGACAAAAACATGCACATAAATGGAAAATAAAATGTTATAAACTAGTTTTCAGTTGACTTGGTACAACAAGTAGTTGAATTACGAAATTAAACAGATATCAAATCTGCTCAATTAACTTTTATCAATTATTTTGTTCTAGTTGACGAACAAACAAAAAATAAACAAAGAAAGTTAATTGACTGAAGTTTTTTTCTTTTCTTTTTTGTCATTTTATTAGTTGCCAATTAAAGCACTAGGCTAACCAATCCTATGAGGCTGCATTAACGAACCAAGAAGTGAGGCAGATTCAGGGAAATTAACAGAAAAGTGTACATTAGCTGAAAATCATATACGCGATATAGAGAGATTTGGAGAAGAGATCACATGTCGCAAGTCAGACAAACTAGACTATAGTATTTGGGAAACTCCCATATAATTATGATACCGATCACTATTGACATTTTCATCAAATGAATTTTAAATATTTTAGACACTAAACAGGCAAGTTAAGTGGGGAGAAATAACATAACGTGATTGAAATTAATATTGAAACATATGTATATTTGAAAATGATATCGAACAAGACAGGAAATTAAGATCGATCTAATCACATCTAATGATAGTTACATGCATACATACAAGTTATTCAAAATAGCTAAGAATGCTTACTTTTCTGTAGAGAAGTAGTAAGTAGATTTAAATGCCCTAGAATACTCTCTATTCACATTCATCTACATCAATTAATACATCACATGCACTGTATTGTTCTCATAATTTTGATGTTTTTTCTTCACAACAATTAAACCTATCGTCCGATTTTCCACGATAAGTCGTCATCTTCATATGTAAGAACGACAACTTGTTTATTAATGTCAACGGAACCAGCCAACAAATTCATTTAGGTGTAGTATTTTAGTCGTCCGATCAGCGAAATTTAGTTTGATTTTCTAAACGGTTTCCATGTTTCATGCAGTGAAACTAAAAATGCTCATTTACTAGCTATGATATAACATAGAGTTAAACTTTGTTTTTCTTATATGAAACAGTAGAACGATGCGACTGGATTTACATTTAAAAATCGATTCACGCGTATATAGGTTTTTGTTATGATGAATTTTCTAGCTACTCTCTGCTTTGTAATAAAAGTGTCAATGTTGAATAGATGTAAGAATATCAAATGATTTATGAACTATAATGATGCTCCACTGTTTTACTGTTGATATTTATCGGATTGGGTAACAGAAAAGTTTTTCTTTTTTATATATAAATAGATTTGAAATTGTTTGCTCAATGGAACACGAAACCTAGTTAAGTCCTGTTTAGATCCGGCAAGCAAACGGATAAACTGGGAAAAAGCAACTTCGAGTTCAACACCAACCAGAAAGCTAATTCACTATCAAACCCACCCCTATTTTTTATACAGAAGGAAACAATTTAAAAAAAAAAAATACCCTATTTTATACAGAAGACAAAACTTTTAAAAAATAATCGTCAACAAAAAAAAAAGATATGTCGATCACATTGGGAATATCAAACATTAAAAAGAACAAGCAGAAGATCAACTTGAAACTCTGACATTAATTTAATAGTAATAATCTAAATATTTGTTTCTCCCAAAAAAAAAACTTAATTATCTCTAAAATTTAAAGAGGGTACAATATGCATGTTAATCAGTACTCACAAACCCTAGCTAGGTACGAAAAGACACCACATTGTCCGACAACAACAAAAACAACTCAAATTAATCATCTCTCGTACTCGTACTTCTCTGATAATTATAAGAGTTATTATTATATTAATTGATCACAAACATTTTAATTAAGGTTTAGCATTTTCCAAATGTTTTCAATCTCAAGACCTAGGAGGTGCAAAGAAACTCGTACCGGCAGCGACAAAGGCGTTGAACGGAGCCGCCGAAGTGTAAAGTGATGAAGGGTCAATCGATCCGTTGTTGCTATTAACGGCGGTCACGGCGGTTGTAGTGGCGGCTGAAGCGGTTGAGTCGAAGAGGTTAAGATGTTGTAGAGAGGTTTCGCCGGTGAGAGTTGAGTTGTAACGGTGGTGGTGATCTGATGGACCTTGGTCGTAGAGAATGCCTTTGAACACGTGTCCTCCGATGCTCACAGCCGTTTGATAAGCATACTCTTCGTCTTCATCGTCGATTGAGCTGACTCTCATACACCGGAAAACCGCCGGTGAACTTATTTCCGGCGGTAAGTCATGACTTGTCTCTAGCCCTAGTTTTCATCAAAAAAAAAAGAATTACTGCAACATCCAAATTAACCCTATTTTCTATATAAGGTAATTAATTATCTTTGTAAGCAAACAGAACATAATCACCTTTGAATAATATATGGAATCAAAACAAATCCATGTTTAAAAAAAAAAAACCATTTTAGTTGGTTTATTAAGTATGTTTTAGCCACATATTGAACAAAAACATAAATCTTTGAAAGTGAGTTTAATTAGTGGATCTTGAAAATCGATTAATTTTTTTTTTCGTCAGGTTTACCAAAGAACAGTGACTGGGAAAAAAGAGTATAATCAAAATCAAACAGCAAAAATCCGATGGATATCCATTAACAATCGAATAATATTTTTACTTTCTTGTCAAAAAAAAATCATAATCGTAAATTTTCATCAGAAAGAAAAAAGTTTGAATGTTTTCTAAATTTTTTTAAAAAACTAGTTCACTCTTATGTTAAGAAGTCAATATGTACCTGAGGAATTAGCATTAACCACACGCGTGCAAACAAGAGTCGAACTACCATCTCCACCGCCATTTTCATTGTCGTCTCTATCTTCATCATCTTCACCACCACCACCGCCGGAGCTAGCCTCTCTTGTCCGCTTAGCTGGCACAGCAGCTAACTGAGCCTGTCTCTCACGGCGTTTAGCAGCGGGGACCCACGTGCTCTTCACGTGAGTTTGGCAATCAAAACCTCGGCTCTTACAACAAGTACGACATCTCATATGAGGACAATCTTTCTTGGCTTGATTTCCACAGTCTTGGCAGTTCATGCTTCCTTGCCTCGTTACCGTAAACCCTCCCGTAGAGGATCTCACCGGCTCATGATCGGAGACAACGTTGAAGTACAAACTCCTATTACCACCACTCCGGTTATTGTTGTTGCTACCACTTGGGACCATACCAAAAGAGTAGAGATTTGTTTGAGGAGGAGCCACTTGATGACTTTGTTGTTGGTGTTGTTGTTGAAAATATTGAGGTGGCCAAATCTCGAAACCCTTGTTGTTGTTGTAGATCTCGTCTTTGTAAAGATAAAGATAGTTATTGCTCTTGTCTTCATTATGATCTTTGTCTTGATGATTATGATTATGATGATGATGGTGATCTTGTTTGTTGTTGTGATCTCTCCCTCCTAGATAGAATAATCCAGCCATTTTTTTCTTCTACTTCCACATCACAAAACACACAAACCAAAGAAAGAAAGAAAGAGAGAAGTTAATTACGACTGTTTTTGGGGTTTGTGGTGAATAAATTATTTTTTGGGGATTTGAGTTTACCTTTTTTTTCTTTTTTTTTTTTGGATCTCTAGCTCATTAATTTCTTCTAGATAGACTTGAAGATGTGTTTGGTATTTGAAAGGAGCAGATTTGGGGAGCAGATTTGGGGAGCAGATGAGAGAGTAATGATGGTGAGGAAATTTAAGAAACTATATACTGCAAACGCCGCCAAGGTTTATTACATCTCTTCTCTTTATCATTTAAGATATTGTCTCCCTCATCAAGAACTCGAGAAAATTTACTGCTTGCACTAGTCTTCTCTGTTGAGAGAGAGAGAGAGATAGAGTTAAAGAGATGGAGAGTACTATGAAGATCTTCTTCTATGGGGCACTTTCTCTACAGTTGTCTTCCAGTTTCATTGAATCCCTATCACATTAAATATCACACTTTTTTATTTTTTCTTGATAAAAAATACCAAACAATATTAATATCTATGTATATATATAATAGACACAATTAAAATTATCATAACCTATATACGTATATATATATATATATATATATTTGTCTTGTTTTATTTTTCGGAACTACGCTATTTTAAAGTTTTTGTGTTTTTCATAAAATTATTCCGTTTTATATATTTCTTAGTTAGTTATAATATGTATATATGCTCACTCACTTCCTGATCTGCTTTAATCTTTCTCTATGGTGTTAATTGTTAAATAATATCCAAATCTACATGAACATTGAACATGCCGAAACGTTGCTAATTAGATGATTAGACGGTCATTGACAAAAAAAAAAAAAAAATCTGAAAATTTGTCCAAGAGGTCATTAGACATAATTTCACCAATGTGATGGGATGTTTAATTTTTTCAAACCCTGCCTCGTGCGGTTATGTTTTAATAGTTAATTCCTTCTTTTGATTAATCAAAGGTAAGACGCCGCAAATCTACTACTTGGCCGAAATAAAATTATAAAAGTTTACTAAAATCTTGCGATTTTTTTGTTATCTTACGATTTATAAGATTTCAAATACTATCTTGTATCATTTTGATACGTTGTTACTCACACATTTCCTTACTATATTTTGCTAGCCCCCAAATTAAAGTCGTCTAAGATAAAATGATTTTGTTGTGCTGTTTTAAAGAGAAGTATCCAACCGATTTTTTTCTTTAAATCCAACAATCTCTATATTGAGGACTTACTAATGCCGTTCATGAGCTTAATGCAACCACAATTAGTATAATATAAGCATAACTGAGTTTCTTAATTGAAACTTTAACAAGTGCTATGAAGATGCGGTTAAACAAAATCATTAATGGACCTATTTTTTTTTTATGAATGTTTGCTTGACAGCAAACCCTATAGTCTAAGTTTTAGGTCACGAGTAATAATTATCAACCAACGGATGGATAGGATTCACTTCGTTCTTCAACCGAACCACTCCATGAAATGGTTTAAAGGTTTTAGAATTATAATTAAAAATCGTATACTTAAATCTAATTTTAACTTCATTATCTCGTTTTATGTGGATAGCTCTTAAATCCGTGAGTATATTGATTCGTAGTATAATTAAGTATTCCCTGGCGATATCATAGTCTATAAACTATAGGAGAAAAAAAGTTGAAACCTTTTAATTGGCGTGAGAGTGAGACCAAACAAGCCATTCCACTCCGGGGACTCTGATCACGTGGAACCGCGTAGTTTAGCGGCGCAATATGATGTTAATTAGTAATTTAACTTAAAGTCTATCAAATTTTTGCGTCAAAAGTCAATACTTAAATTATTTTAACTGTCGTATCTGATTTTTTTTTTGTTTTAATTAGTTATACTCATGGATAAGTGTTAAAAAGCGGAAACCAAATCTATTGCATCATTCAAATACGTTTCGGCTCGTGTATATTACCAAGATATACTAATAATACACACACGAAAATAATACACCTAAACTGTTGTGATAATGTGCATATAGCTTCAGGCATTGGTGTATGGTTTTTCTCTTTTGACAACAATAATATATTATGGATAAAGCCAATGTAATCTGTTTGTACAACTGTTTGCAGCCGCGTTGACGTTGTAAATAATTTGTTTAAAAGTCGTCGAATATATTGGTGAAAACTTAGTAATTTTCTTCACTTATATATAAGCATCAATAAATATATTACAATTGATGAGAAAACCAGATTCAGAACTAATATTGTTGTCTTGTCTGAAAATGGTTATTCTTTATTTAAGCGAGAGAAAAAAAGAGAGCAGAGTTTGATAATGAGTTCTCTAATAAGTTGTCTCGATATCTTTAACAACAAACAAAAAATTATATGAATTCCAAAAAAAAAAATTGGTTTTCTCAATATATTGATGTAAAGTGTTCAGTTTAGTTCGCCACTTCGCCAAAAAAAAAAAGTTTAAATTTTAGTTCATGTAAAGTAACGACTCAAGACAATGACTGAGATTTTGACTTATCCTAGATGCAAAAACATCGTAATCAACCGACCATTTAATACACGATAAATAAAATGTGCAAACCATTCTCCTCCACCAATAACGTAACGTCCACAAAATTTCATATAACTTTTATAAAAAAAATAAAAAATTCAAATAACAACCATAACTAAAAATAAAAACAATTCATCATGGGTTATGAGTTAGCAGCAATTACGCTTTGAAAAGGGCTTGGTAAAGGATTAGTAGTTAGTACTATTATTTGTCTTCTGGAAGACAAGGGTTGAATTATTATCTGAGATTTGCTCCAGAAATAAGATGACCGAAGGAACGAGATCAATCCTTATAGTAAAGTTTTGGGTTAATTCATATTAATATGTGAATTAAAATCATGAACTCCTAACTTTGATGACTACGGTCTACGGATCGTCATGATTAAACTAGTTACCTAATCTCCCTTTTGTCTTTTCTCTACATATGATTATTTTCTATTCTTTGTTTTTTTTTTCTTACGCTCGATGAGAACCTAGCTTGAATTTGATACCCTACTTATTTTTCTTAAAAACGAATAAACGATGTTAATTACTCGTAATATCTTGTGAAGTACTATCCGTAAAGGATCGACTAATAATTTGATAACAGTAAAAAATGGCGAAACAATAGTAAACTATGAAATAAATGACAAGACAAAATAACATAACTAACCACAAGTGAAAAGAAATTAGTTTAAACTGTTTGATGAAACTTGCATAATGAAAAAGTGACCACAGTTGCCATTTATAGTTTCATATTTTATAATTAATTAAAACGATGTACGTATATATCTATATTAAACATTTAAACTGCAGATTGTGCAACTTGTGTTGCGTGCTCTGAAATAATTATGGCAAATTATATAGCATTCGAGGCAGGTTTTAGTGGTAAACTACAAATGATTATTGCAACATGATCTTACTATGATTTGTCGATACACACATAAAGGCAAGTAGAGATCGGTGAGGACTGAGGAGTGCATGACTTGTTGGGGAAATTTATAGAAGAAGAGAAGTCCCAATTATTATGTCTGTGTCTTTCAATCTCGAGCCTTGTGCTCACCTTAACTTCCTCTCTCTACCTTCTCTCTTAAAAGCTAGTAAAACTAAAGTCAATCATTATCCTTCCTCGCTGGTATATACATACTCCTTCATTTTTTTATTGTTGATTGGCTAATATTGATAACAAATTTTTTTTGTTGAGATATTGTTTCTGCCTCATAAGCTTACAAATAGGAGGGGAACAAATACTAAATTGGTTTCGAGATGAAAAAAAATGAGAGAGATTGGATTAGAGATTACAAAAAGAGACTGGTTCAGTTTATACACATTTTTGCATTTTTGCATTTTTCTAATAGATAATTGTATATTTATATATGATATTTTTTATATAAGTACCGTATAGTTAAACTGTGATTTCTTACTGTCACGTTTATAAACCGAGTTTTGTTTGATACACTGTTTTTAGAGGCCACTAGGAAATTTATATATACATAGCGATGGTAGACTCTAAAATTAGTTTAAGACTGAGCCTAGAATCTTCAGATAAAAAAGAAAAATCTTAATTGTGAGAATGAGCAAAGTACATTTGGTATAAAATTTTAGCTTATCTAAATCTCACTATAATTATGATGATAACAAGAAGGTGGAGCTAGAGATACGAGTTTCAGTCCCGCCATATATATATATGATGTTTGAAGAAAATAAATCGATGTAGCTTTGTTAAAACTTAAAATCAACATAAGATTAAAGGTTCCACACTCCTTAGTGAACATCAGTTTAAGATTGAGCCTAGAGAATCTTCAGATTTTTTTAAATAAGTTCTTATATTTTGAGAATGAACTCATGCGTAGTCTCATTAAAATTATGATAACAAGAAGGTAGAGAGATACAAGATGTTAGAAGAAAATAAATGGATTTAGATTTTATCATAATTAACATAAGATTTTATAAAGCTTCCACATTCCGCAGGGACCATCAGTTTTTTTAGCTTAAAGCTAAGTGATAATTATGCTCTTTCCGCCTCGAATGGCTTTTTGTCTTGTTGAATAAAGGAAGGAAGTGACTCAAAGCTTCTTGCTAAAGTTAAGAGTTATAAACTTTATTCGTGTATATTATTATGTCAATTCACGGAATACTTAGAAAATGGAATTCAACTATCCTTTTAATAGACATTTATTTAAAATATACTTTTTAACTCAAACAGTTAGCTAAATAAACTTGGCAAAATTCGAATGTTTTGATGCTATCATATCCAAACTTCGAATCCAATACTATGTCATGAGGAGAGGATAATCCAAAATTCATTGGCTAAATAAAACTGCGAACTAAAAAAAGACAATAACTAGAACTTCCAATTAAGAAAACGAAAATCCTTAACCAGCTTTATAAATTCTACAGGAGACACGTACAAAGTTGTTGTGCTAGTGTGATTTAAGTGTCGTTGGATAGGTGAGAAAAGTAAAGTGAAAAAAAAATAAAAAAAATAAAAAAAAAGAGAAGGAAGAAGGCTAGGTTCTGAAACCCTAGATGAAAGCAACACTGCATTGCCAATAGTAGAAACAGTGCGATCACGAGATTCAACTCATTCCTACTTTCTTCCTTCTTAGTATCAACTCCACTTGTAGAACTAGCTAGCCCCCTGCCACGTGGTCCTCTCCTCTTCATTTAGCTTTATGGGCCTTCTAGAGCCCGCGGGCCCCTTATGCCCATCCATGCACATGCATCACATTATGCTTTCTTCCTCTCTATATTTTTTATGCATATACAAATATACGTATATATATAACATCTTCTATGTCATCAATCAAATCAATTGAGTGCTCATACTGAAACCTAAACAAGTAAAACATCGTATCTATATTGTAAACAAAATACAAAAACCCTAAAAACGCTAAAACATAAATTTACTTAGTATAGAACATTCATATATACAAATATCGATTACTTTTTCAATGTAATTAAGATGCATACCGCATACAATTGTCTAAATCAACGTATGTATTGCCTTTAATTTTTATTTTTCCAAAAGATCATCTAGCTACTACCCTTTTTGTTGTTACGTATATAGAATTGAGACTCTGTACTAAATGCTTGCATTCACTTTTTGTGTAGGAGAAGTAGTGTTTTGGTTTGTAGTGTAGAATAGGGTAAAACGTGAGTATAAAAAACGTAGAGAGGCATATATTATACAGAGAGGTGTGCTTTTAAAGAACGGACCGGCTAAAGAAAAAGTTAACGTTGTTGTCTCCGCAAAGGTTACACTGACTTACTGTCACGTGACCACCACCATTTCTATTTTCACTCACACACACCTTTTCTATTTAATAAAATCTTCCTTTCGATTTTCGTGAACATGTACCTATTCATAGTCATATACTTAAAAACAAAAATTATTAATATATGTGTCAAATACAAATGGACGAGACGTGAATGTCTTAAGCCCAAGCTTTAATTGTAAATTAATCTATTGGGCTTCACGGCCCAGTTTGTTTGGAGAAAAGATTGGGAGTGTTAGTTATTGTTCTTGTTGGCTCTGTGTTACTTTCTTCTCGCTCGATGAATCCTCTCAAGCAAGCTTCTTCGATCTTCCAAGTTTGGTTTCGTTTCTAAAACGTAAGTTTCCTGTAATCTATTATTAACATTTTGATCTCAACGTAAGCAGATATTTCAACTAGATTAGTGAGTAACAAAATCTGTAGATTGGATTCAAAATTAGCTGCGTTCGAGATTAATTCGTTGTTCAGAAAGCTCGGAACCTAGTTATGTATCTATTGATTGTCTTATTCTCTCTAACTGTGATTTAAATCAATTCAATTTCGATTCTGGGTTTATTCCAAAGGAGTATGTTTTAAAAATGCCTCATTGATAGATAACGCTGTAAAATCTCGATTATTGCTTGATAATGACAGGCTAATCTCGTTTAAGCTAATTTAGAGCTCAGTGAAGAAGAAGAAGACAACAATGATGCAGACTTGTTGTATCCATCAATCGTTTAGTTTCCCTCATAGGTATTTCTGTAAGCATAAGTTTTTTAAAGCTTCCCCATTTACTTCAGTTTCAGATTGATTCTAAAAATTTGATTCTTGAAAAAATTGCTTTATGTAGAATCATTCCAATAAGTGATGCTTCGATCAGTATCAAGCCCCCAAAGCTTTATCAAGTTGGTTTCAATGGAAAAACTCGATCTTGTGGGATTTCAAATCCGATACGGCAAAGAAGATTATACGTAAACTTGAACGCTAATAATGACAATCACCCATCAATGTCAATCTTGGAAGAAGAAACCTCTACTGAAAACAGCTCACCATCGACTCAAGAAGAAGCACCAGAGCTTCCATTTAGCAAATGGTCACCTTCTAAATACATATGGAGAGGTTTATCAGTTCCAATCATCGCAGGACAAGTCGTTCTCCGTATTCTCAAAGGTAAAATCCACTGGAGAAACACTCTTCAACAGCTGGAGAGAACAGGACCGAAATCTCTAGGTGTCTGTCTTCTGACATCTACGTTTGTTGGTATGGCTTTCACAATCCAGTTCGTTAGAGAATTCACTAGGCTAGGTCTAAACAGATCTATAGGAGGTGTCTTGGCTTTAGCCTTCTCTAGAGAGCTAAGTCCAGTGATCACATCCATAGTTGTTGCTGGAAGAATGGGAAGTGCATTTGCAGCTGAGCTAGGGACTATGCAAGTCTCAGAGCAAACCGATACGCTCCGTGTTTTAGGAGCTGACCCGATTGATTATCTAATCACACCAAGAGTCATCGCCTCATGTTTGGCTTTACCGTTTCTGACGCTTATGTGTTTCACTGTGGGGATGGCTTCGAGTGCTCTACTCTCTGATGCGGTTTACGGGATTAGCATTAACATAATCATGGACTCGGCTCATCGAGCGCTTAGACCATGGGATATTATCAGTGCTATGATAAAATCTCAGGTGTTTGGAGCTATAATATCTGTGATTAGTTGTTCTTGGGGTGTGACTACTACAGGAGGAGCTAAAGGTGTTGGAGAATCTACAACTTCAGCTGTTGTCATGTCTCTTGTTGGAATCTTTATTGCGGATTTTGTACTTTCTTCTTTCTTCTTTCAAGGTGCTGGAGATTCTTTGAAGAACTGTGTTTGACATTTTTCTTGTTTTCTGATGATGTGTGGTTTTTAGATGGGTTTCTGTAAAATTAGTTTTTTCTTAAATTAGAAATGAGAAAAAAACGTCATTTTAGAGAGAATAATGTATGTTAATAATGGTGTGTAGTAGCACTTTTTAAACCGTATGTATGAACTATGATATAACATACTTGTTAGTGAGTTGTGACTAGAGATGCGATGGTGTCAAATGTGACGGACAAGGATAGTTGCAACAGAATCTGATGTATGATAAGTATTAGTTTCAGCCTTTCAGGCTTTCAGCAAATAACATCATCATAAAATCGAGAATGCGGGTGCTAATAGTACCCAACAGAATCAGATATAATGTTTTAAACTAGCTAATTAAACAAAAGCACCAGTGGTCTAGTGGTAGAATAGTACCCTGCCACGGTACAGACCCGGGTTCGATTCCCGGCTGGTGCATTCTTCGGAGCTGTGATGACATTGGTTTAAGCGCTGGTTGGGTCCATCGTATACTTCTGATTCCCAGAAGATTTCGCCATACCCCTGAGCTCTAATTTTTATTTTGTCCCTTACTTGATCGGAATTTTGATATTTGATTCGTGACCCACCAAACCAGAATAGAGAATTAGAGATGTCTCCCAGACCTTCCCGGTCTATTCGTTGTACCAATCACAATTCACTATTCTCTCCATTTTCAGCTTACTTTAACCAAAAGGACTAAATCTGCATCTTAGCATTACGTACCCTCTTTACATGTACGCGAAGCACTCGTGCACACGAGTGCCAACATGAGACACTAAAAAGATTTATATAGTTACAAAAAGAAAACACAATTAAACTAATTTTCTTAAATTAAAGAAACTATAAAGATTAAATATCCATAGTTTACTGGTCACGGTTTGATCGAACTTAATCATCGATTTTTAGTCACAAAATTTATATGGTGGCTTTGAAAAACAATTTTGAGTTGTAACATGAATCTCCCAATTAACAAAATGATAAATAAAATATGGGTGGATATTTTATGTTTGTGTGGGACGTGCATGTGCGTACATAATAGCAGTGGCAGTAATATTAAGTGAGGACGTCTTAGTTGGTTAGGGTACTGTACTACTGTCCTTGGTCCTTGACGTTTGCATTCAATTGTCCTTTTCACCATCTTATCGAACGCACTGCCGTTTTGGCTACTAATCATCAACTAGTCTCAGGCTCTCAGCTTATAAATGTTGAAAGTGAAAATATTAAACAAATACGTCGAAAACTCGGAAAATTTATCTATCACTAGAGGCATTTTCAGTTATTCTTTTTTTCAAGAAAATTAAAACGTCGATTTTTGTTATTTTTGTAAGTATTGTACTATATTGTAGACATGCAATTTTCAAACAAATTAACTAACCATTGTATAGTTTAAAATCCTCATACGCGTGCGTGGGGTCTAACTTTCCAGCTATATTATTTGGTTATTACTACCAAAGCTACAAATGTGTGCTTATAAGGACATATGTTATAGCCAAAGTATATTTAGGCCTTCTTTTTTTCGTGTAGCTCGCAAGTTAGTTAAAAATTTTACAATTGAATCCAATTTGAAAGTTAGATACAACCTCTACCATTAATTTGCATTCACCCAAAGTTTCATCACGTTTTAGATTTGCTACCCTTTTCAAACTAAACCAGATCAACAAAAGTCACTATCTGGTTTCCAAGTTCTCTCAATTCCGGAACTAAAATACTAATACTATTTAACTTCCACAAAAGAAAATATGTATACATACAATAAACGTACAATGAATTGATAATAAATAAAAGTCGTATAACAAAATATCTATTCCGTAGCAGACAAACACATCTAACTTTAACTCCACGCCTCGAAGTCACCCCTTCTTCTATACATGCACACATGTACAAAGGTTTCAAATACTGTAATATATTTACATTTTATATAGAGATGATACCAAAGCTGGCCTGAGAATTTAGTGGTCCAAGCATGCACCAAAAAAATGAAATGGTATACTAATTGTTGACTTATTTTATCAAAAATATCACGGATAAGAATCGGTATTGATAAATTAATTCCGAATTAGTCTTATACTCTTATATAAACAACACCGAAATAAACTCTTTTTCTTTCAAAACATTCTAAAAAACTGACCCAGTCCAATACTAGGAATCTAGGACATGTCTATTGACTTTTAGATCCATCACAGTATCTCTAATATAATAAAGTAGTATATTCAATAACAAAATTACTATATATATTAACATTTTTTAAAAAACGGTCCGGAGGTAAAAAAAATACTATATATATACACATACACATTTAACGAAACCGTCCATAAATACTCCCAAACACTCAAGACACCCTTCTTCACTCTTTCCTCACTCCTAAAGCCACTCACAACAAGAACACAAAAGATTAAAAAAAAAAAACAAAGGTCTTCAAACACAAAAACAAAGAACACCCCTTTTCACTTCCCAAAAGACAATGGCGATCAAAATCAGGAGCAAGCTGACACAAACGACTATGATAAAGCAAATCCTGAAGAGGTGTTCGAGTTTGGGGAAGAGACAGAGCAGTGAATATAACGAGGAACACGAACATGAAGGAGACTCTCTTCCTCTGGATGTTCCCAAAGGTCACTTCGTGGTCTACGTAGGAGGGAATCGGGTCAGGTACGTCTTACCCATTTCGTTTCTGACCCAACCCGAGTTCCAGGTTCTTCTACAACAAGCTGAGGAAGAGTTTGGTTTCGATCACAACATGGGTCTCACTATCCCTTGCGAGGAAGTAGCTTTCAAAGCCCTCATCACCTCTATGATTCGATCAACATATATTTAGTCGTACAATTCGGTTAGTGTTTCTATTAGAACGAGACGACTAACACTCTAGAGATGCCTCTACGAGTGATCTATAATTTAGGGTTACTATCTTAGATTTGTAGGGAGAAAATAAGCAAATAGTCTGATAATTGTTCTCCTCGTGGTGGTGTTATTATTATATCTGTGTACAACCCTGTGAGGGGCTATTATATAATATCAGTGAATGCTTTTTTCTTCTTCTTTATAATTATGTTTGGCCATTTTCTATGTATTCTTGCATGATATCGATATTTCCCATTTAAAGAATTTTAGTAGAACGAATCATCAGTATATATGTATATATATAATTCTACTATATCTTATTAAGGATCTAGACTTGGTAACATATGAAGAAGTATAAATTCATTTCATTCCAGGAGTGGAATTTTAATTGCATATAATATGATATAATTTGTTTCGTCAAGTTTTGCTTTGTTTTTTTTTTTTTTCAAATAAAAACATTAGAACGTTAAGAAACTAAACCCCAAGGATGCCTTCTCTTGGAATCGGCAGTTTTTAAGCCGTTAAAGTTCAAAGCTATAACTGGTGCAGGAACTAATAAAAAAAGTTTGAGAAAGTATAAAATCAAAAAACAAAAAAAAAAGAAATTTGAGAGAAAGTATTTAAATGCTCATTTCAAAATCTTTTTTTTTTGTTAATTAAATAAAAAAAGTCAATGACATTGGATCCATTTCAGAATCTTGACAAGGATATACACATGCAGAAGTCGGGAAAAAAGCTTTATTATCATCAATTCTCATGCCCTTTTCTAGCCTTTTCCTTTATTAAATACAATAGAAGTGCGTTTAGTAATTTATAAAAATACTTTTTAACAAGAAAAATTAGAAAAGTAAAAAAAATCCTTACTGTCATAAGGACATTGGTAATCACGTCTGGGATAAAAGGTCTAAAATCGATTCTAAAGAATAATCGAATCACATTAGCTTAGTGCGTTTTTTCCTAAGTAAATAGTAGCATGTGTGTTTCTTTAGATCCTTCAAAACTATTTAAAGTAACCGGTTTAGATGGTACCACCGACGACAAAAAAAAAAGTATATTAAATGGGATGTCAACCAGAAAAATTACACATTGGAGATGTCATAGCAATGTATGGCCCACGTTAAAGTTTTGGACGGATCAGATTTAGCGTAAGGTTTTAAGAAATCATCGCATGCGCTATCATTTATTTTTATCAAAAATGTCACTTCCTCCGAGTTCCGACCGTACGGTACTTAAACGGACGGTCGAGTTTCCTTAAAACCTTGCACAAAGAATTCTTTTTTTTTGTTTGTCTTCCAACATATTTTTCCGAAAATATTTGCCGATTCAAAGTCCGAGACTTTCTAGAGATAAATTTTTTTTTACAAAGTAGGTCAACCTTAAAAGTATAATAATTGATGTTGAGGCTTTATCAAAAAAATAATATATATATATATATAAATTATGTGGTGTAAATCAACAACATGCGTTATACATAGTCAAACATAGATCATGATATATAGCAATAAAATTTTAAAATACAAAAAGATAAAAAAGTCTCCCACGTTTGTAATGATTTTCATATAAAAGCCGACTTATTAATACTATGAATTTGCCACCAAAATGGTTAGCCTATAGTGATTTTAGTGAATGTGTATCGACCATAAGTAATGACTAAAACACTGGAGAGCCACTGAATGTGCATTAGCTGAAACATTATTTGATTTGTAATCAGGTCAACTATCCAACAAAATTTCGCCGAATTTGTTTGTTCAAAATCTTTTTTTGTTTTTTTTGTTTGCTAAAATTCAAAATCCTTTTA
Organism: Cardamine flexuosa; assembly: GCA_963555745.1. Taxonomy (NCBI): domain Eukaryota; kingdom Viridiplantae; phylum Streptophyta; class Magnoliopsida; order Brassicales; family Brassicaceae; genus Cardamine; species Cardamine flexuosa. The sequence continues at coordinate 6,939,156 of OY743214.1, forward strand.
AACTGAATACTTTTAGTAACCGATATACTAACAATTTGTTGAAAGCATTTTTTCCTACTTCCCTTGTAACGATAATTAAAAATCTTTACGGTTTTGTTGATGTAAAAAAAAACCCGAGAAAAAAAGAAAAGAATGGTTACCAAAACAGAGAGAATCGACAAGAATATTCATCAAAGCAACATGGTATACAATACATTCAATATATTTACTATTTTTGGTTGAGCAAATCTTAATTTCTAGCGCAGAATATTATTATGTAGGGTTAATGGTAAGACAAAACCCAAGTCTTATTATTAGCTGTCTTCAGTGACAATGACTTAACAGAAACAATATACTCACAGACAGTACTTGCCTGAGTTTCAGAAGTAACTAATTAAGATTAGATTAAATATGTTTCGGGGAAAAGTTTTAAAACAGTCAGTTTAATCTGTCGAATTGTTTGTAGCTTCTTTCGAAAAAAATATGAATCTGAGTATCATCAACACATGTAGTTAGGACTGTGCATATTGTCTTTAAGTATGAAGACAGGCGGTAGCTCTAGGAAATATTACCAACTCATAAAGTTAAATGTATAATATATTTGTTCAGCGGCTGACTCATGAGAATTATGTATTATTCAAATGGAATATTTAGATGGTTACTTATATCTAAACAATGCAATCCATAACTTTTTAAGAAATATACGAATATACGATCAGATCGAATCATTTGTTTAACTTACAGTAACTCAGTAAGTAATATTGAAATTTCAGAAAAATTTACACACTTACAATAAGCAAGAGAATGCATCTTAATAATCCTAATAGTTTCTAACTCCAAAGATTGTGCAGAATTAATTATTTGGCTAATCATTTGTTCAATAATGTATGCACCAGCAAATCCTTTATACATACCAATTTTAAATCGTATGAAATTTAATAGAAACTGTTGAAAAAAATAGATTATTGGGTTAAGGTTGTTGTTGTTGTTGGGTTTATTTGTAAATAGGTTATTGGCAACCACATAAACCCATAAATAGTTAAATAAAATCAAATATGACCTTTTTTGCCGGCCTTCAAACTCGAAATTATATATGATAATTAGTAGAAAATGTTGGCGTGGTTAGTCTATAGTATATAAATTAAACCCATCGAGTCGTGGAAAAAAAAAAACCAAAGGAGTCGAAACTCACTTTCATGTACATTCGAAGAGATGGTGTGATAAATTTCTTTTTCTCTTTTTTTTTTCCAACCGACCAGATGTGATTTCACAACTAATATAATCAACTTTTAGAACAGTATAATCCTTACTTTCCTTATCTTAACTACAGAAAAAGAAATGACTTGACTGATAAAAGAGTAAACGATGCGATTGACAAGCATTAGCTTCACAAAAGGAGTAAGTAGCCCATGAGGACGAATCAAGTGGACTGGGCCACGTCCAAAACTGGATTTGAGCGGTCTATCAGAAACCAATGATTTGTTTACAGAACAAGAAAAGAGTTTCAAAGATGGGACATTTTTTTATTTCTAATGTAACTTAAGAAAATAGATTTTTTAAAATATTAACACATAGAAAATGAGAAAAGCGAGATGGGTAGATTGACATTTACACGCCGTAGAATTCAACACCAAATTTGTTGTCAGTACAGAAAGGAAAAAAAACTAAAGTTAAAAATAACATTCCCACATAGGAATTTCAAAAAAAAAAAAAAACATATATATTATAGCAAATAGATACGATATACAAAATACAACATAGTTAGATTTATACTTTTTTTTTAATTTTTTTATTTTGCTTTAGAGGAGAAGAACCTGCTGAATCCTCTAGAGTGTTTCTCAGGAGTAAGTCCCGATGAGGACGATGATGAGTTTGACTTCGTGTGTCTATGTTTTGACGTTACTGGAGATCTCATTGTAGCGATCGATGGTGTTTCCTTATCTGAAGGCGAACTCAAGTTGGTGTCTTGAAGATTCGGGGAAGTTGCGTTTGCGTATTCGTCTTCTTCAGGGTTTAGGGCTTGCTCTTGGCTTGGAGAAGAAGCAACCTGCTCTTTTTGAGGACTCATGGATTTGAGTTGCTTCCCGAGAAGCAATATAGTCTCTTGACACTCCGCTAGCTTCTCTGCTGCAGCCGCTAGTTCATTGTCCTGTTAACACATTCAATATTGGGAATTATAAACTTAAAAACCGAAATCTCTGTTAGGTCATAAATTAGGTCTTGTTTTGAAAGTTACCTGTTTGCTTTTAGGATCAGCTTCGGTTACTGAAGAAACTAGACAGTTTTGGTTTCTGAAGAGAAGAAGTTTCGAGATTGTTAGAGACTTTATGGTGGAAAAAGAGAGTAATGTTTAGTGTAATGTTGTTACCTTTGTAATTGCTCCTCAAGTTCTTGGCATTTGGCTAGAGCTTCTCGGTGATTTTCCTTTTCTTCATGAAGCTCATCTTCTAAGTTATCGATTTTGCCTTTAAGAGAACTCAACTCAATTTCCAGCTCCGATGATCTAGTTTCTAGAGATCTATATGATTCCACCATGCATTTGAGCTGAGTCTCGGCCATGCCATTAGACTTCTGAGCAGATTCCAAATCTGATTTGACTTCAGCTAGAAATTTCTCTGTTTCTTGTAGTTTGCACTTAGTTGCTTCAAGATCTGCTTCACAGCTCGCAAGTTTGGTCTCTGCTTTTTCCTTCTCGAGTTTCAATCCTTCAAACTCTTCAGACGTAAACTTACAAGCTGAGAGCTTTTGTTCAACGCAATCATCTGGAATCTCTGAATCAGAGCTCTGAGAACAACCATTCTGGTGGTAATCCTCACCTGATGAATCTTTCCTAAGTGCTTTGTTCTCCGGTAAAGCGACTTTATCGATGCAGTCTGGACTGTGAATCTCCACTTCGGATGTGTTGAATCTCAACACATCGACTTTAAGCTCACTAGCTTCGACTAAAACTCGTGACAGATCAAACACAAAATCAACCAAAGTCTTCTCCTTACTCAAGACTCTGTCAAACGTGACTGAGAACTCTTGAACTTTTGTTGTGAAAGCTCTGTCCTGACAAGCCGTTGCTTCTTTTGAAAGATAGGAAACAAACTGGTGAATCTGAGAAAGAGCATCAGCCAATTCTTGAGTTATTATTACCTCCACGACTGTAACTTTTTCATCTGTGGTCTCATTTGACATAGCTATCTCCTTTTCTTCTGTAACACCGTTTACATTATTACCTCCATTACATTTAGCAGCACTTGCATCTTCAACCGCACATTGTACCTCAGCCAAAATCTTCTCAAACGCAGCATCTTTGGGAAGTGTTTGAAGCAAATTAGAGATTCTTCTCTTCAGCTGCGTCGCTGCTGGTAGAATCTCACCTTCTTCAGAATCACCATTTGCTTTTGAGTCGTCATTTGGTTGACAAGCCAACTTTTCCATTTCTAGAAAATCGTCCATAAGCTCCAACTGATTAGCACTCTCAGTCTTCTTGATCTTGCCACTGTTTCTATCCTTAATAGATTGAGAAAGCTCAGACATCAAAGACCCAGCGATGCTTCTAGCATCTTCGTTTCCGTCCTCAGACATAGAAGCCATACTAGGAGGATTACTAACAGCGTTTTGACGAGAGAAGATCTCAGCAGGCATTTCAAAACCACTCTTCGTCGGACTTTTACTCATCATCACTTGAGCAGCTTCCAATGTCTGAAGCCTGTTAGCTGTCTTAGCACAGAGGTTCCTCGAAACCTGAAGCTCGCTGTTACGCTTAGCCAAAGCTTCTTTCAACATCTTTGTTTCTTCTTCCATCGCCAATAACCTCTCAGTAAGCAAATCATTCTCTTTATGAAACTTCTGCTGTATATTATCAAGCGAAAACTCCGAAATCTGAGACATGTGTGACATTGGAGACATGAGAGGACTAGAAGGTCTAGCCGGCGACCTTCTCTGTCGATTATTATTATCTCCATAATCCGATCTTCCTAAACTCTCAACTTCCATTTTCATCTGCGCAAGTGCTGCAGGACCAGGAAGTTTCTTTCTCACAAGAGTACGTAACCTTTGACACTCAGCTTCAAGCTTTGCGATTTTCTTAACACCTTCCAAATGCTGTTTGTTTGCTGCTTCAGCAGATCTCATACTCATATTCTTTTCCTCGTTACGTATCTCAAGCTCTTTAGTAATCACATGAGTCTCGTACTTGAGTGTGTTTATCTCCCTTTCACAAGACTCTATATTGTTCTTAAGATGCTCAATCTCTGACTCCGCTTGTGATTTCTCTTCGCTTATCCTCATTAGCATGTTGGAACGCTCTTGCAACGATCGAGAGAGCGCGTCGTTCTCAGCCGCGGAACGAAGCAGCTCTTGCTCGAATTCGTTAATCTTGGACTCGAACTCGGCTCTAAGATTCTCCATTTGGTTGGTTTTGGTTATATGAACATCACGCAGCTTCTGTTCGTTTTCTTCTTTTAAACTCCGTATCTGTCTCATACACTCTTTTAAAGCTCCATCTAAATGCGCTGCTCTATCTTCAACGGTGAGCTTGGCAAGCGTAACGGTTTCGAGATGTGTTTTCAATGCTGATGCTTCTGCTTCAGCTTTTTCCCATCCTGAAACAAAACCAATATCATTTTAAAAACATGTACATGCAAATTTAAGTCTTTTTTTATTCATACATACCTGTGACAGCTTCTTCAGCGACTTTAGAGTGTTGTTTAACCAAAACCTCTTTAGCTGTAATATCTGCAGTTGCAGTAGATAGCTTCAAATCCAAATCCTTGATCTGATCTTCAAGGTTTGAAACTTGTTCTTCGTACTTTTTAACTTCATCTTTCAAACCATTTAGATTCGAGTATTGATCAAGTGAGATCTGGATGTAGCTTGGCTTCTTCCCATTTTCCTATATTATTATTTTTTCAGAATGAATAATTAGGAAATAAACTCAAAATCTTAGAATTTTAATGAAGCAAATTAAGATTTAAGTACCTGATCAACAACTTCTGTCACTGCTTTCTCTGAGGATTTCTTCTTCCATGGCCAACTCTTACGATCCATCTTCTTCTTCTTCATAATCAAAAAACAATTCAACATTCAGATTATAAACTCAAAATTAGAAAGAAAACAAATAACACTGAAGGAAAAAACTGAGATCCAGAGCAATGAGTACCGACGATCGGAATTGACTGTGAATAAATCGATCAAAAAAAATTCCCCAGAAACAAATAAAAATTCTGATTTCGATGAAGTTTCAACACTTGTAAATGAAACAGAAACGACACACACACACAAAGGGGAGGAATCTAGAAAGTGAAAGTAATAAACGAATACCTCCAAAAACCGATTTCAAGGAGAAAGGCGACAAAGGCCATAACTAGAATCAGTAACTTGAGGATTTTAAATCCAAACAAAAATGGCAGACGAGAAATCACCACTAGACCACAAAAATAAACCTCGAAAATAGTAAACAAATCAAATCACCGACGTTTTTTCCAACAGTCACATCTCATTACCAAAAGTCACCGACGGACGCCGATTCTAAGCTTCTTTTTTTTCTTTTCTTAAAGCTCAATAAATTTAGTACAACCATCTCGAATTCAAAGCACATAACAGAACGAAAATGTCGAATCGAAACCAGAAGAAGAGTAAAACTCACCGGAAAACTCCAAAATGCAGCAGTGAAACAGAAATATCCCGAAAGGAAAAAGAAAGAGAGAGAGAGCTAAGCTAGTGAATCATCAAAATCAGGAAACAGATTGAAAACAGAGAATTGAACACTGTTGCTAAGGTACAGAGAGAGAGAGACTAAAGAGTGGTGGGTTATGGTTTTGAAAGTGGCGGTGATGGTGAATTTGGTGATGGTGATGGTGAAAATAATATATGCCTTCTGTATCACTTCAAAGCCTTAAAACGTAGCAGAGGCTCTCCTTTAAACTAATCCATTCCATACCTTCGCTTTCTCTTTTTTTTTTTTTTTTATTATTCTCCTATTTATTTACCCTCCTTCCCCCGACTCTTGATATTTAATAAAATACCAATAATTCAGTTGTTTTATTCAATTTCTATTTATTTTGATAGTATATAATAAGTTGAAACAAATAAATTACTAAATCTGTATACACTAACTAGCACTATTTGCTTAAGGGAATAGGCTTTTCTAATATATTTCTTATCACGATGATAGCTAAACAATGACATGTATCACATGTGCTTCCTTGTTATACAAACCCATTAATAGAAGTCAGAATAAAATCTTTATCAAAAAAAACAAAATAAAAAAGAGAGACAGAAGAAACTAAACCTCAGCATTGACGTTTTCGAAACTTTAGACTTTTAATGGTGAAAGCGTTTTTTGTATTGCTGTTTCATATATATAATATATATTATAGTGCTATATATTATTATGTATGCTTTATTATCAGCAAGTTTTAAAAAACGTTTAGAAGTTAAGCAGGTGATGACCTTTCGCTTAACACCTAAAATGCTTAATCGGAACTTAGGTTATTTTAGACGGTTTAGGTGGTTTTGTAATAAAAATTACATATATATATATTATATTAACAAATTATAATATAACATAATAAAATTATAGAGTAGATGAAATTATATTTTCATATTAAATATTATTTTAAGTTTGAATTTAAAGTTTACTAATTTTTTTTTGAAAATGATGAATCATAATTATTTTTTATTTTAGAAAAAGAAAAATCATATCTTTTATTTTAGAATTTTTAAAGATGAATAAAAATATATTTTAAATTTATAAATAAGAATTTTCTTTTTTTAATTTTAAATATTTTTAGAAATATATATATTTTTAAAAATATATTTGAATATATTTATTAAATTCATCTAAACCGCTTAATGATCATCTAATCCGTCTAATAACCGCTTAATAATCATAAAATCTATCAAATTTAATCTTCCATCTAATAAAACTGATTTTGACAAAATTAAAATGAGTTAAAAATATCTAGCGCCTAAATAACCGTTTAATCTGCTTTTTTGAACACTGATTAACAGTATGAATTATGTAAGTTTGAATTTGGACAGTTACTCTAGTCTCAACTATTGTATTCACACAAACCAAAAGATTATATGTTGTGCTCTCACAATTATTGTTATCTTTAAATATGGTTTGCCTAAAAGAAATGTCTTTTTATTTTCATCTATAAATTTGACTGATTTTTTTTTAATTACGTTGACTGATTACATTGAGAATGAATAGGTGTATAAAAACTTGTGTTTTAATACGATAAATCAATTTTAAAATAATAAAATGCTTATGACAAGTGACTAAATGGAACAAATATGGGAACCGGAACAATCGTAGAGTTGTGACGATATAAATGGACAAATATTAATTTAAAGCGTCTGTTTCCAGTGGCTTAAGTGCTTACTTATCCTTATCTCGCACTTCACACATTTAAAAAAGGACTAACAATTCTTTGTTTTTCCAAAGATATAGATTAAATAAATATATATATACAAATTGTACAATAGTTTGTCATATGCCATGAAACAACCAAAAATCCATGAAAATGTTTATTTAATGTGATTCATTCAACGATGGTCCTAACTCCTTACAAATGTATTCATGGAGTTTAGAGACAAGCCAGCGAACCTAAGTTTGTACATCACAGTCTGTAAATGGCAATTCCACGGACCAAAAGTAAAGCAAATGAATATATATTTTCGATTTAATTAAAATTACAAATTATTTGCAAAATAAAAACTGATATAACGACTTATTTTCACTATACAAGCAACACATTGTTTTTCGTTTGCAAAAAAAGAGACCTGTAGAGTAAATTATAAATGAAAATGATTATTGAGGTCGTTTTCTTTATTAAAATAGGATCAAATAGCTTCGACTTTACATAATAATAATAATTAATTCCATTAGGTATATCATCTAATATGTCTACCGTCTACCTACACATTTTTAAATTAGATAAACAACTTATGATTTAATCGAAATAAGATGCTCACCACCCGATTAAATCCAGAAACGATCTAATTTTTGTAAGTATCCATCTTAGAAAATGGTGTCAATTCAGGTCTTTTAAAATACATTTTTGTCATTGTCAAGAAAGGAAAAGAAAATATATTATTTTATTTATGTTTTATGTTTTATTTTTTGCTGCCGAATTTCGGTTAATACTGTATAATTAGCATTTTGTTGAGAGAAGAATAAGGAAAAGAGAAAAGTCAACATCCAACTATTGTCGAAATCAAAACAGCAGCTGACAGCAAGGAAAACACGTGGCTTGGTTTCACACGTTACCAGTTTAGTCTTACAGTAGTATGCGTTGTATATTATCCTTTTCTCAGAATCAATCCGACGGCTGTGATCGCTTTAGCTATTTATTCCTACCTTCACTCACCCGTAACAATCAATCGTTGATAGAATTCGATATCGTTGCATCTGATTCTTTATAGTATGCTTAGCACATAAAAACATCCAAAGATTCTAACTTCACGAAGACGAACAAAAAAGTTTATATATTTTTGAAAGAACGAAAGTATTATATATCAAGATCAATATTAAAATAAAATTTAAAAGCGTAAAAAGTTATGAATTCTAAGCAAGTTTGGAATATGATGAGCTGTGTTGAATAGCGTAATTTTTTAGTGGACAACTGACGAAAGATTCAATTTGAATAGTTAAAAGTAATTAGCGGTGGGTCCAAATGTAGAAAGACCACGTAACGCGCTTTTGTCACGTGATATGTCTACATTATCTAGGGTCATTAGTACGTGTGTATATCAATTATACGCTTTTATCTCAATAATCATAATATTTTCTCGGCAATCCCTATGCCAAAAACTAAAATCAGACACATATCCTTTATCTTATCTGTCTGTCCAAACGATAAGATAAAGAGTAGTCCTAATTTATGTAAAATCACGAAACAGTTTAATGGTGCGACTCGAAAGAAAGAAAGAAACATATTAACAGCTCACGGTCGGGTCATGACCCGCGCTGTTTTGACTATGTACCGGATTGTGTCATGACCGGTCTGACTAGTATATATAAAACGACATCGTATGACTGAATTAGGTGGGACCAGTGATGGGCCAGCTACGTAAAATCGTATTAAAATAACCTTTTTAACCCTAGTCTTATTTGATTGAGGGAGACTGTGTCTGGGGTCCATTCAAATAAAGCCTTGATACGTGTAAACTCGAAAAAGACATCGTATTCTGAAAAACTCGTAATACCATTTCACCTTAAGTGAATTACCCTCTTCGACGAAACGACAAAACGACAAAACTTACACACAAAACAAATTAGTATGTGTGAAAACAGTAACTTATTAACATGAAGACGCAACAAAATTACCATCTTCACCCTTAAGATCAGATCGTGTGAGAAAATAGAAAGGTAGTTTCTCTATGTATTCGTCTTCGTCTAAAGGAATTGTTAGCTTAACTATTTTATATGTTGAACATTTTGTGGATTATGTTTTAGATAAAGGCATAAAACCCTAAATACTACCAAAAATGAAACTAATACTGACTCATTCAAACTTGTAGACGTAGACAGTTAACCTAAACACGCTTAACTTAAGATTTTTAAAATAATTTAAATAATAATTACCGACATACGTCGATCCAAATGAAGTTTGGTACATGTTTATTATATAGATTATATGCTATAATTTTCGCTTTAATTTATATCCCGATGAGTAGAACAATGTCAAACAGTTATGCTACTAAACTTAGGACTAATCTCCTTATTTATTCTCTCGTAATTAAGGGTTCCATTTACTTAATTGGGTACGGTGACACGGTGATGACCCATCTAACCGATATTCACAGCAATAAATAATACGCTATACTAATCATCAACACAACTGCCACTAAGAGCTGGACTTTGCTATTAATCCTTAAAAAAAAAAGTAGTACATGGGTTACATTTGTTTTTATAATTGTAGGTGGTTGTTTTAATTTTATTTATTAATCTACCCAATTAAACGTAGATACTGACATAATACTCTTAACTATTACCAACTACAATCAAATACAAATAAATTTTCCATTACCAGCTAAAGGAATGACAGAGGTACATCAACAACTCACAATATTACATTATATATGTATATATACATATATTAATGTAAATAATAAAATGATATATGCTATTTTTATAGTATAGAATGTGTGTGTTTGTATTATCCCAAAAATACTTGTCGTATAAATCATTTTTTATTTAAAACAAAACTATCCTCTAACTTTTATACATGACCGTTTGGATAACATTAACTATTATATTTTTTATACATTAAATCAGCATGTCCGATTTATTTTCTGTCTGATATATATTAATGTATTATGCATTACCTCAAATATCCGAATATTTTCAAAAAGAATATAAAAAGGGACATAAAAAGGAGAACTTCAATTACGAGTGTTCGCTACATGTAAGTGCAATGCACATGCGAGCCACGTAGATATATTTACAGTGTGTGACATGTGGAATTTTCCTGCACGTTGAGTTAATTCACAACTTTAAATGCATAAGAAATTTAATACTTATGCATTTGGTATAAATTTGTAATTACAAAATGTTAAAATAAACTAATTTTAATTAACTTTTTGTCAAGTTAGTTGAATAACACGATAAAAAATGCAATGCAAATTACTAATTTTTTTTTTTTTAACATCAATTACTAATTGTACATAGCAAATTGGAATCATTCATTTTTATCTTTAAACGTAAACATCTAACTAAATATCACTACGATATTTATGAACGGGCATTGTTAATGTACTTAGTAACAAAAAATATCCGATCCGTTTTTTCATAAAATACATAGATTAGTATGGATTCCGGCTTAAGAATTCACAGCTATAAAGAACAAAATTAATTTTGTTAACAGAAAATAATATGATAAAAGAAAGAACGTTTGTTAAGATTAACAGATCTAATTTTGAAAGTTGAACTAATAACTATACTCTAATTAGCAACCGAAGACAATAAGCAAAATGAGTGAAGATCTGGCGGTGGTGAACGAGCGATGATTACAAGAGAATGATTTTCTACCTCGAAATAGGTTGGTTTTAATTTCCAGCCTTTGCTTTGTTCGTACGTTTACAACTTTTATGGGCGATAAAATTGATTTTTAAATTTAACAATCAATAGACATTTGGAGAAATTAATTTGTTTTTTTTTTTATTCAACGAAATGGGTCCCCAAACAACACCAGCACAAGACAGCTTTACTCCACTTCTTAAAAAAAATCTACTTGAAAAATTATATACGCATTATCTTTTATTATTACCAATATCATCATCAAATATTATTTTAACTTTAATTTTATTTATTATATCACATTCCTTAGGATTCTGTTCTGTAAAAGTCACATGATCCAACTTTCATTTTGATCTTTTGCTTCCTCTGTTGGCAATCATTATCATCGTGAGGACTGTTTTTTTTTTTTTTTTTAATGCCTTTCATTTTTTGTGACAAGCATGCTCACAGAATTTTACAGTCGACACGCAGAAAAGAGTTTATGTAAGTATTATTCCTTCTAAATTTTATGACACGTTTACATTCCCGATACCATTATATATGGGGGGTATTATTTGTTTCGATTTACTAAGAAAAAGTTCTGATAAGATGACGAAACTAAAAACAGAGTGAGAGGGCCTGAGGTTATAAACATGAAGTGATGGAGTTGGGCCATTCTCTTGTCATTATGTTTCTCCTAAACCCCTCTTATATCTCAACTAATATTTTTGTCTCCTTTATTAGATAATAATAGTAGTATTAGTGTATTATACTGTATCAATTACTTTATGATACTGATATAGTTCTGCCTCATAACCAAAAGAAGAACGAATAATATTCAAATTAATTTTGTTGGCATGTCCATGGCCATTTATTAAAATTTTGATTGAATTTGTGGGGATTATCTCAATATAATTATTTGTCATAATGAATTTAATTTGGGAGTATTAATGGATATTTTATAAGTAGAACGTTTGTTCAACAAAAAACAGAAAGAAAGAAAAAATGTGTCTTTTCTTGGTTGTGGCAGGACGCCTAAGTTCAACGTACTTACTAGTATGATTATTAGTTAGCTATAAATATAATCATCATTATATTATTCAATTTCCCTTTAATCAAATCTTGTCTTTGAAAAATAATGAGTGATAGAGACTGAGTAAATTCTTGTCTTTTCCCCATGTTGTAATCATGGTAGCTAAATGTATTTTTATTTATAATTAAAGAATTAATTGGTATCCAAAACTTGATTAATGACAAATCTTTATACCCATGATTTAACAAAACCGACATTAGCATATGACCGGTTTGAACCAGTTGAACCAGTTATATGATTTAACAAAACCGACATTAACATATGACCAAGCACTAAAAGAATGATAAAAACAAATTGGGTTGATCGTGTAACTTTTTTTGTTTTTTCTGTTAATTAAGATATATCGAACTTTTGATCTATGGTAACTTAAACCCAGCTCTTAATAGTATATAGAAATGTATAAATAAGTTATTTTCAGGCGAACATTTTTAACTGTCTAGGTAACATGATGAAGGATTTGACAAGATAAATAAATAAACAAACTAAGAAAATTTATGCGGGGAATCTGAAAAATTGGTAACGAACATGTGGGTGTGACCTCGACCATTCGTACGTTGCAATTCCTTATAAGACAAAGAACAAAGAGAAACAGAGAGCAGAAGTTAATTGTATTGCACATTTTTAGTAACTGAAACCGAAACAAAGACTATACATACACATATATACACATATATATATATGTACGTTCCACTACAACCACTCGTAGTCCATGTCTTCATGTCCGAACCATCCTTCTTAGTGCTGTTTATAATTCAACAATCTTCTTCGGAAAAAAATGTTTTTTTACATCAATAATGTTGTTAAAATAAAGATTTCTAAACCCATTTGGACAACGGATATTATTTTCCGGATTAAAGAAAACAAATTAGTATAGTAACTTTGGTTTGTGAGATTATTTGTATTGCATGCAGTACATATATTTTATAACAATTTCATCTTCATGTACACCAAATATTGCCAAAGAAACTTATAATTATAGGTGGTCCAATATTTCAGAGTGATCCAAATAAGTACAATGAAACTCTGCCGAGAAAAATTATGAAGAGAAAAGACCGACAAGTTCATCATATATATAAATCTTATTTTGTTTTGTATGAAGTGGCCCTATTCTTCAGTAATTTGTGCTACTTATCATCCATTCATGCCCTCATCTCTTTCTATCAATTTTTTTTCCTTACATTTGTTTCTTGCACCTTTTTTAACCAAGATTTTGTTGGGTGGATCAAAATTTATCGATCGAGTACTTTTTAAGAGATTAAAAATGTATCATGGGAATTTCTTTAACATCTTAAATTGTACGAGCTACGTATCAAATAAAACTATTTAACTTTACCTTTCATGGTCAATGAAAACTATTTATTAGCGAAGTGCGTCTTTGATTTGCAACATGTTGAAGTGTAGCGTCAACCAACAGAACGAAATGACTTACTAGATGATGAAACACCACTAAATTATCAACTTATTATTATTATGTATCTGTTAACACTATAATTATCTCCTAGCAAAAGGAGAACCATTTTTCTAACTTCTTAACCATTAGATATGGTTCATTCTTGAAGAATCAATGTTACTGTTAGAAAAAAAAAAAAAAAAAGTATGATCGAAGAGAGCTGAAATGGCCTGGTTAATTTATATTTTCTTTTATGTGATGATGATAATAAGATACAATCATAGAAATAAGGATGTGAAAAAGAGAAAATGGGAGAGAATGATGAGAAGGTATGGAGGGATTTGTACTGTAGACTGCACACACTTTTGAAGTGCACGTTTGTGTTGTGTCGCTGTCCTTCACCAAACTCCGTTTTAACCTAACCAAACCATATAAATCGGTTATCACGTGATTAACCAACGGTTTTGTTTTGTAACTGAATCACGTGACAACATCTTGTCACCCATCCATCCCGACCGAACCGAACCGGTTATATACAGCTGAGGGTAACTAGTTGGGTTTTAAAATCCGAGTGAACAATAAAAGCCCACCCTACCAAGTGACTAAGGTATTCTCAATAAACGTCTATAATAGGCCTTGTCGTTTGGGCCTTACCATAGTTTGCATATATGTCGAAAAGCTTTTCCACTAGACTCTCTTCTTTGATGTGCCTAATTTAGCTATATATCTTGTTTTAAAACTACGTGTTAGATCGAACTTAGGTGGTTGAGTAGATAACACCTTAGTAAAACAATTTCAATTTCCATATATCATTGTCATGAATAACAACAGCTAAACCAAATCTTAATTAAGTTAAAAACCAATACTGCTCACTCCCACTGGGCTACTATCAGACGAAACCGATCTAGATCCATTCTTTAAAAATCTAAACAATGATTTTCAATCGACAAGACATGCAAGAAATCCAAACATAAAGAGTTATTTTAAAATAAATGGATATATAATAATATATAAAAGAAAAAAAATTGACAGCCATTTTCTCAGTTGCCAACCAAAGTGACATATCTTACCTTCCTCAGTTCCCCATTCATTGATTTCCCCACTCAGAAAGTTTCTGACCTTTAACAAAAAAAGTTGGTATTAAGACATGCAATCAGTGAAGCAGACCTCTTCCTGTATTATGACTTTTCACGTTTTTGGGCTTTTTTTTTCTTTTTTTTTTGCCTCTTTAACATCGCAGGAAAAATGAAAGATTTGATGCATATATTAAATGGAGTTTTCGATAAAATTTTATTAGCTTTATATAAATCCATTTTAGAGACTATCGATATGGCTCTAAATTTGTCAAACATAAGGTACACTATATGCCTTAGATTGATTGGAAAAATAGTGATGTTCTAATACTTGATGAAAAACAATAAACTTAAATCGGTCCAATAGTTTTCTTTTTAATAAAAAAATTACTCGTTGGTGGGATTTCTTTCTCCCCTCTTAGGAAATGCGAAATTTGGGCTCCTATTTTTTTTTTAGGCACGGGCCTAGCCTTTACATTTCACTTATGAGAAGGAATAACTTATCCCATCCCAAATGGTTCGGACTTGGGACTATGGAGCATGATTACGTTTCTTTTTGGTGGATCATACTTACTACCACGACACCGTCTGTTTGATTCCAATGGTAGTTTTTTTTCTTTCTTTCTTTCTCTCTTTTAGTAGTTAGTTCAACTAAACAAAAGAGGATTTGTTCAATGATGTCATCAAAAAATTCGATGAACTTTTTTTTTGCTTGATAAAACCAAATATTTTGTTTGATAAAATCATTATGTCATATTTATAATGCTAGTACAATTTACATGTGGAAATGTATGATTTACTCTTTTCATCTATTATTAACATGCTGTTCTTTAAAGTTTAAACTAAAGAACATAGATAGAAGAAGTTTAGTTTTTCTATCAGAGATTTTTTAAAAATAAACGTTATATCCAATATATGTAAAAGAAAAGAGTATACTCGAAGGAAGAGACAAAACGGCCGCTGGTTTCAGCTTTCTCTACACAAACGTACCCACCGTAATTTTTATCATCTTTTCTTTCGTTTTCAAAATGTCAGATCAGACTTTATAATGCAAGAACATCACCTGTCGCACTAGTTGGAATATATAAAATTGTAATGATCCTTGGTCTACTATACATTAGTGCGAGAATAAAAGCGAAGCAAAGGAGTTTTAAGAGAGCCCTGGAGCCATGTATGAAGAATCCAAAGTCAACTAAAAGTTGTCAACGATGATAATTTTATACAACCATCACAAATTCTATAAAATTTTCTCAAAATTTATCTTTAAATATTGGAGAAAAACAATGAGCCGAGCGTAAGGCAGGGTAAGGAAGTGTAAAATGACTAGAAGTTAATGGGCAGAAAGGGGAAGACAAAAGTTTCGTGATTGGATCGATGGCTCCAAATTGGGCTTCTCTTTGCTGTCTTTTCAAGAATCTTCTCATTATTTATCTATCAACAAAAAAAAAAAAAAATTTAAGTTTCTCTGTCTAATAATATTTTCTTGTAACTATTTATACGAATCCACTAAAACGAATTACATGTGGCGGTACAGTGTTCGTACCTGGAGTATATTAGAAGGGCATGTATATATTGCTGAATATGTAGGTTTTGTAAAGTAGGAGTATTCTCTTTCTTTTTTTATTGGGGTTGATTTTTTAGGTAGAAAAAATGTTGAAACATATACCAGATATCTTGTATTTGTGGGGTTTAGGATGGAGACAGGGTCATTTTCATAAATACAGATGTGGTATTATCATAACTTTTAGAAAGTATTGTGACATTTTCCAGCCTTAAGTGCATTTCCTTTTCAAATAATTACAATTTTCTGTGTAACTGAAAACATGTAGCTGATAATTCCATATCTACCAATTATTTGCGAAAAATAATCAATCAAGAACAAGAACCAGGTGAAAAGTATATGAAATGAACTTTGAATCCAAACCTCTTAATGTGTTAGACTCACAAGACATTAGTGACTGCGCTTACCAGTCACTTCATTTGTGTAGCACCGAGTAAGTTTAGCGTAGTCACTGTGATCTTGCTCTAATATTAATTAACTTAATAAAAGGTTACGTAACACGTATATAATATTAATATAATTGTTCTTCACAGAATTTTTTAAAATTATTGTGTTTACTTTAAATGCTAAAAACTTGATAAAATAAAAGTTAAACTATACTTTAAAACTCACTAGTAATAATTTTGACCACATTTATTTCGCATTGACCACATTAAATTGTTCCATATGTTTCTTCCACCACACCAACCAAATTTATTTATTTATTGTCTTTGGTTATATAAATGACATGCAATATTCAACAATAAAAATGACATTTAATTTCCTATTGTAAAGGAAAATGTTGCACTCTTCTATTTTTTTTTTTTTTTTTTAAGAATTCTTATTGAGCTTAAATTAATCATTTTTCTTCTTATAAACATATTACTGTATTTAAGAAAAGACATGTATAGTAACATTACAAGAGCGCGGGAAGAATCTAAACTACCTTTAAGTTATAGCAGTTACATAAAAAATCACCAAAGTACACAATTTCCGTAAGCAAACTTCCAACAATAACTAAATGAATGTTGATGATTATGTGTACCGTGGACTGTACTTTTTACAGAATGGAGAAGGTGAAGACAAAACAAAAAAGTTGAGCAAATGAGCACAGCCGAAACAGAAAAAAATGGGCTAATAGTCTTTCCCTCACATGGCCTTGGTCGGATAAAATATTTTATTTCATAAATTTTATATCAAACTTATATAGTTTATATACACTTGTAAACTCAACTTTTCCTGCTAAATTAAGGCTAATACTTAAGTATATTTAAGACACATTCTTTCTCTTTCTCCATAGGCTTCAATGCTTCATCTAGTAATTTTAATGCGGAAAATGTATCAATTTCTTTAAATGAACTTTATTAGCTCAAAATATTGGCTAATTAAGTGACAATCTTTTTAGTTTTTTGTTCACAAGTAATTTCTTTAATTTTTGAAACTACTGAGCATAACTTTCGATCTAAAATTACGGAATTTAAAGAGAAAAAGTGACAAATATTCAAATCGAAAGCACATAATCAAATCACATTCTCTTTTTTTTTCTTCATGAACCCCAATTGTTCATTTGTCTTATTTACATTTACAGTCTTGACCTCGGATTTGAACCCGGGATGACTCGGTGGAACGACTAACCCACCTTTAACCGCCATCTCCTTCTCTAACCCAACTCAAGTCAAAATCCCCAATAAAATTAAAATTAAAAATGACCCGAACCCGATTAAAAATTAGTACCACCCGACTCGGGGTTAACTCAGCTGAGTCAATGACGATTTATCCAAAATTCGCCTTCTTCCCTTCACATGTCGACGATTAAACTCGTACTCCGAGTCATAATCTTACAACCGACACTCATCAGTCACCGTCGATCTTAAAACAATCACCAGATGGCTTTCTCAGCGACGCCGTGAAGCAACGGCCGAGATTCGATCAACAAATCTAGCTTGCTTTTGATAACTCCGTGACATTTCTGAACATCTTCAGGACAAGTTAACCGGCTTGACCGAGACGAATCAGACCGAGAAATAAATCGAATCGCTTCCTCGAAAACCGATTCTTCACATGGGATCACCAACGGTCCTTGGTTAGCGAAACCGTACTCTTCCTCAGCTTGGTTTAGGAGATTACTCAGAACCGGATGGTTCAGGTACGACGCGCGTACCACGAATCTCCTGCAATCGCTACCCACACAGACTGCCACGTGTCCAGATGGAACATCCGACGGTACACAACGGTTGGCTGAAGATAACCGCGCTTTGTTACGCCATCGCCGGAGCATTTGCCTGAGCCTCACAATGTGACGGATCTTGCTGCATTTTCCCATTCCTCCAGACATTTTTGTTTGTTTTACACGGTGTAGTCAAATTAACTCTGAGAGTGCTGATTTTGAATTTTTTTTTTAAACAAGAAAATGAGAGAAAATGTCAGGTGGAGGGATTTGTGAGTTTGGGAGAGACAAAGTTTAAATACTGAAGAGGATACAACAATGCCACCAACTTTTTGAGATAATTACGAAAATGTCTTCCTGTCTTTACGAATTATTAGTGATTGAATTTTTTTGATTACGTTCTTTATTTGGCTTTGTTAATTATTTATGGTTCGTATTAAAAGTCTTGGTTTTAATAATTGTTTTAGTGAACCCATTATGGACCTCAGATTATAGAAGATTCGTATTTTGATGTATGTGTATCACTTTATTGACAATACTGTACGTACATATTTTAGATATAAAAACAGTAAAACTGAAAAGACATAGGAGTATAAGTTTGTAGACAAAACAAAAGCCTTCAAAATTATGTTGACAAAAAAAAAGGAAGAGACTTAAATTTGAATAGTCATTCAATAATTGACAAGATAAACCAAATTTAAGTTCTTGACTTTTTTACTTTAAAGTAAGTTTTTAAAGTTTGGTTTCAGTTGAAACCTGAAGAAATAAAACCCACCACATGGGTAGCTGGAAAAAGAAGGGAAATAATGCAGACTAAATTAATTATTAATTAATGCAGACTAAATTATAATTAAATTAATTAATGATAAACAAAGCATAGTACCAAATTGTATAAGGTTCTTATCTCACCACTAGCAGTTAAATGTTAACAGAAGATGCTTTTGTATCCCGAACAAATTAGTATTATTTTTCCAGAAATATGTGTGTTTATTTAAATAAATTTAATTATTTATTTTTCCAGGAGTATATATATATGTAATATAGGATGTACCAAAGCACTTATTTTGTTGTAGTTTGGAAATGTGTCCACGCCCCCATGTGCGGCGATGCCCCATCTCCAAATTCTATTTTTTTTTTTTTTTATATTGCCTTTGAAAAATCTCACAACAACAAGCAGCCAAAAGAAGAAATGTAAAAAGTAATCATTGTATCATAAAAAATTTGTGAATCATAAAACAATGAACTCCATATGCAATTTTTACTCTCAGTCTAATACGATTACGCATATCTCTCCAAATTTGGTCTAGTCAATACTTTTCTTGTTGTCATGCATAATAATTATACTCTCTAAAAAAAAACAATTTCTATATACAACTAGTTCTTGAAACCTAACAATAACCTTCAACTATATGTGTAATGGTAAATATTCTTGACAAAAAATTAAGTATAAATATATAGTTACAAAGAAAATAAAATAATAATGGAAAAGTTGGAAATAAATATAAACAAAATATTAAATATTAAAATAAACAAAATATTTATAGGTGGGTCAATCAAGTGCATGATATGGAGGGTAGGGTGCACCTCCCTCATGCGGTACGTACATACCCCACTTGTTGGATTTAAGGATCTTCCAATCTCTCTTTTCATTTTTCCTTCTTATATTACCAAATCTTTGCTCCTGCGTATTTCATTATTGATACAACTTTCAATAATTGCATGACCATCCATTGCAGATGCTATGCATCGGCATTGTACTGTCTCTTTCTGCCCTTATTAACACATACATGCAATGAGCTAATCACTAATTTGATTACCATTACCCAACAAACAACCAATCTTGAGTTAGTTCTACCATATTGATATAGTTAGAGTCGTTCTCGTGCACTATTCACTATTGAAAATCCGGATATAGGCTAAATCTTTTATTTGTTTCAATATAAATTATTCATTTCTAAATCCGTGATTCATTGTTCGGCATATCAGAATATTAGCTAAACTTTCAAGTCACGGTTTTGAAATGAATCGTTGTTGTTGTCGGCAAACAAAAAATGAATCGTTGTTGTTGTAGTGTGTGTGTGTTTCTACTTTATATGGTATGCGAGGACCAGCCCGAAAGTCTTGAAGAATTGATTGATTACATATATATGATTTAGCCAGCCTTCTTGTCAAAGTAAAGGGATACTTTGAGTCATGTCCGAGTGTTTGGGCATAACACAGAAACCTTTATAATCAAAAAGAGAGAATAAGAAACACTTCGCTTGGTTTCAGCTAATACCTAAGGACCGTTACGGACACACGGAGCGTTTCCGTCATTTTACTTTTATTTTAAAATTGAAAATATGATTTATTATGTTGTTAAAATTCCCTGGAAAAACATATCGCCTTAAGTAGATGCTGATTAGCTATAACCAGAGGGGATGAACCTAATTTAAAGTTTTAGTCTTCGTCTATCTTCCAATTAAAGCTTTCACGGACTATAAGGCATTGATCGTTTTTATTTGTTTTTTTTCGTTTTTTTTACGTCCTATTGATCGTTTAATTTAGTACCCGATCTTAAAAAAAAAAAACGTTTGTAAAAGTTGTAGAACGTAACCCATATTGCAAATAAGTCAATTATGCATGGAAGAATGTTAGATTTTCAATCAACGTCGATCTGCAGCAGTGTACTTAAAGTAACCTTAATACGTCTAGTTAATTTAGGATTAAAAGCGTGGATAAAGGAGAAATAATTTGTTAGTACTAATTAAATGGTCGTGTGTGTGTGGTCTCATAGCTGGCACATGCATGTTTCTGCTAAGTAAAAGGCATTTACTTATTTAGACTTGAGAGACATACTAATTAGACACTAATCAGGATTTTGCTTTGTATTTAGGCAAATGTCATTTCGGCGTTTTTCTGATGTCTTCTAAGGTTTCGCCACATCTTCGTCTCTTCCCCTAGATGTTTGTTTTCAAAAGATAAGAAACCGATTATTCCTTTTTTATATATATGCTAATTAATTTGTGTGTTCTTCCGCCAAAAAAAATAAAAATAAAATTGTACCGCTAGTTTAGTGTAAACCAAACAGAGGACACAATCTTGAATTGCTTTTACACAAATAAGGATTTGTAAGTTTTTATATACACTACATGTATAATTAATACAAGCAAAATCTGACGAATGAATTTTTCTAATGTATAAATATATTTATAGCAGCTGTTCATTAGCTACAAACTTGTTTTTTTTTTCCTGATAATACTCCTACTGAAAAATAATCAGAATCCAAATTGTTTTGGGGGAATGATTAATTAGTGGTTTTGATTGAGTCGTGCCTGAAGTACGTCAATGGGCAAGCCAGTTCATAGACCAGCTCACTAAACTTTATTGTGTACAAAACTAATCTAAAATTCAGAACGCTTCATCCGAGCTTATTTGAATAATTAAGTCGTCCATTACCCCCTAACTTTTAATATATCACCTGGTCAATTTTTTTTAAAGAAATTAATTATTCTTAAAACAATGGATGAGAATTGAGTAAATGAGTAAAATTAATCATCGTATATACTCCTATAATGCAATTGTTATGCTTGATCCGTCTAATCCACATTTGTTTCGCTTAATATGTTTGATAAGCTGTCACCATTTGAAGCCAATAAATTAATATAATTATGAATAAATACAGTTATACCATTCATATTAGAGACTCTTTTATGAGTGTCTTTAAATAAAAAAAAAAGAAGAAAAAAAAATTTAATTAAAATAATAGTAAAAATGACTGTCTTTTAAATAAAAGACGAGTGTTTTAAGTGTACACTCATTACTTATTTAAAACTCATCTATACTATTCATCTAATTCATCTTTTTTTTTTTTTTTTTAAAAGATCAATGAAAGGGTATCCAATGTAGATGGTCTTATACCATAAAATAAAACAAAAAAGTATATGAATATGCGTGTACATATACTGTATGTACGTGTAATATATGTGTATGACGTTGACATACAAAAAAACAGTTGCCGTACGTGCCAGGTTCTAGCCTGTACATAGTCGGCAGGCAATTTTTTTTCTTTTTTTTTGGTGCGGAGGCCAGCTCTATTGTAGTAATTAATAGAAAACCCAATAAGCCAGTGAAGTGTATATGAGAAAATACAAATTCACAAAGATATACTTATATATATATACTCCTATAATGTTTTAAAGCGCTCTCCAAAAAGAGTCAGGCAAATTCCAAAAAGATGGAGTGAAGAAGTATGATATCAGACCAAAGAATTCCAACAAAATCCCACTAATGCCCTATCAAACGGTCGTGGAATACGTATTGTAGGAGACACTTATAAATGGGTGCAGTATGAAAAAATCACGTTGTGCTAAGCTAAGACAAATCATGGCGGGGATCATGATGAATTTAACAACACACTTTGATGATACCTCTTTAGTTAATTCCAATGTAATTTAAGCATCATACCATAATACCAGAAAAATGACAAAAAGCGACGCGGAGGAGAACCAAAAAAGTGACGAGTTCCAAGAAAAGTGAAAAAATATTGTGAATGCCCATAAGAACCATAGTATTAAGACCTCTTTCCATCTTTATCTAGCTGCAAACTCTGCCCTCAATTATACATTTTCAATTTTAAAATAAAATAAAATAGTGTAGCATTGTGATTATTTGAACAAATGTTACATGTTTGACATTGTTTGGAAAAATTGTCAGTGGAAAAATATGATTGGAAATTTGGAATTGTGCAATTAAATGACACCGATCTTTCATGATCACAGACACTTGTATAGTTGTATCCACATTGTAGGTTTTACTAGTACCAATTTAATGGGTGTTTCTAAGCCAAAGTCTTGATTTTTCTTCCTTTTTTTTTTCTATCCAAAATGTGTGCTTAGCTTGTTTAAGTTGCACTTTGCAAAGCTTTGTGGCGTTTTTTTTCCTTTTCTGCCATTCCAACCCCAAAGTTGTGGAAATCGTTTTTTACAACTAACATCCAAAATAACTAATAGTATAATATATAATTTAATAATTTAATCATCAAAAAGATAGAGAATTTATGCCAATAAGACATTCAACTTTTGGTATAACTATTACTTTGACATAATTAAGAGTTAAGACCCTACCGTAATCAAATCACTAGCTGTATATTGAAGGATCAATCATAGTTTACAGATAAAGTACGCTTATTATTTGTACGAAAGATCCTTCCACTATATCAGACGATGTTTTAACCAAAGATTGTACAATCGTTTGATAAAGTATATTTGCAACTAACATAAAGTAAACATTTTTATTTTATTGACTTGTTATATAAACAAATGTTATAGAAATCGCAATCGCCATTTGATATTTTGTAATATAGCAAAGGAAAAGGTTGAATGATAGATAGATCAATTTGGGCGACCTAATAATGAGAATCTAATCTCATAATTAAATCAAAATTACAGATCTGTTTATAACTTGTTTTAGTAGGTACTTTGTGTTTGTATGTTGTGCATGAGAAGTCAAAGTTGTATATATCTATGACTGGGTGATTAAAAATCTTGTTATCATGTTGATTTTTGAGTCTTTATTACCAATCATTGTATTATAATGATTAGTAATGATTGAATGTTGAAATTTTCTTTTGGCATTTGGCACCAACCATATTAACTAATCCTTATTCCCTCCCCCCCCCCCCCCTCTTTCTTCAACTCCTCCGTTAATAATATGATATGAATATAGAGCATAAAAGTAAATTTATGAATCGAATTTCAGTCAGCGAATATATTATAGGAATATTGTTTGGTAAAGCATTTGATGATACTGGTAAAGTACATACACTTTGATTATATATGTATTTTTTTTATTGATAAAACTTTGATGATATAGTGGTTAAATCAATGATTTTAAACATCTTTACTCAGTTATTTTTTAAGAAAATGAAGGTTATTATACTATTGATTAATTTCAGAATTAGGATAGGTTTGTTTATTTTGTAAGATACTCAAGTTAGGGATAGATAACTTGACTGAATCACAAATGAAAACGAGAGATAGATTATCGTTTAATGATGAATTTGTCATTGTCAATGAGATCTTCTCTGAAAAGTTGAAGAGAAATCATTTAAATCAAAGAAAAGAAGAGAGCACCCACTCCTCACTAACCATATATTCGTATTCCATACCGTAATAAGGAAATTCAACAAACATTTAAAATGGTTTCAGATCTTCCATATTGATAATAAAAATCATACAGTATAAAAGAGCTCGAAGGTATTTAACCTCCTTAATTTGTTTTTGAATATTTTATCATATCATATCAAATATGTCTGCGTGAAAAGATCTTCTAAATCCGGCGCCA
This sequence comes from Cardamine flexuosa, assembly GCA_963555745.1. Classification (NCBI taxonomy): domain Eukaryota; kingdom Viridiplantae; phylum Streptophyta; class Magnoliopsida; order Brassicales; family Brassicaceae; genus Cardamine; species Cardamine flexuosa. Next base: position 6,963,718 of record OY743214.1, read on the forward strand.
TAACATGCATAAAGAGATAGAAACACGTTAGATGTCAGAATTGTTAAACACACGAGACAAAACTTGTTAAATAAACTATTACAAGATTCTCTCTACCAAAAAGGTTCTTAACTTTTTTTTATTCTTCAAAAAGTATTCCAGACGAAAATGGTTACCGAACCACGCAAGAAAACCTTTAACTAAAGATGCTTAATTACGTTATGGCTTTGTGAAGCTTCTTTTCACTTGAAAGTTTAACACTGTGTGATGATGCTATTGGGATCGGTATCATAAGCCGATAATATATAGAAACTCTTCGAAACATACATCAATACACAAATGAAAAAAAAAATGCGAAGTTTGGTACCAACCAAAATCCTGGCAATTAAGTGATAATGGTGCTATGGACTTTAAATGAGTCCAGTGGTGTAGTAAAGCCCGTCAAGCGAATAGTGAGATTACTTTTGGGCCCGGTCCTTTGACTTCTATAGTTAGAGATATCCTTGATTAAATTATTTTGACTATTGACTATGAGTCTTGAACCAATACGAAAAGAAGAAACAAAAATGTTGGTACAAACAAAATCATTAAAGGACGTCCTATAGTATAAACTATAGTTTTGTTTTTTAGTTCCAAATAAAGGTCTAATGTTTGGAAGTTTACGAGTCTACGTAATTGCTTAATCTAGAATATGAAAAGATAACAAGTAGTGGAGATAAGAAATGATGAATCATAGGTTTTATAATTAGTAAAAGCATGGAAATAAAGAGAGTCGGACAGATCATTGAGTATTTTGACTAAAATACTCAATAATGTGGTCAAGAAACATAAATTAGCCTACCAATAATTTCCTACAAAATGCCTATTTTTTTGCAACTAATTCACCCTCCCACCACTAGCTTACTTTTACTAAACCACAGACAAAAATTGCATCTCCTATACTTACTACTATTATTGCAATTTTCTTACATGTGGTTTTCTGTCTGCTTAAAGTAATAGCCTCTAATTATCAAAGCATACAGGTGGAATTTGTAAGATCCATCAGAATTTGGCTCTGCGTATGTAAATACACGGTAAATTTGAGTTTAATGATGGTTATGGATACATGAAGGAATACAAATACATTACTTTTATTGTTGAATAGTTATAAAGTTGGTGAATATTTGTTCATTATGAACAATAGATTATTATCTTCAATCATTTCGGCGTATATATGAGTAAGCAGTGTACTTTGTAACGCAAAATATTGGTATTTTAAATTTAAAGTTAACTTTTGTTGATCAAAATAATAATAAATAAAGTTAACTTTTATATAAATACCTGAACTAGAAATGTATTTACTTGGATAATAACCTTTTCATCATTTTTGGCCAACTATTAATCAAATCTAAAGCGCACTTCCACAAATGTTTAACATTCAAATGATACAAGAATTGAAGCATTTAGTTTGCGATAGATTAACACATGAGATAGAATAAATTTCATATATAAATCCTATGATTATAATTTATACATATGTAGTAGTAATATATATCAACTTAGAGTCTCATTATTCTTATCGACATTATCCAATAATAGGCTATGATGATAAGGAATATTGTTGCTTTATAGAAAAAGACAATAACGAAGAGGACGAAGAAGAAGAAGAAGAAGATTGAATAAAAGTAACAGAAGAGACAAATAAAAAAAGGACTCTCCTTTTTACATATCTCGATTCAAAAAATAAAATGCAGAATAAACAAATGTCGGCTTCAAACCCTACAAAGCTCCCACAGCTTCCATGTTTCCCTCAACACCACGCCTCTCTCTCTCTTGTCTCTTTCTTTTATACGTACGTATATATAGATAATCGTATACGTTAGTATTTTATACGGACGTACGGATAAACCCAATCGTATTTCGTATATATACGTTCACATGTTTAAATACTCACTCATGTGTCAACTAACATATATACGATCATAATTCGTTTTGCCTTCACTCGACTCAATGCTTATAATGGATATCTCTATGTGCCGAAAAATGACAAAATGGAATAGAAAACACAATGAATATAAATACTAAATTATGAAAGAATAGAATGATAGAATATAAATTGTCATTCAACATATGGTAAATTTCTTGAAAAAATCGCAGATTCATTTAGCTTTTCTGAAAGTCACCAAAAGAAAAGTGTTTACGTTTATGCAATGCAAATGAAGGCAGTGGCATATAATAACCATTTATATATGGTATGATTGTGTGTATCGATGTGTTGAATGTGTAAATGTAAATGGAATGTGCAAAAGTGCATTATAAGTTATGATTGTTCTTATTCTCTCCTGCTAATTATTATGATTGATTTTACTTGCTTTTTTTTTTTTTCCTATTGGCATTATTACGCATTCTCATTGTAATTATACATGCCCTCCTTTCTTGGTCCCTTTTATCTCCTCCTTTTAAAAATCTTCATCGCTTTTTCAGAACTTTTAGTTATTATACAGAACTATATTATATACACATGCTACAAGATTTTAGTTTGTGGTTCTTGATCTTACTTTTGCTTACTAAACTTTTATGGTTTACCATTGATTTTGATACAAATTGAAAGTAACAAAGTATTTAGAATTAGTAATTTATCACTCTCTTTCTCACAAATTTGTGTGTGTGTTTTTTTTTTTGTTGGCACAAATTGTTTTTACGTTTATCATCTCTTGGTTTGCAATGTTAGTTACTACTCTACAATGTTTAGTTATGATTTAAAAAGAGAAGATGATAATTTTAAAGATTGGGGTGGGTCAATATCCATAGATTGACTAAACCTGAATCTAAAATGTTAATAGATTCTGTAATAAGACCCACTGGTCCATAACTGTATGCTCTCTACTCTCTACTCTCTACTCTCTACGTACCCCTAGCTCATACGAGATGTCCCGTCACTCCCATTATTTGGCTTTACTTTTATGATTCTGGGGTCCATCTTTATTCCATTTTTATTCCTTCTTCCTTTCTTTTTTGTTCTGTCCTAATATATAAAGATAGGCGCAAGTGTAAATGTGTATCCTCTAGTCTCAACAATATCACAGTTTTATTTATTTAATATGAAAAATACATATCTAATTAAAAATATGTATAGTGTAAACTGTGATATTGTAATCTCTAGTCTCTACAATATCACAGTTTTATTTATTTATCACAGTTTTTATTACTTCTTTTTTTTTTTTTTCTTTTTTTTTTCTGTCCTTATTTATAAAGATAGGCGCAAGTGTAAATGTGTAATCTCTAGTCTCTACTCTACAATATCACAGTTTTATTTATTTAATATGAAAATACATATATAACTAAAAACATACCGAATTGATAGATCGAATTGAACCCATCAAGGATTATTTTCTTATCAAAGTAGATCATTTATGTCAGTTTAAAAAGATAAATATTTTATTGTTTTAGTTGAAACTTTTAACAGTTATAAAAACAAATTTCTGTGGATATTCTTTTAGATTATTTTACATGGTCTTGGAAGATAACTTCAAATTTTGGTTTGAAAATTTTGGGGTTATACACAGTAACTATGACTTTTTAAAGAGAGAAATAGTCGTGATAAGGTATTTAATGGTTTGGATAGTAGTTAAGTTAACTAGTTATAGCAAAACAAAAAACACTACTAGCTATAAAGTAGTTTTAATAATAATTTCCACCCTAGTAAACAATTGCTGATTACTATTTCTGTATATAAAAAATAGTTTTGCAGCTTTAAAATTTCAAATGCCAGAAAACATGCGGCATTATTACCCCTATCGCTAGTAATTTTTTATGTTACAGTTTTCTCGCTGCAGTGGTATGATACTGTTAAATTTATTTTAATTTTCCCAACGACCTTACAGTTAATCTTTGATATTACACACAGCGACTGTGAAAACTGGGTGGTTTGGGGGTTACTTATCAACGACGTCGTGTTATAAGAATATTAATAACCGTTCGCATGAATGCCACGTGTTCAGAATCGACGGCCAAGATAGATCCTAGGGAAGTTGAAGGGACGTGGGTGAGTTACGAAGCCGTTGAACGGCGTGCAAGAGCGCGTGCGACTCGATTCTTACGTCATTTACTATGGACCGTCCGATCAAAATCATCGATCTACATAGATGCGTGCGCGAAGGCACATGCCGTTATGAAACGTTCTCGATGACTATCACGTGTCCCATTGGGATTGGTTAGTATTGCAAAGTCCGTTTTATGTTTATTGTAATGCAAAAAAAAAAAGACAATTAGGCTTTTATCTATTGGTAATAAAACGTTTTTCTGTTTATGAATAAACGAGCTTATTTATGGTACTTTGGCGGTAGGCACTTAATTAAAATAGTCCAAACTCCAAAGCTATAAGTTTTTAAATGACACAAATCCTAATAAACTCCAAACAGTTATTTGGGACCTTTACTCGAGTTTTATTGAAATTCGGTTTTTATATTTTTATATTAGTACCTAAGATTTTATCATTTTGATAACATGACTCGTAAACACGAAAAGGAGAAAATGGAATGAGGAAGTAGATAATAGAATTTTAACGGTTAGGAATATGATAATCACGAAGATGGCATGATGTTATAGTTGGAGTGGGTTACTTGGCGAAAGAATCAAATAGAATTTTCATAAATTTGGAATGTGACGTGTACTTATTTCTTCAACCATTACATGATTTTTGTATTATTATTGCAAACTTATATATTCGTGATTTGCATATCCCATATAACAACATTTTTTTTGGAGCAATCATTTTTTTTTGTTTCACCAGCTGAGAATTGAAATACAACTCGTTCATTATTTTGAAACTTATAACAACATACTACGTTAATCAAATGTAAATACATAGTATTTTGTAAGATTATGAAATTTTGGAAGATTAAAAACCTATTCAGAATTAGGGATCTGCATTGCATGTGTTACAATCACCACTAAACTTTTATTTAGTGCGGTATACGGGTTTTTCACATGTATTCGTTAGCCATGTACTGTTACAATATTTATTATGTTTGTTCGGCACTATTTATTTTGATTCCACAATTCATATTTAAAGTGTTCATTTTTTTTCTTCATAAAAAAATAGTTAAAATTTAATTGCTCTCATACACTAATTAGTCACTAATTAAGTCTTGTTCCACTAACATGTATTTTATTTCCAAATATTCTACTTGTTATATCCATTTTACATTACTTGTCTTTTACACGGTTAAGGGCCAATACATATCAATTTTTTCAACTACTACTACATCTATGAGATCTTCACCATTGTGTATTTTAGTGAGGGTGTAATAAAGTGAATCTAGTGACAGTAAGTAAGTATACGAAGCTGTTTTTAGTGGGATTAATAGGAATCGCTCTTGCTTTTTAGTTTTTACTTTGGCAGCATAGAGAGAAAAGCCAAGGCAAGGATGTGAACTGTGAAGCGTAGAAACGGCGCCGTGTCGGTCCAAAAATCATTTAAAGAAATATATAAAAAGACACGTGTATCGAGTACGCTAACATACGCACCCCCTGCTACTCAACCATTGATTTGCCGTCCACTTCACGCGTGCCGAGCGGTCAAAATTTTCAGACGCAAAAGCACCAAATAATGCTTGGCACTTTTCCTTGACACGTTTTTTTTCTTGATCTCCAATACTTTTTTTACAAGTTTCCATTCTATATAAGACAAAATAACGTTTATGTTGATCAGTATGATTATTTGCATAATCAGATTTGATTGAGTACAAATTATCCTTTTCTTAATGGGGTTAAATTTTCCATGTTGTGAGTTCTAATTATTGTTGATAGTGGAAGACATTGTCACAAATGATACAAAAAACAAAATACAAAGAGTAATAAAATAATAATGATAAACTCACTAGTCACTCGTAAATTATTTGTTTCAGTGGCGTTACTCTAGATACAAGAGCATTCTATTAACAAAAATGATTTTAGTTAAACGTGATGACTATTTCGCTTTGTTTCACATGTATTGCTGATTGCAACACAATCTTAGAACACAAACTATAGTAAATTTGGTGAATATCTTAGTCGTCGAAGCAAACTAATAGTTTTGCCATAGTTATTGATACTTTATGGGTTCTACATGACCATGACCGAGTTTAATTTTTAAAAATTCGAAGCCAATGAAAACGATGATGAAGTTTAGTATTTTAAAGATCTTATGACGGCAAGGGATATATCAACTTTATTGAAATTCAAGGTAAGCTTTAAGACACGACAATTCATTATTCGTTTCATATGTTTTATATATGTATGTTTTTTTTTTTGGGGTTAAAATGTTATATGCTAATATTTTTTTTTTGATGAAAGGGTTGATATTTGATAATGTTCACTTATAAAGGGACTGTGTGTTCTCCCATCCTGTATTTACGAATACAAAAGTTTATTATTTTTATCTTATGTGAACAAAAAACCAAAAAATAATTTTCTTACCATTAACTACATGAAGGAAAGCGATTTTAACTATATATATATATATATATACCTGATTCAGTTAATGATGTGGAAAGTGATATGGTTTCATATCATATAATATAATACAGTGACTACGTTCAACTATTTCGTCGCAAAAAACAATAGAGAAGTCAAACTACATACATATGTATGGTGTAAACTATACACTGCTGATTAATTACACATATGTTCTACGAGTATTAGTTAGATAATTAATGAGAGAACTTGTGTTGACAGGAAGAAGGAACCAATATATTAACTTTTTCTAAAACAAGAGGGAAACAAAAACTACAAAGGTCCATTTCAGTTTTTCAACACAAATGCAAGAATCATAAAATAAAGAGAAACGAGAGACCTTTCAATTTAGTTGTAGGTAGTCTTATTAGTATTTATATCAAAAATAGAATTCTACCAATAATAAACAAATATTGAGACAAGAATTTCGTAAAATAACTTTTTTCTAACCAAAGAAAAAATTAAGACATTTAAAGTCTTAACATGGTAAGGAAAAAAGAGCACCGGCGCAAAAGGTTGCAAGATACATTTCCTCCCAAAAGCTATTAGGCTTCATGCTAATATACGCTCTTTTGACATTCTCTCCTATCATACGCACCTTCTCTAGATCTTCCAAAGTCTCACCACTCACATCTCTTTTATCGAAATCACAGCAGAAAAAGAAAAAAACATTTTCGGCAAAGTATACATTATTGCAGCGAAAAAAAGAAAAAAAAACCTCCTTTGTCATAAAGTGTTAATCAGTTTTGATTTCTCGCATAATCTTTTGGCATAATCAAACACACATATATTTCCTAGTTACAAAATCAACCAAAGTTGTTGAAAAAAGCAAGAGACTTTTACCAATAATAAAAAAAGAAAGTAAAAAACTATATGCATTATTAATAATTTTTTAAAAAACAATATATAGAGTGAGTGAGTCATGGTACTTATTTAAAGCTTTATGATCTGCCTTATAACATAAGCATTGAAAGTACTTGTACATTCAACTACGTTTCTGTGCGTATCAGAGATTACGTGCGCTTACTCTACTTTATTAATTTTTGACGTAAACTGTTGTAACATTTATTAATTTGTATTATATAAATATATTGAAAATTCCAAAAGATATATTTTTTTTAATAAATGTGAACAGAATGAATAATAAAATAATAATATTATTCGATTAAAGAGAGTCTAAAGCTGCAACGGCATCACCATATACAGAAAGTTTAAGCGGAGGACAGGAGCATGCACACTCTTTCCCATTTCCAAGCAAAAATTAAACCTTTACATATACACTTATACTCATACACGCTTATATACATTCAGAGAGAGAAGCAAAAATGTTTCCTTTTTTTTTCCAGATAAATTAATAAAAGAAAGAAACTAAAATTTTAATAAAAGGTTTTGTCTCTCTCTCAATTGCTTCTTTGTTCTTTGTTTGCATCCGGAAAACAAAGAAAGAAAGAAAAGAAACTGTTGTTTCATGATGGTTTCTCTTCTTCATTGAAGGGTCGAATTTGGTGTGAGAAAAGAATAAAGAGAGAGCCCCACAAGAAGAGACATGCTTGTCTGTGTGTAGTCCCTTTTTGTATCTTCTTTAATCTCTCCCACTCTCTTCCTCTCTTCTGTTTTTGTCATGTGTGTAAGGGTTTTTGTCCTTCGAATTTGGAGTCTTTCTTTAACCCCCCCCCCCCCCCCAAAAAAACCAGATTCTATGAAATGGGTTTGTCTTTAATTCTTCTGGTTTCTTGATTTAGCTGTTTGCTCAATAGGACTCTTTGTCTCTTCCTTGGGTTTAATAAAAATAAAATAAAAAATGAAGACTTTTCTTTTTCTGAGAGCTTAGTGTTGAGTGTGGGAAAGACCAACGAAACAGAACATTTGAATAATTTGCTTTTACATGATGGCTTCAATGGCTTGTGTTGAAGACAAGATGAAAACAAATGGTTTGGTTAATGGAGGAACAACTATAATAACAACAACATCATCATCTCAGTCTACTCTGCTTGAAGAGATGAAGCTGTTGAAGGATCAGTCAGGTTTTCATTTTCTCTCTTCTTCAAGATTTTTGTTGAAATTTTGCTTTTTGAGAAATTTCCTACTTTGTGGGTTTACTTTTATGACTAAGAAAGAAAAAATAACAAAAGGTCTCACCTTTTTCTATTTAATCTGTCTAAAATCTCTAATTAACTGAGATAAGTTAAAAGTTTAATAATTTGGGCCAATGAGGTATTTCAAATCTTCTTCTTACCTTCATTCACCTTTAACATGTTCAGGAACAAGAAAGACCGTAATAAACTCGGAGCTATGGCACGCTTGTGCAGGACCTTTGGTTTGTCTACCTCAAGTTGGGAGCTTAGTTTATTACTTCTCACAAGGTCATAGCGAACAGGTAACCTTTTTGTGTATCTTAAGGAAACAACAAACACATTGTAGCTCTTGTTCAATGGTTTTGATTTTTTTGTTCATTCTTTATTATAAGGTTGCTGTTTCAACAAGAAGATCAGCAACAACTCAAGTTCCTAATTACCCAAATCTTCCATCTCAGTTGATGTGCCAAGTCCACAATGTCACTCTTCATGTATGTCTTTTTTTGGGTTTCATTTGATTTAAATGCAAACTTATTGCAACCAGTTTTGATTTCTCTTGACAATGGTTTTGTTTTATTTTGATAGGCAGACAAAGACAGTGATGAAATCTATGCTCAGATGAGTCTTCAACCTGTTCACTCTGTAAGTTTCTCGATTCTTGAAACTTCATTTTGTTTCATTGTCTAACTCATTACCAAGTTGAATGAGTTTTATATGGTTTGTGAAACAGGAAAGAGATGTGTTCCCTGTACCTGACTTTGGGCTATTGAGAGGAAGTAAGCATCCGACTGAGTTTTTCTGCAAAACACTTACTGCAAGTGACACAAGCACACATGGTGGTTTCTCTGTGCCTCGTAGAGCTGCAGAGAAGCTATTTCCACCATTGGTGAGGCTCTCTTATCATCAGAGAAATATAGTATATTCTTTTTGCTGCAACTGCTGCTAATGTTATGTATAATATTACCTTACAGGACTACACAGCACAGCCACCAACGCAAGAGCTTGTAGTTCGAGATCTGCATGAGAACACATGGACATTTCGCCATATCTATCGAGGTAAAATCAATAGATTTGTCTCTCTCTCTCCGTGTTTAAGCTCTGTTGTTATTGAGCTCAGTTCTTGCGTGTGTTCTCAGGTCAACCAAAGAGACATCTCCTAACAACAGGATGGAGTTTGTTTGTTGGTTCTAAAAGATTGAGAGCTGGGGATTCTGTTTTGTTCATCAGGTAAAGCATCTTTAAAAGCAGGTTTTATATAATAACTTCAGTGAGCTACTGAGTCATTTTGGTTTTGCATAATGTGTTAAAAGGGATGAAAAGTCACAACTGATGGTTGGTGTGAGGCGAGCAAATCGCCAACAAACAGCACTTCCTTCATCAGTTCTCTCAGCGGATAGTATGCACATTGGTGTCCTTGCTGCTGCTGCTCACGCAACTGCGAACCGCACTCCTTTCTTGATTTTCTATAACCCAAGGTTAGCTCAAAATCCATCTCCAAATTGTCTAACATATAGAAACATCTTCTCAGAAAGACTAATCAACAACTCATGGTTTTTGTTTTCTCAGAGCTTGTCCAGCAGAGTTTGTTATCCCTATAGCAAAATACCGCAAGGCTATATGTGGGTCTCAGCTTTCAGTTGGTATGAGGTTTGGAATGATGTTTGAAACTGAAGATTCCGGTAAACGTAGGTAAGTCATCCGTAAGCTGCAATATTTATGTTCCTAACTATAAAAATTTGGTTCTTGTACTTATCTAGTTCTTGGTTGTGTGTCATAGATACATGGGAACCATTGTTGGAATCAGCGATCTAGATCCATTGAGATGGCCTGGTTCTAAGTGGCGTAACCTTCAGGTGGAATGGGATGAGCCTGGATGTAACGATAAGCCGACTCGTGTCAGTCCATGGGATATCGAAACACCTGAAAGTCTC